>CM033699.1:28801926-29346926 GCA_019514585.1 Dendrobium officinale | reverse complement strand
AGCCAGGGCCTCTGCAGCTAGCCTACCAGCCAGGGCCTTCGCAGCCTGCCAGTCTGGGCCTCCGCAGCCTTCCAGCAGGGCCTCCGCAGCCTGCCAGCCATGGCCTCCGCAGCCTGCCAGCCAGGGCCTCTGCATGCTGGCTGCCAGAAACTCCGCAGGCTTGCTGCTAGGGTCTCCGGATGCTTGCTTCCAGGGCCTCCGTTTGCTGCTAGCCAGGAACTCCGTAGGCTTGCCACCAGGGCCTCCGCATGCTTGCTTCCAGGGCCTCCACATTCTGCCAGCCAGGGCCTTAGCACGTTCGCACGCACGTTTGATTATTCTTTCGTAACCAACAATCATATCGAGGCACAAGCGACATGTCGCTTAATTTATTACCGGATACATTTTTCCCGTATGCATCAAGTTACATAAGCCTGGGGCACGTTGGCAAGCAGGGTCTCGAAGTGTTGGCAAGCAGGGCCGAGGCACACTTGCAACTTCCTCGTAAGGGCCAATAGCACGCTGGCTTTGAGGTGCAATTATATTGTGTAAGTAGGCACACCTGATTATTTTTTCGCAACCAATAATCGAAGGCACAGGCAGCATATCACCTCATTTTTTCACAAACAACAATCGAAGGCACAGGCAACAAGTGAATGGACTGTTATGTTGATGGTTGGCCACATAAAGTAATGAACAACCAATCGAAGCAAAGCATAAGACAACTCATGCGCCAATACGGTATCAAGCACTTCCACATCAAAAATCCCAATGGCATCACACAGTATCGAAAGTAAGCCAAATCCTACGACAGGCGAACCAAAGGGTCAGTGTAAAGATGTGGACGGCGAGCTCATGCAATGCACATATGGTAGCTGAGTTTGGGCCAGTTGAACATCCAAAAAAGATGTAGAATAGCAAGCGACATAGGAGCATTACTCCAATAATGCCAATGATATACCATGTGACTTGGCATATCAATTCAATCCTCCGAATCCGACAATCCATCGCAAGTGTTTCATCCCCCGCATGACAATCAAACTCTGCGACAAAGATTTTGTGGCTCTGTTGTATGTTCAGCCTACCCCCCCCCCCCCCCCCCCCCCCCCCCCAAAGTCAAATAAGGCTAACATCACCAAAAATGCCCCCGCAGTTCAAAATGGTCCAAAAAGCTTAAAATTTTTTTTACCATTTCATTGCACTATTTGCTTGTGCATACACACACGAGTTCCCAACATGCCAACTTGATGCCAAAAAGAACTTATTTGAGTACTTATTAGTACATTTGAATGGGTTGCGGCGGCCTGTCAGTCAGGGCTGGGCATGCTGGCAGCAAGGGTCTCCGCTGGCAGGGCTTCCGCAGCCTGCCAGCCAGGGCCTCCGCAGCTTGCCAGCAGGACCTCCGCAGCCTGCCAGCCAGGGCTTCCGTAGCCTGCCAGCCAAGGCCTCCGCATGCTGGCTGCCAGAAACTCCGCAGGCTTGCCGCCAGGGCCTTCGCATGCTTGCTTCCAATGCCTCCGCATGCTGCCAGCCAGGAACTCCTCAGGCTTGCCGCCAGGGCCTCCGCATGCTTGCTGCCAGGGCCTCCGCATGCTTCCAGCCAGGACCTTAGCACGTTCGTAAACACGTTTGATTATTCTTTCGCAACAAACAATCATATCGACGCACAAGCAACATGTCGCTTCATTTACTAGCGGATACATTTTTTCTCGTATGCATCAAGTTACATAAGCCATGGGCACGTTGGCAAGTAGGGTCTCGAAGTGTTGGCAAGCAGGGCCGATGCACCCCTGCAACTTCCTTGTAAGGGCCAATAGCATGCTGGCTTCGAGGCACAATTATGTTGTGTAACTAGGCACACCTGATTATTTTTTCGCAACCAACAATCGAAGGCACAGGCAGCATATCACCTCATTTTTTTCACAAATAACAATCGAAGGCACAGGCAACAAGTGAATGGACTGCTATGTTGATGGTTGGCCACACGAAGTAATGAACAACCAATCGAAGCAAAGCATAAGACAACTCATGCGCCAATACGGTGTCAAGCACTTCCACATCAAAAAGTCCAATGGCAACACACAGTATCGAAGAGTAAGCCAAATCCTACGACAGGCGAACCAAAGGGTCAATGTAAAGATGTGGACGGCGAGCTCTCATAATGCACGTATGGTAGCTGAGTTTGGGCCAATTGAACATCCATAAAAGATGTAAAATAGCAAGTGACATAGGAGCATATACTCCAACAATGCCAATGATACCATGCGACTTGGTATATCGATTCAATCCTCTGAATCCGACAATCCATCGCAAGTGTTTCATCCCCCGCATGATAATCAAGCTCTGCGACAAAAATTTTTTGGCTCTGTTGTATGTTCAACCTACCCCCCCCCCCCCCCCCAAAGTCAAATAACGCTAACAGCACCAAAAATGCCCCCGTAGTTCAAAATGGCCCAAAAAGCTTAATTTTTTTTTGCCATTTCATAGCACTATTTGCTTGTGCATGCACACACGAGTTCCCAACATGCCAACTTGATGCCAAAAAGCACTTATTTGAGTACTTATTAGTACATTTGAATGGGCTGCGGCGGCCTGTCAGCCAGGGCCTAGGCATGCTGGCAGCAAGGGTCTCCGTTGGCAGGGCCTCCGCAGTCTGCCAGCCAGGGCCTCCGCAGCCTGCCAGCCAGGGCCTTCGCAGCCTGCCAGCCAGGGCCTCCGCACGCTGGCTGCCAGTAACTCCGCATGCTTGCTGCTAGGGCCTCCGCATGCTTGCTGCCAGAGCCTCCGCATGCTGCCAGCCAGGAACTACACAGGCTTGCCGCCAGGGCCTCCGCATGCTTGCTGTCAGGGCCTCCGCATGCAGCCAGCCAGGGCCTTAGCACGTTCGCACAAACGTTTGATTATTCTTTCGCAACCAACAATCATATCGAGGCACAAGCGACATGTCACTTCATTTACTAGCGGATACATTTTTCCCGTATGCATCAAGTTACATAAGCCATGGGCACGTTGGCAAGCAGGGTCTCGAAGTGTTGGCAAGCAGGGCCGAGGCACACCTGCAACTTCCCCGTAAGGGCCAATAGCACGCTGGCTTTGAGGCGCAATTATGTTGTGTAACTAGGCACACCTGATTATTTTTTTGCAACCAACAATCGAAGGCACAGGCATCATATCACCTCATTTTTTCACAAACAACAATCGAAGGCACAGGCAACAAGTGAATGGACTGCTATGTTGATGGTTGGCCACACAAAGTAATGAACAACCAATCGAAGCAAAGCATAAGACAACTCATGCGCCAATACGGTCTCAAGCACTTCCACATAAAAAAGCCCAATGGCAACACACAGTATCGAAGAGTAAGCCAAATCCTACGATAGGCGAACCAAAGGGTCAATATAAAGATGTGGACGGCAAGCTCCCGCAATGCACGTATGGTAGCTGAGTTTGGACTAGTTGAATATCAATAAAAGATGTAAAATAGCAAGCGACATAGGAGCATATACTCCAATAATGCCAATGATACCATGTGACTTGACATATCGATTCAATCCTCCGAATCCGATAATCCATCGCAAGTGTTTCATCCCCCACATGACAATCAAGCTCTGCGACAAAGACATGCTGGGCCATTATTTCACAGACGCACTCGCGCGCGTGGCACTTGGCACGGCACGGCACGTGCGCGGTCTTGATATATATATATATATATATATATATATATATATATATATATATATATATATATATATATATATATATATATATATATATATATATATATATATATATATATATATATATATATATATATATATATATATATATATATATATATATATATAAGGCTGCGAGGGGAAACCTATCAAGCTCGTCCTGGGCACGCTGGCAGCCAGGCCTTGGGCACGGTGGTCGATCGCGACAGCTCCAGAAAATTTTCCCTTGTATCACCATCTCTCGATCTCACGTGCTGGTCGGGTCTTATTTTTTCGGGCGCTTTTGCGCCAGAAAATTTTTTTTTATTGCTATTCATTTTCCAGGTATTTCTAGCTCTGACATAACGCCAGCGTAATCCATGAATTTTTCTCATGGCAAGACCTCCGGGGCATAACGATGACCTCCTGGAGCACCTATTCTTTCTTGCGTGCCAACGAGTTTCTTTCTCATGACATATCCGGCTTCAAAATACCGACCGCGCAGGCCATGAATTTTTCTTAGGGCAAGACCTCGAGGGCATAACGACCACCACATGGAGCCCCCAATATCGCGTTCGCACCAATGAATTTATTTTTCAGGCAATTATAGCTCAGATGTACCGGACGTTCATGCCATGAATTATTCTCGATTCGCCCTGAGGGCATAAAGGATTCGACTTCTGCGAGGAAAAGTTTGTTACACCGTTGCATGTCAGCTTCCCTCTAAAAGGAAAATAAGGCTAATAACACCAAAAATGCCCCGGTAGTTCAAAAAGACTCAAAAAGCTTACATTTTTTTTGGCACATCATACCCCACATTTTACTTTTACATGCACAGGCGTGATCACCGCATGCCATCTCGAAGTAACCACCATCGATGGCAAGTGTTTCATCCATCGCATGACAATCAAGTTCTGCGACAAAGATTTTGTGGCTCCGTTGTATGTCCAGCCTTCCCCTCTAATAGGCAGATAAGGCTAACAGCACCAAAAATGCCCCCGTAGTTCAAAATGGCCCAAAACGCTTAAATTTTTTTTCCCATTAAATTGCACTTTTTGCTTGTGCATGCACACACGAGTTCCCAACATGCCAACTCGTTGCCAAAAAGCCCATATTTGGGTACTTATCAGTACATTTGAATGGACTGCGGCGCGATGTCAGCCAGGGCCTGGGCATGGTGGCAGCCAATAATTCCAATGATACCATGTGACTTGATTCAATCCTCCGAATCCAACAATCGATGGCAAGTGTTTCATCCCTCGCATGACAATCAAGTTATGCGACAAGGATAATTAAGCAATTTCCAAAATTCATTAAAATGCTCAGAACTTCAATAATTCATAACCAAATCATGAAAAATCCAAATTGACCAAACTCACTTGCATTCAACTCATTATAATGCCTAATATTTATTAAAAATATTAAAGTACCAAAGAAAACCATCAAAATATAAAGTCAACATTTTGGTCAACTCTAGGTCAAAACCGGGTCAAAACTTCTAAAAATCATAACTTTTCATAGAAAACTCCAAATTGAGTGTACTACCTGTCTAACAACTCATAATAAGGTCTAGTATTTGTTAAAAATCTGAAATCCTTATGATTCACTCTAATTTTTAAAGTCAAATTTTGACCCCTTAGTTGACATATCCGAATAACCTCCATAATCTATTAAATCCCTAAAATTCCAGAATTTTTATAATAGGTTAATAAAATTTTTAACCAACCCTTTAAAATCAGTAAACAACTCTTCTTAATATTAATTTATGCCTCTTAATTCCAACAAATCTAAAATAACTTAATCAACCCCAATTGCTACTGGGTAACCCAGGCCTACAAGGCTATTAGCTTAGCCCCAAGGAAGGTGAAATAAACTTCACGGCCTCGGTGTGAAACAAAGTTAGTGGTCAATTAACTTTTAAAATATATTTAAGTAAAACTCTTAATATATTAATGTTTAAAATTTAATCTAAATTTCTCTCTTTAGCCTTAACAAAATCATACTTTTAGACAATTCTAACTAATCACCCATCTTAGGACCTACCCCAGCCACACGACCTTTTACACACACTTTAGATGATGTGCTAGGGCAACCAACTCTAGATCTAGGTTAGGCCGGTGTTTACTTTACTGCTGTGTGCTGGGTTTTTTTCGTACTTTTCACTGCAAGTTGTGAATGAAATTGCTTTGTTGTGTTTGTTTACTTTTTACTGCACTCTGTGAATGGTTGATGTGTTTGCCGACTAGAATACCCCTAGGTTAGGTGTGATCTGGATGTTCACATAATTTTCTGCAGGTGCTCACGCTCATGCAGGGCAATAAAAGGGGGGGGGGGGGCTAAGTTAATAAAAAAATATCAATTGTTATAAATGCTTGCACAGGTGCTTCAGCTGCTAAAGCCTCCAAATAAAAAGAGCGTGGCCAGTGTGTTTACTTACTTTTATGCTCAAATATAACTGCTTGGGAATAATTGCTTTTCATTTATTAACTGCTTAGGATAACCCTGCAGGTGAGTCTAGATTTTGGTTTCAAATAAATGTAATTTGTGTAATTATTAAGTGTTGTGAAGGTTAGCTTTGAGTTGGGATATATAGGTCCAAAGCTTGGACTCCGAAGAGAAAAGGACGCCCCTAAGGGGAGTAGACCTTTTCTATTTGGAGATCTAAATTTGGGCCACACTCCTCCCTACCCAAAGGGGAAAGAGTGGCCTTCCCCTTAAAGGAAGTGCCCTCTTATCCATTTGGGTAGTCCAGTACGAAGAATCCAAGGAGCTTGAAGCAAAAGGAGCCCAAAGAAGAATAAGACTGAAGATCTGAAAATTGAGAATATCTCACTCAAAACTACTTGCGTCATTACTAGGTTTAGAATCTGGGTTGTTGTCAGTGGCGTCCGGCCACTTTACTTTCTATAAAATTCTGGTTTGTAATAAATAAAGCAACTTTGCCTATGGATATTTATTAATTAATTCATTTATATTTGATGTGTTGAAATTATTGCCTCTAGGATTGCCTACTTTTCTTAGTTTTTTTGCGATTGTGTGCCGCTTTTGTTTTTGCCTAGACTCGTGAGGCTCGTGAGGGTGTGAAAGTTTTATACTCATAACCTTTAATGTCTAAAATTTTAATGAGTCTAAATAACATAGAAAGATAACGAATCTAGGGAATTAGTTGGGGATCGACCCCGGGGTCGCATGCATATTTCTGCATTACCCTTTCCTTGCTTTAGACCCTTCCCTGCCTGCGGGTAGAGTCCGGATAGTCAGACCTATGAGAATGAGGTGCCGGACCTGGGGAAGTCCAGTCTTCTAAAAAATTATTTTCTAAGCCTATTTTTAAAATTTCAAGCATATCTGATTTAGAGTTATTAACGAGCATGCATCGCATTAGAAATAAATTAAAAAGGTCAAAATTTTAATTTCATCAGTTTTAGCATTTTAGCACCCAACATAAGTCAAAGAGGCCAATTAGGGAAAATCTAGATGTCGGCCCCAACTCTCCGAACCTTTAAATAAAACGTCCCAACCACTCATTCATAAAAGACCAGATTCATATATTTTAAACCGATTAGGTGGTTAGCTGGCTCCCCAATCCAGGCCGGGGTAAGTCCAAGTTCTGCACTGCATTAATTAGGTTCGGACGACTGTGGTCCAGCGTCCAAAAATAGATTTAGGATCCGGGGCAGATCTTTGATCATAGGACCCCAAATTTCGGGAATATAATCCCAAATTTCTAATAAAATGCTCAACTCTAATTAATGCTTCATTTCAATCCTAAAACATAAAGCCCAACACTTAGATTAAGTTGGGACACTTGCGGATGGTTCTGGAATCTCAAAGTGTCCCCTACCTCTCCTCCTTTAACTCCGTTAATAACTGCTCAATTTTGATCCATTCCCTGTTGAATTTCCAAAATTCACTTCTCTTTTGATATCGCTCCTAGAAATTCTAACGAAATTCTGCCACCATTTTAATCGGGAGTTTTCGTAGGAGATCCTATCTACCTACGATATAATTAACTACGAGGGCTTGCGCTCGTAGGAGATTTGGAACCACATACGCACCTGATTTTAAAATTGATTTTTCCAGAACCCTGTTAGATTTCTTTGGGAGAAAGAGAAGAATGATTGCCGCTATTATATTAGGAAGATTGTCATTGAATGGTGTTATCCCCCTTCTGGGAGATATCCTTCTTTGATAAGACTATTGAATGTTAATTCGACAATCATATTCGTTAAATATCATAATCGGATGTTTAGTTAAATTTCATCATGTTCTCTCGGGGATGTATGAAATTTTTCTTTAGAATTCGATCATGACATTTAAGATGAGTCTCATAATTCTAGGCCTGAACACCGTTATGAAATTATATTTTCATCCCCCGGGGTGATATAACTTTTCTAGTGGGTCGATTCGACTTTAGAATTATAATTGAATCTTAATTTTAAAATTCCCAAAGAAAACTAATATCTTTCAAAACATGTTTTCAAAATTCCACCAACAAAAAAATGGCACGCCAGGTGGGACCAAATTTCTCTTCCCATCTTTAAAAGTGGCATAATTTCATTTCATCGGTAGTTTTAACTATCATTTCTTCCGGTTGTCCCTCTACCCATTTCTTCCTTGGGTGAGTGTGGCCAACATCTATGATAAAATAAATATTAAAAGAGACGTTGTACCTCCAAAATTGGTTGTATGTAAATTTTTTCTCTGATTTTGACCTTCTGCCCCGGCCCAGCCTGTGAGGCGACAGTGTCAAATCAGATCCTTAGATATCCTTTTCAATCTTATGGATTTATGGTCAATAAATTTTGCATTCAACATGTAAATCCTTAAAATTGAAAATAATTCAAAAAAACTTTTGATTTCGGACACCTAAAACTACTTTAGTCTTAACCCCCTCACTTCCCCTTTGACCTCCAGGGGAGGGGAGGGTTAGACTATTCCTTTTACCTGGGTTCTCTCACAATTCCATAAGCCTTCGGGCAAGGGGAAACTCTGCCCGTTGTATTTTGGAGTCTGTGAGAAAACCCACCTTAAACCCTCCAAAATTCAAAATTTCTTCAAAAAAAAAAATTTTCCTTAAACTCTAGGTTGTCATGTGTTGCCCCATACGACCTTCTTGTGGGCTAACATATGCCAAATTTTTTTAGAAGAACTTTTTGGCATGTACTTACTCTCTTTATCCTACTAATATATGTTAAGCAATATCTTTCGCTGCTCGACATGTGTTGGAGGGTTGAGATTTTCTTACAAGCCTTAATTTTAAAAAAAAAATTATTTCTTTCGTCTCCCTTTTAAAGAAAATCTAATTTCAATCCTCTCTTTAACTTTCAGAAAATCCCAAATGGCTGGCCAATTGATTTTCTCTTTCGACCGAGAGTTGTCCTCAACTGTTAATTACCAAGGAAGCACTATCATTTTTGGAATGGGATTCAATACTCTTGAGCTCTCCATGGATGGACACCAGATTGTTAGTTTGGATGCCAGTAAAGAAGTTCCCCTAGTGGTTGAGTTGATTGTGGGATCAGCACCTACCTTGCCAGTAGTTAGTGATGACCAGAAATAGTCTAAACCAGTTGTTGAGCCTCCCACTGAAGTCAAATCTATTTTCGAGGAAGGGTCTAGTTTTGGACATAGCTTTGCCACTAAGAATCAGAAGAAAAACTATTTGAGGAGACTTAGAAAGAAGATATTTAAGGCTAAAAGAGTCATTCCCTTTAAGACCTTAGCTCAAGTAGAGCCTGAGGCTGCTGAGGAGCTACCTATTCCTGCTTCCTCTCCCCTCCTAAAGGGGAGTCGCTTTTACCCCCTGGCTTCAGCTCAAGGGGAGGAGAGGGCAGCTAGGATAGCCCGTTCCCCACCATGCCCGGTCGACTACTCGACTAAGAAGACTCGGAAAGAAAAACATCTCCATAGGACAAGGACTTTAAGAAACATAATTCATACCTGCGCTGCACAGTCTGGACAAACTAAGGAGGAGTATGTAAAACAACTAAAGGGAGTGATCTCACACCGCTTTCAAAAAGAAGTGTTGAAGGAAGAAGTATCTGAGGCAAAGAATTTGACCCAACAATTCATCAGGAAGAATAAGAAGTATGTTAGACAGCCCGCTACTTCGGTACTGGTTGATGGATATCATTGGGTGCCACGCTCTCCGTCCTCTCAAACGGAGGGTATTGTGTTGACTGGGTCCAAGTGAGGCCACCATCCTACTGGTAGACCCCCGGTACCCCCACATAAACCTGTGCGATTGGCCTCAGTGATTGTTAAGCCAAAGGGGGTTGAGATTCAAAAGTCTATGGACATTAAAGGGAAAAGACCCAAATCTCCTGAAAAGAAATATGGGCCAAAAAGTACTAAGTTGGAGAGTCTACCACCACCTCCTAGAACTTCTAAGTTCATTTTGCAGCTCCAACGAGTTCCAGCCAACCCTACTCCGATTTCAATTGACTTGATGGATGTCCAGACTAGTACCCCAGTTGTCACAGCTGACAGTCCTACCACAGCCAGTTTAGTTCAAGATCCAATAGCCACCACCCCTGTTGCCCTAGTTGATGATCCCCAAGGTCCGAGTGTCATTCCTAGGCTCCCTAGTCAGAAGTCTGGGGACCTTACCTTGCAAGATGTAGGAGCTATCACATTACAAGCTCCTGCTTCTCCCCCCGAGGTATATGTCCCTCTCCCCGTAGAGGATGCCACTCTTCTGACTACCATATCTGGGATAGTCGAAGAGGAGAGAATTGACCAGGATCTAGAAATGGAAGATGAACCGGATACAAAGTCTCAACCAGATCCTAATCCAAAACTTACAGAAATCATTGCCCTCCTGGTTTCTAAAGAATTATTTGATATGGCTGAGTATAAAGGATACTTACCCCTCGATCCTAAGTCAATTGGGGATAGACCGGTCGAAGAGGTAGTTCAAGAAATAATGAATATTTTGTTGAATAAAGAGGGAATGGCCTCTTTTGACCCTGAGCTGGATGATCTCCTTGGAGATGAAGATGATTATGTTGGTAGCATTCATATGGTTGAGACTAGGGGATCTATTAAAGAAGCTGAGCCCAGCAAACGTCGATCTGTTAAAGATGATGATTCACATGCTGTTGAGTCAGATTCAGATGAGTCTGTAAAGGCCAGAGATGAAGAGCACATAAAAAACTTGGAGACTCAGCTTGCAAGCATGATGTCACAAGTTAGGGAGATGCAAGAAAAGTTAGATAAGTCACAGCAAGAGTCTCTTAAAATTCAGCAGTCAGCTCAAGAGCTCACAGAAAAGGCTAAACGGGCAGAATTTAGTTCCAAACCCCTCGAGTCACCACCCGTGACCCTTCCTTGTCCAGTAGAAGCACCTCCAATTTACCCCACAGTTTCCACCACTCCTCCGATTCCGCCTCAGAAGGACATTAAGCAACTAATTGAGGACCAGGTAAGGGAGGCCTTTACCCTTTCACAAGGAATCGCGTCTATTCCAAAGGGTAGACCTTACCCCGAAGAATATGACTTAGTTCCTTACCCAAAGGGCTTTGTGCCACCAACTTTTAAAATTTTCACCGGAATTGAAAATCTGAGACAGCATCTGGCCCATTTCCGAGCAAGTTGTTGCAATGCAGGAGGGTCAGATGCTCTACTATTTCGCCAATTTGTGAGTAGTCTATCCGGTATTGCTTTTGAATGGTACGCTGATCTGCCCAACGGTTCAGTAAGAACCTTTAGCGAGCTAGAAAACCTCTTTCTTAAGAGATTTTCTGGAGCGCAACAACGCACCACCGTGGGCGATCTTGTGGTTGAAAAGCAAAAGCCGGGAGAGTCTCTGGTTGAGTACATCTTGAGGTGGCGAAACCTCTCGATGAAGTGTGAACCCCAGTTGCAAGAGCAACACGCTGTGGAGATTCTTTTAAAGAATATCCACGACCCTTTTGCTTTTCTCCTGAAGGGTTTCACTATTAAAACTTTTGAAAAACTTCTTAATAAGGCTAGCAATTTGCAGGAAGAGGCTCCCAGGATGCCATTCTTACGAGAGAAGTCTAAAGATAAGAAGGGTCCTAAATTGGTGAAAACTTTTGAAAAGAAAGCTGTGGTCTCAGCAGTAGATAAAGGAAAGAGTCCAGTGGTTAGTCAGCCTAGCACTCCACCTCCACCACAACCACCTCAGAAGCAGCCCTTTCAGATAGTTCCTCGTTGAATTTCCAAAATTCACTTCTCTTTTGATATCACTCCTAGAAATTCTAACAAAATTCTGCCACCATTTAAATCGGGAGTTTTCGTAGGAGATCCTATCTACCTACGATATAATTAACTACGAGGGCTTGCGCTCGTAGGAGATTTGGAACCACACACGCACCTGATTTTAAAATTGATTTTTCCAGAACCCCGTTAGATTTCCTTGGGAGAAAGAGAAGAATGATTGCCGCTATTACATTAGGAAGATTGTCATTAAATGTTGTTATCCCCCTTCGGGGAGATACATCCTTCTTTGATAAGACTATTGGATGTTAATTCGACAATCATATTCGTTAAATATCATAATCGGATGTTTAGTTAAATTTCATCATGTTCTCTCTGGGATGTATGGAATTTTTCTTTAGAATTCGATCATGACATTTTAGATGAGTCCCATAATTCTAGGCCTAAACACCGCTATGAAATTCTATTTTCATCCCCCGGGGTGATATAACTTTTCTAGTGGGTCGATTCAACTTTAGAATTATAATTGAATCTTAATTTTAAAATTCCCAAAGAAAACTAATATCTTTCAAAACATGTTTTCAAAATTCCACCAACAGTGTCCCCCTCCAACCGGTTGGATAAAGATAAATATTGATGCCTCGTTAAAAAGTAATTATTTAGCAGGTATTGGCGGCGTCGTAAGGGATGATAAAGGCAGATTTTTATTAGCCTTTGGTACCCATTATTTGCATTGGGACATAGCACAAGTGGAATTATTGGCGGTTTACTATTTGAATAGCACCTTGAGAGATTGGATGCATAAAGCACAAGGAGTAATCATAGAAGGGGATAATCTCAACATTATCAAAGACCTTCAATCAAATTTGAAGAGTTGGAAGAAGAATGGAAGAATTAAGGAGGATCTTGCTTTTATTCAAGACTTTAACCAGGTTCTTTTTTCTCATTCTAGTAGACGTTGTAACAAATTAGCCGATTTTTGTGCTAATTTGGGTTGCAACAAGAGTTTTATTTGGGAAGAGCTAAATAATGTGGAAATCCCACATTCCTTCTTTAGTATTTTAAAGGAGGAATGTGATGGATTAGAGTTGGGTTGAACTTTTCATTAGCTTGTATTTCTTTGATTTCTTCTGCAATGCAATTTAGCATTTTAGTCAAAAAGAAAAAAAAAAACCTCTAAATAAAAAGGTGGTGGTGTTCTCTCTACAACCTTCCTAATGGGTCTCTATACTTCTTTGCTTGGTTCAGATTGATGGGTAGGTGGTTCATCTTCTAAAGGATCTTCTACCTCACTATTATTTTTAAGGCTAATTTTTACCCTTATAAGGGTCTCCCAAATCTTTCCCACTCTTAAGTTGAATACTATTACATTGCTCCTCTAATTTCTTATCTTCCATGGTAGACTATTCTTGATATAATTTGTTATTGATCAAACTAGCAAGTTGTCTTATTTGGTTTTTAATGTTTTTAAGGGTAGTAGCTTAACTCTGAAGTTGGATTCCCATCTAAATTACCACCTCTTCCCAGGGTGTCTTTCTTTCTCGAGGTAAATTATTCTACTTATAAGCATAAGGGAAAATTTACGATGCTAAGACTTTAGGTACCACTATGCTTGAGTTTTCTAGGGTTTACTATAAGTTGCTGAGGATTATTCTAATTTCCTCCTTAATTTGATTAACCTACATTTAACTAATTATTACCATCAACATTATTATTAGACCAACTAAAATTAGGATGGTTCCTCCAACCTTGATATTTAAGTATTGGAATAGGAATTGTTTTATTTTCCAATGACCTTCACACTCTCAAGCCCTTAAATATTGTTCTCACCAATAAAATTCAAATAATTGTCTCTAATTGCATAAGTAATCCTGAACTAACTCTAAAACTATCCAACTTTTTAGATATAGCAGCTACCTGAGTAGTTAAAATAAATAAGGCATCTTACTCATAAAGTCCGACTACTCTCTTAAGATTGACCTTATCATAAGGCCCATAAAATTAGTTGTAGTCATTTTCTCAATTAATGCATAGGCTTTATCAAATGACTTAAACATTAAGATCCTTTAGTTGTTGCATAAATTATTAACCTAAGGGATCCTATGAGTCTATTATAGAAAGTTCGAATAACTAAGTAATTTGGTAAAGCATAATGAGGGCATTTCCTAAGCATCTAATTAAATTTCTCCTAACTTTCATAATTTGACACACCTTTAAATTGGGAAAAGGATGTGATATTATTCCTAAGCTTAGTAGTTTTTGTAGGTGGGAAATATTTAGCTAAGAATTTGTGTGCCAACTCATTCTAAGTGGTCTGGGTAAGAATATCTTAAATTTCTCCCTTAGAAAAAATAGAAATAATCAAAGACTAATAGCATTATCACTAACACCATCATACTTGAATATTACAAAGATTTTCAGGAAACTAGCAAAGTTTATGTTAGAATCATCAAAAAGAGTTCCTCCAAATTGAGAATTTTGAACCATTTAAATTATGGTGGGTTTAAGTCAAAGTAGGCCTATTGATACTCTAGTGATTTATCTACTATAGGATTGACATACTCCCAAAGACGTTTAGTATGGTCCTCACCATGGATTGGTTTAACAAAACCTTAAATTAGAGTCATTTGGACTTTCTAACTTTTGTAAGGGTCCTCTTCCTTCGTAAATCAAACAATAAGGGATCCTTACTATGTCTACTACACATGCAATAATAAAATAGAAATTAAGTAATAAAAAAATTCAACAATTGGCAAAGGATTTTTTTTCTTCTTCTTTTTTTAAAAGTTTCAAAAAATAAAAAAAAAATGACATGATACAAGATACAAGTATTACTAAATATGTAACCATTTTAATAATATAGCTCAACTTGTAATACATATATTACTTCCTCAACAATAATGCCAAAAAATTGATAGCAGGGTTGCATGTCTACATTAAATGAAGAAATAAGTTTATGCTTTGGGCTAAAATATGCTTAAATTTTCTTTGGTAAATTTTGGGTAAATGAAGCTGTGCTTGACATGGTGGTATCATGGCACTTAACATGATGGCATTATGGCGTTCTAAAGTGATTAGAGAGTGTTGATCCCATGAGGATTTATATACCACTGTGCTTGACATGGTGGCATCATGGCACTTAACATGATGGCATTATGGCGTTATAAAATGAACTATAATCTCAATGCTGCTGGGCTTACTACGCTATAATATTTTGGTAAATTTTGTACATATAATGGCTAAACTGTTGTGTCATTTGGCTTATTCTACATAGCCTCATCTTCTATTAACTGCTCCACCATAGTGCTCTAGAAGTTAAGCATTGGGGTATCATGAAGCTCAGTGTTCTGACACCGAACTATCTGAGACTCGGGTGCAGCGGTGCTTTCTAATGGTATAGGGCTATAAATTTTGGGTAATGCATTGGGTTTGGATCCAACCTAGAATTGACCCGACACTATTTAACCATACCTGGACCTGACTCATTTTTAAAAATGGGTCAATTTTTTGGACCAAAACCTGACCCACTTTGGATTTGAGTCAACCCAAACCTGACTCGTCAAATGCAAACCCTGTACGTAAGTTCATTGTCGAAGGAGGCGTTGTTGCCACCAACCAGACTAGAAGCAATGTCATTAAAGGAGGCATTGGCTAGTTCTGTAACTAGCAGAGGTGAGCTTCCAACTGATGACAGGGGTGAGCTACTTTAGGTGGTAGCAAGCTACCAAATAATGGTTTAAAAATATAAGGTTTTGTCCCTCATCGGAATGGTGGAAAGAGTTTGTAAAGGCTTCTTTGCCTTATTATGGGAGCAAAAGGAGAGACACTAAGGGTTTACTGAAATACATGGAGAGAGTCTCTCCAAGGAGTGGATGTAGGTCAAGTTGACCGAACCACTCTAAATCTTGTGTTATTTCTTATTACTTTTTTGTATCTTAATTTGCCCACTTTAATTTTTTGTGGTTGATTGTATGGTTAAAATATCTAATTTGTTTTGTTAATAGATTCCACATCAAGGGTTGATCTTGTTTGTTTTAAAATACTCAAAAAGGTCTCAAAAGATTTTTCTTTTTATTTAAGATATTTGAAAACTACCAATTCCCCCCCCCCCCCCCCCCCCCCTCTTGGTTAGCCTTGAGCTACTTCATAATGGCAATGGCTTAATAACTCTAATGAACTTTCAGTGGTGGCTGATTGTATCAATGAAGAGAGGCAAAATGCTCGCCAAACTGGGCTATATTATTGTCATGTTATTGTTTCTCTATATTGCATAGGCATCAAACAGAGTTAAGTCTTGATCATTATGATGCTACTGCACAGTTATATAGGATTAAAATCTAACTTCCCATTGATCAGATTGTTGGACCAGCTGATCAATCTTAAATTACTTACAGATAGGGGCTAGTGCAGGAATATGTCCTTCATCTTCAGCCATAAGCACTTTATGCATAAGGTGATGATGGGTATTGTGAAGGATGTGGAAGGACCTATTGGATTATAACATAGAGAGGAGACTAGGTGGAGCAGGGACATAAATATTGAATTTTTATTCACATACATAGGAAATGAGATATCCTAAAGGTAAATTAGGCTTTCTTTTGTGTCATGGATCCCTACTACAGGTTAAATGGTTATTATAGCAAATTAGAAGATTAGTTGCATTAAAATCACTTTATGCACAAGCTTTGCTTCTATCAATCATCTGCAAACTTGCTTCCGCCTTCGTCAATCTTATGCAGAAGTTGCTTCCACCTCCATTAATAGGTATGTCCGATTTTAGCTTATATGTGAAACCACAATTTTTGGATCAAAAATAGACCTTTTTTGGGTTTTCAAATCAATCCGCACCTGACCTAGAATTTGAAACAGGAAAACAATCAGGACTCAAACCCGACCCATTTAAAATTTGGGTTAACCTTATAACCTAAAAAATTTGGGTTAACCCTAACCAAAAAAATTGTGTCATATTCAAGTCATGTTTTTGGGTCGTGTCAATTTTTGACACCCCTATGATGGTATAGCATTGTGAAGCATTGCAACATTAACCTTAGCTCCAATAGGGTGCTAATTTAATTGTCATTTTCCTAAGGCTATGACGCTATAATTTCCTGATCTAGCATTGTAGCATTGTGGTCGATGCGATGTTGGTTGTTTGAATGTTGTGGTACTGGTTTAATACTTGTGAATTTTCTCCTTTTTCTTGAGACATTCTTGCACAACAATAACTAAAAAAAATATTTTTTTTCTAATATTTAAGATAGTAAAAAACTATAAAATTTACACATAACAAACTTCACATAAAGGCTATGAGCCACATTTTAACTCTAGATAAGGTCTCTCCATAAGTTTTAAAATAGTAAATGATTAGAATATAGATGTATGAAGAAATGATTTTTATGTAACAAATCTGGAATTAAGAGAACATAGAGAGGAGTCACCTAAAATTAATGTGTAAAACTTTTGTGAATTACTACATTCTACTCAAAAACCCATTTGGAATGGGTGTACTACTCATTCTAGTTATCAATTACAGTTAGGATGCTCATTATTAATGTAATATAATATTCCTCGAGATTGCTTCAATGACTTCATATGTCTACTTAAGGAAACCAACCCTGAGAGCTATTTAATTCTAAAATATTTGAACAAAACTAAGAAGTTAGTATCCAAATTGGGGTTGGGTGCTACAAAAATTCATTGTTGATTCAACAACTATATGTTGTATTATAAGGACGGCTTGATAGAAGTAGCATGTCATCATTGTAGCGCACCTTGATACAAACCAAAATTTAGGTAACAACAAAAATAGAAGCATGTGTCATATTCTTAGTTATTTTATTTGCTCGTCATTTCAAGACTTTTATGGATTTATGCATTAAAGATCTTCGTTGGTCACATCACATAGCATCAAGAGAAAATATCTTAATCAGGTGTTCTTACTCATCCATCAGATACAAAATCAAAGATACATTTTGATAAAATACATTCTTCCTTTGCTATTGAATCATGCAACATAAGATTTGGATTATGTACAAATGGCATAACTCCTTATAATCATGAGGCTTCACCATACTCCTATGTGCCTATTATAGTAACACCCTATAACCTTCCATATGAGATGTATAACACTTATAATACTATGGCCAAATAATCCAAAAGTAAAAAATTGATACACTACAAAAAAATCACCTATTACCGACATAATTTTTCGGCAGACATGAAATTTTTCGGTGGAAAATAATTCTAGCGACTATCTAACATAATTAGGCCGCCAGAAAATTATATTAAAAAAAAAAAAACTATTTCCGCTCCACCCAGCTGCCACCCGCCCACATGCCATGAGATTCAAACTTTTGGTGGTTGGGGAAATTTTTCAAACACCCAACTATATTGCTGCATAGGAAAAATACATTTCAATGGTCACGTGTTCATATTTAAACTATATAATAATTAAAAATTAATATTCAAGTTAAAAACTAAAATTAATATTAATTTTAAAAATAAAAATTAATAATTACTAATTAATTAAAAATGAAAATAAATTAAATAAAGTATTACAACTAAAAATTTAATTAAAATAAATTATTAACTTAAATATTAATTAAAATAATATTAAAATTAGTAATTATTGAAAATAAAATTTTAAAATAAATTCAAATTTAAATAATAATTTTAAATTCAAATCTTTTTACTTAAATTAAGGAAATAATTAACTAAAATTAGTTAATATTATTTTTAATCATATTTGTTAAATCATTTTAATAGTGAAATTTTTAATTATTTCAGTTAAATTATTTAAAATCCGTCGAAAATTTAAAAAGCCGTAGGAAAATTTATCAGAAATTTAAGCCGGAAAGAAACCGCTTGAAAATTTTATCGGAAAAGCTACCTCATTGTCTTTCGTCGGAAAACCATCGGAAAGCCCCTAGAAAATTGACCGTTGAAAAGCCGCCGGTAATGAGTAATTTTCTTGTAGTGTTGACCTCAAGTTATTATTGGAAGAAGATATGCTAATATATGATATCTCAACTAAATAGAACTTCCTACTTAAAGCTACAATACTATGGACCAACAACAACTTTACAGCATATGGTATATAATATATAGATCCCTTTTCCAGTTATTTTGATCCCTACGTATGTTGATCAGGTACAATAAAGGCGAAATTTTGAGGAGCATAGTTTAAAATTGTATTAGGAATAGGAGCATGATATTAAGTTAATTTGAAAAGGAGCAGAAACGCACTCATCCTTTGCGTTTTCTGAAGAAAACGCAAAGCAGGACTGCGTTTTCTTCAGAAAACGCAAAGCTACTTTGCATTTTCTTTGAAAATGCGATAGTAGGTGGCGTTTTCTTCATCCAAATCAAATCTAGGGGCATTTTAATATTATTTGAACTTAAATATGTTAGTAAAGTATTTTAATATTATTTTAAAAATTTATAATTTGATAAAATATATTAAAATATATAACAATTAAAATATATTAAATTTAAATAATATAACTATGATTAATAAATTAAATTTAAATTATATTTATATTATTTAACTTAATGAAAATTAATTAATTATTTAAAAATTAAATTTCAATTAAAAAATAAATTTAAGTGAAGTAATGAGGCCGATAATAAAAAAAGAAATTTATTTTTTAATTGTTTATTCATATATTATTGAAAAATTTATTTATTTAACTAAAATAAATATTAAAAATTTTTTGGAGATAAAAAAACTGAATTTAAATAATTTATAACTATTAGCTATTAACTTTTAGTTATAATAAATTTTTTCATTAATTCTGTTTTTTTTTTTAATAAATTTTTTCACTTTTGTTATGATAAAATTATATATGATGTTCTATAGTAAGAGAAACACACATAGTTTAAGAGCATAAAAATATTATTAAAAAAACTCTATTCCTCAGCTTGAAATATTTTTCCATTAATTCTCTTAAAAGTCTATTTATCATAAAAAAAAATGAGACAATTGTGAAATAAAAAGAATTACGAGCAATTTGAAAAATAATAAAATCATAAATTTTAAAATAATAACTTTGCTTTATATAATATATTCTAATAACATGAGATTGCTAATTAGGATATAATACAAAAAATTACTACAAATTAAAATATACATAATAACGACACAATTAGCACATATATAAGTTTTTCTATTCTAACAATATTACTTGATCCAACAATATTACCAAAATTTCATGTCAAAATTTCATCGTAATATGCTCTCAACATCACCTTTTCTACAATATTGGTAAAAAAAGTTCAACACCCTACAAATATGAGGTAGAATAATTCAAGAAAATTTCAGCAACATTTATAATAACAAATTGCAAAAAATTTTTTACTAGCAAAAAAACCACTACTTGCACATTATAAGCTCTTAAAAATAAATGAACAGACATACCTTAACTGATGCAAGTGTTGCCTTAGACGCAGCTTCGAATAGCGAAAAAATTTCGTCCGAATCCACTGCTATTTATAGGCAAATTAATACATTAAAAAAATTTTTTTTTAAAGCAAAGTGGCTCACGGATGAACAGGGCTGAAGTCACGGGTTTGCCATCCCGTGACTTTTTTCCAGCTGAAATCTCGCACGGTTTGCCACCTTCGCATGAATTACGCCAAGTGTGCGGGCTGCTTGTGAAGAAAACGCCACCTACTATCGCATTTTCAAAGAAAATGCAAAGTAGCTTTGCGTTTTCTGAAGAAAACGCAGTCCTGCTTTGCGTTTTCTTCCGAAAACGCAAAGGATGAGTGCGTTTCTGCTCCTTTTTAAATTAACTTAATATCATGCTCCTATTCCTAATACAATTTTAAACTATGCTCCTTCTTAAAATTTCGCCTACAATAAAATGTGTGATTAAAGAGACATGCATATAAAAAGAGTGAGATATGACAAAGACAATGGATAATTAAATGGAGATGCAAATATATATAATTTGTAGGAAGACTCATAAAAGTCTCCTAATAAGAGAAACTCTACCTTTACATTGATTTCAAGCAACACCCCCGCTATAAAATTCATTCAATTCTACTTCATACGATAAAACTATTGCACATTTATAATAATTTCATTACATTTTTGTTTCTAATGTAAAAGGAATGGTCGGTCACATTATGAATCCATTGAATTTAGAATTCAACTCTTTGTTGTTTGATTTTTACCACAAATACCTTGCATATAAATATAAGATTGAGACTTCGTTTGAGACAACTTTCTTAAAATTTCAAAAATGTTTTATAATAAAAAATGGTTTCTTAAAGAAGTTAGAAAACTATCCCTAACGATTGCCACTATCCCTAACGATTGCCTCTTCGACGCATCTTTCTACTGTGAACTTGTTGAGCCTTTGCCTTCCCCTTCCTTACCTGTGGCTAAGGTTACGGGTAGTCCTATTGTTGATTTGTCATTAGTTGTTGATAACCCGGTTGATATCCTGGCTGTTGAACCTACTGGTCAGGTATTGTCTGACTTAATGTTAGGTGCTTGTGATGTTAATAATAGTAGTAAGGAGTTTTCTAACGAATTTTCCTGTGCAAATGTTGAGGCTGATTCAAGGTCTAGTTCTAAGGTTGGTAGTCCTACTGTGGCTGTGACTTTCTTGGGTTTGCCTGGCTCGAATTGCTCTGTAAATTGTGTGGACATTCCTATTACTATTATGTCTACTATTGAATTAAATGCTCATCTTAATTGGTCCTCAAATAAGTCGATTTTGGTGCAAAACGATTGGCTGTATTTCGAGGAGGATTATCCCCCTTCTTGCTAGGTTGTTGCAGATGATATGGGTGATAACGTGGATGATGATTTCATTCTCGTTGCTTGGGGCAAAAAATGTAAAAGTAAAGCAAAGAAGAAATAATTTTTGTATTGCCTCTTCGTTTCGGTTGCCATGAGTTTTCGTGCGCTTTGGACTATGATGAGGCAACTTTCTGCTTCTCACCTTGTTCGCCATAGCTTGTTGGCAACCTTGGTGGTAAGACGTTGCTTGGCGGTTGCCATGGTTGCTATTCTTCGGTGTGTGTCACTAATGGATGGTTTGAGCATGGCTACGGGGTCATTGCGGGGAGTTGCTAACCTAAGCCCGCTTTTGGATTGCCTCTTGCATCCTTATCTGTCATTTTCTTGTTCTGATTTCAAGACCTTATCGGATGTACTTTATTTTTCAGCGTGTCTTGAACTCCTGTTTCTTTTTATGGAATAAAATTTTTATTTACAACAACAACATCATCAAGCCTTTATCCCACTACATGGGGTTAGCTACATGAATCATTTTTCGCCATTGTGTCCGATTAAAAGTCAAATTCTCATTTAAATCTAATAAAGAAAGATCATTTCTAATATTTTCTAACCAAGACTTTTTAGGTCTACCTCTATCTTTCTTAACATAAGTCAATTCCAATACCTCAACTTTCCTAACAGGGTCATCGAAAGGCCTCTGTTTAATGTGACCAAATCATCTAAGGTGACTCTCTTTAATCTTATCTTCTACTGGAGCTACTCCAACCTTTTCACATATATTCTCATTTCATATTCTATCTATAAGGGTCAAGCTACTCATCCACCAAAACATACTCATCTCTGCAACAATTAACTTAGCATTATGCTTCTCTTTTAATGGCCAACATTCGGCACCATAAAGCATTGCAAGTCTCACCACCATGAAAAAATAAAAGAAAATAAAAAAAAAAATCTTATAAAATTTTTATTTAAAAAAAAGTCTTGCTTACTTTTATTTGGTGTCATAGGGAGCTGAAGGGAAAAGGATCGTCAAATTTTAATGCTTTCTTTCATCTTAATTTTGCCCCAAATAATAAGAGAATAGAGTGATTTTATCTAGTCACATTTGAAATATATGAGTTCCTTCTTGATTGCTCCACACTCGATGAATATGACAAATAACAAAATTTTTCCTTCATAAATGACAAGAATGAAAATATTTATTTTCATATTTATATAATTTAAAAAAAAAAAAAAACTTGAATCATTTTATGTTTGAATGGCAGTTATAGCAACAATCAACTTCACCCATTAGGAGATCTAAATAATAGGTACAATATGGTAGTTAATTAATAATTCATAAATTATATTCATTTAAAGTAAAATTTAATATTTTATTTTGTTGTAAATGTAATCTAAAATTTAATTGATTATTTAGATGTTATATTTTTCTTAAAATAAATCTAATGATTTAGCACTCATCTTGACAAAATTTTGATTAATTTATTTCAAAATAATCAAATTTATTTTGAGATTAAATAATTTCAAAACAATTGAAAACAGCAATCAAGTATTATTCAGTATAACTTAAATTAAGTTTTAAAGTAGAACTCAAAATCAACTAAAAATTAATTTAAGATGGAATTCCTGCCGCTGCCGCTCGTCAATGCAACAAGAGCTGCAACAAGACCTGCATTACCAGCTATCGTCGGCTCAGTAAAGTTGTAATTTTGTCTCTTGTCGACGAATTGGTCCATCTGGTTTGGGCCCCCGACCATTGCTCCAGTGATGATATGGGGATTTGGCGTCCTGGCATCTCGCCATTTCCATCCCTCAGTGCATGAGACGTGCCTTTGATTTGAAGGAATTGAAGCGCCACGATGATGGACATGGCTGGGGAAATTTTGGCCATAGCCGACCACATAACTCATGTTCATTGGGTTGGCTCCCAGGATGTACTTCACCTTCAAGTGTTTCACAGTAGTTGAATGAGAGATAGTAGGCATGTATATGACACCTTTTGCTTCTAAGTATTAGCTATGGATATGATAGCTTATGAAGCTGAAACATTAACAAACGAGAAAAAAATACTAATTGCCTAGAACTAAGAAAATAAAAAGGTATTAGGAAGCTTAGGTTTCGTTTGTGACATGTTCCTTGCTATTTTTTAAAGTAATGTTTTAGTACAATTTTTTTTTTAATTAAAAATTTTTGTATTAAAAATTACTTTAAACAGCCCTAAAAAATATGTTCCAAATGAAATCTTAGTTTATAAAGATCCCAAAACATTATCAAGATCATGGGATAGAATACCGTAAACATTCAAATCCTTCTGTGGGTAAGCTAGCCTTGGCTGAAGAGATAATAGAAATTTAACTCCATTACTTCTGTGTTTGAATATTAACTATTTGAAATTTGTGACGTTGCTCTCACTAGTTTCAAAAACAATCATAGGCACCAACTAGCTTGTTTGGAAAGAATTTTGAAAGTTATTGTCAAGATCATGGGCTCGATCCTCATCTATGTTAATAATAATCTCCCACTTGGGGACTTTCAGGTGAAAAAAAAAAAAAAAAAACTTTTATCAATATTCTTTAAAGCTAGGACAATTTTTAATTAATATTGCCAACATAAACTCATCTAGCATGAACATAAATGTCATGAACATGGAGGGAAATTTGCCTGGTGTAATATGAGATATTGCATTTCTATTAGAAGGAAATTTCCCCAGTCTTTTTTTTTTTTTTTTTGAAAAGTGCAAATATGCATTAAAGCGGAAACAAAGACTAATTACAATTGATAAAAGGGTAACATTCCTCCTTGATTAAATCCATCAAAAAGGACGGAATGTTACCAAAAGAAAAACTATCAAAAGTAAAACTACCGTCTAAAGCCAAATAGCACAAAAATCAGCTACTCGATTACACTTCCTATTAACATGATAAAAAATGATTTTTTTGAAATCATTAAGGAAGAAAAGCTCCTTGATCGGCCAATTCTCCAATTGTCAATCCACCTTCTTCAAAGAATGTTGAATGTATGTAATCACATTGATATTATCACTCTAAATGATAACTCCTTTGCTCTCAAGCATCCACCTTTGTATGAATTCCCTTATTGCAATAATCGCCTCCAATTCAAGTTGAGCAACATCCCAATGTACTGTGTTCTTCCCAAATGCAAGAAGAAGGCTACATTTACAATCTCTGAAAATCCCTCCAATACCATCCCAATTAGTGGATAACAAAGACGCATCCACGTTAATCTTGATCCAATCTAGCGGTGGAGGGTACCAAGATAAATGAGACTCCCGAGGGACGTTAGCAACCCAGCTATGTAGATATGGATTAAGCTTCGATGTGGCTAGAAAAATAACATTTACTTCCACCAAAGAACTAGACATAGTAGCCTTCCCATGCTTTACCAGATTTCGGTTCTTCCAATTCAGAAAAACTGCCGCACAATACATTCTCACCATGCCAGAGTTCCGGGCCGATCTTCTCCTCAATTCCTCTAAACATTCATCTAGAGAATGAAACAAAGGAACAACAAAACCCCATTCTCTTATTGTAGAAATAACCTCAATAAGAAATTTGCAATGGACCACAATATGCTCATAATTCTCAACCTCTTAACATCCTCTAGCACAAGAGTCATCAGTGGCAAGCCTTCTAAATTTGACAAAGTGGTTAGTAGGAATAGAAAACTTACTTAGACACCACCAAAACAGCTCCACTTTACTGTTAAGCTTAAGATTCTTCAGCCAAATACAAAAGCCATCGTCCTCTTGCTTATATCTATTATTCATCACAGACTCATATGCATACGCTGAAATAGATCGACCTGAATATTTGTTCACTGTCTCCATCTTATCCGTCTTCACAATGCTGTCAATATGAATTTGCCTGATTAACAAAACCAATTCTTCATGAAAAAACATCTTTAACTTCATATCATCCCACGTTCCATCTTTAGAAATAAGCTGCTGAACCTTCATGTCCTCCAAAGCTATGCAATCAACAAAAGTCGGCCAATCATTAACACTTTTGTCCAACAGCCAAATGTCACTAAGGAAATTAATTTTGTCACCTCTACCCTCCTTCCATTTAACAATATTTTTAAGGTACCTTCCTCCATTTTTTCATATTCTTCTAGGCACTAGATGAATTCTTTTTTCAAATTCCATCCATGATATCACCCCCATACTTAGCATTGAGAGTTCGGTGAAGCAGAGAATTCAGTTTCTAGATGCAATTCCAAACCAGCCTCACCCTCGACGTACCACTCTTAATAACAGAAGACTGCAGTCCCAACCCACCTGCACATCTAGGCTTACAAATCTCATTCCATGCAACATAACGCAATCCTTTCCTCCCATCCGACTTGTGCCAAATAAAATTCCTGCACATTTTCTCCATCTCATATAGAATTTTCTTAAGAACCAGTGAATGTGTAATTACAAAATTCGGCATTGATAGTAATGATGTCTTCAAAAGAGTAACTCTACCTTTCAAAGATAATGACTTCTTCCCCCACACATTCAATCTATCCATCACCTGACTCAAGACATCCTAAAAATCAGCCAATCTCAATCTCCTTAGAGAGATCTTAATGCCCAGATACATCCACTCCTTTACAATCTTGAACCCAAGAATTCTGGCCACCTTCTTTTTCTGAGATTTCTAACTGATTTATCAAATAAAATTTGGGGCTTATTAATGTTCACCCTTTGACCCGTCCACCTGGAAAACTCCTCAATAATTTTCTTCAATAATCTTGCCAAAGTACAGGTTGCTTGTGAAAAAACAAGCACATTATCTGCATACAGAAGATGAGTAATCTTTGGTCCTCTAAGAGATATCTGAATACCCAGCTCTTGTCCCCTTTGCTCCATAGCATTGGACAATAGTTGAGAACACATAATGAACAAGTATGGGGAGAGTGGACATCCTTGTCGGAATCCACTGCAGGCACTAATCCATCTCAACATCTTCCCATTCAGAATAATAAAAAACCTCACATTCACCACACATGCCATGAGAAAACCAGAAAAAACCGTGGGGAAACCATACCAGTTGAGGATTTGATGTAGCGTATGTCATCCCATGCTATCATAAGCCTGCTCCATGTCAAGCTTTATAGCATCACGCCTTTTTTATTCTTTGAAATTTTAAATTTGTTAAAGATCTCTTGAGCCAAATACAATGTTCTGACATTGATCTACCTGGAATGAAAGCCATCTGTTCCTCAGAAATCATCTTGGGCATATATTTTTTCAACCCATTTACCAACATATTAGCTACAATCTTATACGTAGTTTGACATAGGCTAATAGGCCTATAGTTAGAAGGTACACATAGGTTCTTCACTTTGGGGATTAATACTATCAAAGTATCTTTCCATTCCTTGTGCATACTACCAGTATTAAAAAACTTTATGATAGCCTTTTGAGTAGTTTCACCAACTACATTCCAATAGCATTTAAAAAATGAAGAAGTCACGCCATCAGCCCCAGGTGACTTACTGTTTCCCTGCTGGAAAACCGCCTCCTTACAATCTCCAGGAAAAACTCAGCCTCCAAAGCCTTCCTATCCGACGTATTCAACTTATGAGAACCAAAAATCTCCGGCCACCCCACCAAATGACATACTCTTTTTTTTTTTTTTTTTTTTGAGAAGATGCATATAGCACATTTTTCTTGAAAAAGCAAATTACAAGACTTAAGTGATAGCTACTTTATCACCTTCCTCCTTTAATAAAGAAATAAAATGAGGAGAAATATTATTATAAGACAAATCGTCCCAAAAAAAATCTATAGAAAGAGCAATATTAGCACAACAATCGGCAAACTTATTACCATCTCTACCAATACAATGAAATAAAATTTGATTGAAATCCTTTAGAAAAGAAAAATCAATACCTTTGTCGAGATCCAATTTGAAATCTCCTTTATTCACCAAGTTTTGAATAAAATTGATAACATTGTAATTATCACCTTCTATGATAATACCTTTAGCTTCAAACATCCATCCTTGCAAGAAATTCTTCAATAAAAGAATAGAATACAATTCCAGTTGTGAAATATCCCAATGCAAGCTAGAGGAGCCATAAGCACATAAAAATCTTCCTTTATAATCTCTAATAACACCTCCAACACCACCTTTATAAGAATTTAATAGTGAAGCATCAACATTAAGCTTGATCCATTCGGGAGGAGGAGGATACTAAAAAGAAGATGGCTTATTTAGCTGGTTAGTATCCCAGTAGTCCGAATATACATTAAGCTTAAAGGAGGACATAGCACAGCAAATTGAATTTGCTGCAATAGAAGAAATACCATTTTCTTTCTTCTCATGAACTAACAAATTTCTGCTCTTCCAAGTAAAGAACACCGCTGAGCAATATAAATTAGCCAAAAAAGGATTTGAGCTAGATGTGGGCTCCGAAAATTCGGCCTCGGCCTCCACTCGCTTTTCTTATTCGGCGAGGGAGTTTTAACGAACTAAGTTCCGAGGTAAATTTTGGAAGGCAGATGGGTTTGTAGATAAGACACTACCCAGAGATTTCGCCCTCATTTTGTGAGGACTTTATGATCTGAGTTCTGGTTTCCTATAGGCGCAAGCCCCTATAGTTAATTACCCCTCCCGATCACGAGAGAGAACTTTCGATTAAGGCTAGTCGTCAATCAGATACGTAGTAAATACGTGTTATCTGGCATATAGTAGCAGCAATAGGTTTGGATATTGGTAGAAATTGAATTTGGAAATTGGGTTTAGATTTGGGTATTTAGAGAGTTTGATATTTAAAGTAAAAATTTCACCATCCTGCACTTAAAGCTGATGGTGGGGGAATGCATGATGGACCCGATCAAGATCCTATGGTTCCGTCATCCCGGGCCATTGTGATCCCTGGTCTACTTAGTCAGAGGAGGTAGTCGATCCAACCTGATAGAAGGATCCTTGTCGGCAGCCATGGGTTGCTTCGTCCAAGGGGACCTTGTAGACCGGGGGTGGGTATTTGCCTAAGGGGATAAATTTGAATCCACCTTAGCTAACAAAGGGCTTTGTGCCCTATCGATCATATCCTATTGATTCATATCTCAAGGATTTAACGCCATTAAGGAGCGCATTGGCTCTGGCCATAACCGTTATCTGTGGTGCCATTTGGCGACAAAACCACTCGGTTCAGAGGGCCCCGGGTCATAACCGTTTACCTGCAGTGCCATTTGGCGGCGAAACTGCCGGTTAGAGGACACGTACCACATCCTTACTGGCAAGAGATTGTTTGAGAATGGATCCTAGTGATATTTTCGACTAGGCATTTGGCTCTTTGTGAGCTAGAGTTTATTTGAATTTGTCCACCCTGGCAGACTGTTTCGGAGGGTGGATGGGCTTTGCTTTAAGTACGGATGGATGATTTCAATTTTAAATATTTTTGGAATTTTGGGATTTTTGATATTTTTGTGGAGTTTTGGATTTTTTTTAATTTTTGTTTTGTGGATTTTTTTGAGTTTTTTTTGGATGGAGTTTGGAAAACTTTGGATTTTTGGGAGATATTTGAAAATATGTGAGGAACCTCTCCGGTTGAGATCTGCATTCAACACGGCCATCATCGGGGTGTTGTGGGGGTCATTTCTTTTTATGGATTGAACCTTGTCAACTCTGTCGAATTATCGATAGAGGATCGGGTTTCGTAGGCTTCGTGCCCTTGTAAGTGAATTCTTTTGATTAAAGGCTTTGGAGGCCTGATATGAATGTATTAAAACAAATATACTGGTCCTCTCAATCGTGTATTTGTTTGAGAGTTCGAACCTTGTCGACTCCTATTGATCCGTATAGGAGGATCGGGTTCGAACAAGAATTCACTTGTCAACCCGCGCAGCATCCCTAGACGTCACGTGTGTACCAATAACACGCTCGCCGGGGCCCATGCGGGTTTTTGATTACTTTTATCCCTTTTAGTGTACCTATGTGTATACAAGCTATGGTGCACATGTGGGGATATTTTGTAATATATATATTTTGTTTATGAGTGGTACATGCAATGCATAAAAATCTTCTGCAATAGCTTGTAGGAGTCCATCTTTATCGTAGTCTTTTTAGCATTTGCTTGTAGGTAATGTACTTTGTGTCCAATAAATTTCTTATAGTGGTTTGTAGGGATGATCGAGCACATCCACTTTGTATACTAACACTGATTACCGAATGGATTGCATTCATCACCAATCTTCCCATGCATGTTGACTGATAATTTGCAACCTTTGACTATACGTCATTTAATACTCATGATGCTCGTCGTTTACATATATGAGATGTTTGGTGTAGGTTGTAGGGGAGCTTTTACATTCTTTATATATAGTCGTTGATGAGTCTACCAACTCCATCGTGTGTTTATTATTGTCACCCATATAACCCTTCAATCATCACCACTTATGAAGTTCCACTTGCTTGTTACTTGAAAATGGCTTGGAGTCTTGTATGGTAAATTTGCTTGATGACAATTACCTCTCCAACCAAAGTGACAAATCTTTCATGTTTGCTAAAGAAATCTTATAATAGAAAACCATGAACATGTTGTTATATGTCAATTTCTTCCTCGTTGATGATTGCTTGCAAGTTCCCCTTGAAGCTTTGTTTATCTCAAGCATTGTGTCCATCCATCGGTCATTTGAATTTGAGAATGAGTTTTGAGACTTGATGAGTTCTTTGTCTTCAAAAATAGCTTGCATTAATTTGACATCATCATCCCCTAGTTGAAATAGTCATTCTTATAGCCTTAATTAGGAATTTGGTACAATGATTCAAACCAAACTCTCTATTGATGCTCATCTTTGTATTTTGTCCAAGTTCAAAGTTATGATTTACTTTGAATTTGGGTCCAAATTCTTCAAGTCACTTGAGTTTGAATCAATATCAAGTTCTATGTATATGATTCAAGTTCTTTCTTGAGTTCAAGCAACCAACTCAAGTTATCGCTCTTGTTTGAGTTCAAAGTGCTAGCACCTTTATTCATTTGCATAGGGCTTGAATGACATCTCCTAATGAAGATTCTTTAAAAAAAATCATTAAAATTTTGTGTCATTATCAAGTTAAACTCATGTCCATTTCTCATTTGGATTTGATTCCAATCAAATCCAAGCTTATAAGTCAAAACTTATAAATTGTTTTGCTTATGCCCAAATCAAGTCCTCATAATATATGAATCAAGTTCAAAGCTTATGTATTCCATTCAATCCTTTGGTTGTCTTGTAAAGTTCAAATATGAGTCCAACTTGAGCTTATGCACATAATACTTGATTCATTTGTTCTTTGTTCTTGTCACTTGATTTTCAAATCAAATGCAAGTTTTAGTCATTTGCAATGTCCAAATCAAGTTCATTATAGCGTTCAAGCTCAATGTTCATCGAGTTCAAAGAGGAGCCTGAGTTCAAATGGTCCTTGTAGTTTTCTCAAACTACAATTTCAAGTCAAAGTTCTTTGTATTTGAGTTCAATCAAATTCTTGTTCATTTCAATTAGAATTAAATTTATTTGGGTTCAAGTTCAATTAGATAGATTGAAACAAGTCCACAAGTCCCAAATGGTTCCAAGTCCTTGTCTATATTTCAGACAAAATTTTGGCAGCCTCCCGGCGTCTCTCCCGTTTAGGGGAAAAACTAAGAGGCCGCTTACCCGCCACGTAAATAAATACGTGCACGGTTGGTGTTGGTGAAACACCGCGGCGGTTGTATTTTTGTTTTCTCCCACCACGCACAATAAATGAGTGCATGGGGTTTTATAAAAAAGCATTTTTTTGAAAAGAGACAATTTTTTTGATTTCCCCCCGCCCGGGGATACTTAAAAGTGACTCCGCTTCGTCGTACGTGCCGCACCGAGATTCCATCCTACCACGGCCAATAAAGGCGTGCTTAGGACAGTTCTCCAGTTTGCCACGGACATTGAAGCAAGATTTTAAGTCTAGAAGAATTCGTACCTCTACGGGGTTGTCGTGGTTGACACGTGGATCGAGGGGTCACTCGCTTACCTCGTCGTAGGTGTCGCACCGGGTTCCCTCCTACCACGGCCACTAAAGGCGTGCTTAGGTGGTTTGCCGGTCCGACACAGACGTCGAAGTGAGAGAGTGGGGGGGGGGTTTATTTTTTTATTTTTTAATTAATATTAATTATAATAATAATTAAATAATCATAATTAATAATTAATAATTAATTATTAATTAATTATATTTAGTAAATTAATAATAATTATAATTAATAATTAACTATAATTAATTATAGTTAACTAAATAATTATAATTAATAATTAACTACTAAATATTAATTAATTATAATTAAGTAATTAATTACAATCATAATTAAATAATAACTAAAATAATTAATAGTAATTAAAATAGAAATAGAAATAAAAAATAAAAATAAAAATAAAATGAAACCTCCCTCCCATTCTCTGGTTCGGCCAGACCTACGGGTTTCGGCCGCGAGTCGTATGAGAGCGAGGTAATCACCTTCACAGCAAGCGAGTTTCCCTTGTGGCTTCCGCTCAAAATGTTGAAACTTCCGATCCGTCCAGGAAGGGTAAGTCGGAGGATGAGCCGAGCAAGAGGGGTTAGGGTTCGGCTGGCTCTGGCGTTCGGGAGAGGGAGGAGTTCGGCGGCTTCAGAGGGATCGGGTATGTAAGAGAGCTCATTCCTCTCTCTCTCTCTCTCTCTCTCTCTCTCTCTCTCTCTCTCTCTCTCTCTCTCTCTCTCTCTCTCTCTGCTTGTCCGGGTCGGCCGAGAGGTCGGAGGTGGAAGATGCTTTGATCGGAGGAGGGAGGAGGGAGATCGGGAAGCGGTCGAGAGAGCGGGTCGTGTGTGGAAGGAGCAGAGAGCAGAAGCAGCCGGAAGAGTGGAGGTTGGGTCGGTATTTAACGAAGGGAATGAGTCTCCTCGAGCTGGGTTTGAGCAGGAAACACGGAGAAGCGACGCAACGGCGCCGAGCTACAGGAATTCAGCGCGATTTCGTGCAGGATTCCCGGAGAACCGAACTGAGTCGTCGTATACGAGGTATGTAGGATTTCTTGCGAGTTTTGCGGAGCTTCTCTACGGGATATGTGGATCCGACGGGGTATAGGTATGTACACGGGATTTTCATTTTTCTTGTGCTGGTTAATGCTTAGAGGTCAACACTAGATAATTTAACCAAGATCTTATAAGAGTCCTCCAAGTTATGGTTAACTGGAACCTAAAATCCCCAAGAGATAAGCAGTTTTAACACTTTAATCAGGAATGCACAACCTGTAGCAACATGAGCCGTATCTTCTGCATTTGAACATCCTCTCGGGCATCCATTCCAATCCAACAACCTTCTGTAAAACAGGAAGTCATTAGTTAGAATTGCTTTTAAATTTAATCTCCACCAGAATGCTTCAACCCTCGGTCGAAGATGGAGTTTTTTAATCCACTTCCAGTTGATGCCTTCCTCAACTATATCAATATTTTTTTCCCATTATCAAAGTCGATGATGACTTGCCTGAATGCTTAAACATCAATTCTAATTGATCTTCACTGTTATCTGGATCAATTGGGACCTTGGAAATTAGCTCCACTAGTTACTGTCCGAAGAACATTTTCAACTTCGGTATATCCCATTCTCCTTCAACAATAAAATCATTAAGGTAACCAGAATTATGGTCTAAGAAGCAATGAATGTAGGCCATTTATCAAATTTCTTATCTAACAACCATACATCTTCATTTATGTTCTTAGAACATTAGCAATATTCCATCTCACCACATGCCTCAGATGACTAGCTCCATTTAACATAATTTTCCAAGTTGAAGAAGTGGAGCTATTATATCCATAATTCCAAATATCTCTACCATATTTGGCAATTAAGGATCTATTAAGAAGAGTTGAAGGATTGTTGATGAAGTTCCAAGCAAATTTAGCCCTCAAGGGACCAACTCTTTGAGAGGAAGAAATAACTCCTTGTCCACCAAATACTTTGGGCCTACAAATTACATCCCAAGCAACATAATGAAGCTCAAATTCTCCTCCTTGTTTTTGCCATAAAAAATCTCTTCCCATTTTATCAATGTCATTTAAGACCCCCATAGGGACAAGAGAAAGAGTAGTAACAAAAGTGGTGAGAGAGAAAAAATAAGATTTTAGAAGTAATAACTTCCCAGCAAAAGAAATATATTTGTTTCCCCAAATATTTAGTTTATTTGAAGCCTTCTCCAATAAGCTTTGAAAGTCCACGAATACCAACCTTCTCAAAGCCACTTTAATACCAAGATAGCTCATCTCATTGACCAATTTAAATTTTAAAAATCTGGAATAGACTTTTTCCTTCTTCTATTTACAGCTTTCCCAAACAAGATAGCAGATTTTTGGGAATTAATAGTTTGGCCGGACCACATCCCATAATTTTTCAGAATTTTGTCAATTCTCTTTGTACTTTTTATAGTTGCTTCTGAAAAACCATGATATCATCTGCATACTGCAAATGATTAATTCTTTCTGCATTTGCAGAGATCTTAACACCAATATTCTTCTCTCTTTGTGAAAATGCATCCGAGAGTAATTGAGAGCACAAGATAAATAGATAGGGAGACAAATGACAACCTTGTCTAAACCCACTTTCTCCTTCTATACAATTTGAATTGCATCCATTCACCATAATAGAGAATTTCGGTTTTTGAATACATTTTAAAAGCAGATTACTAAAACAAATAGGAAAATTGAAAATAGAGAGAACATGTTCCAATGTTGACCAGCTCATGCTATCATAAACTTATTCCATATCTATTTTAAAAGCCATCAAACCCTTTTTAGCTTTCGAAAATTTAAATTTGTTGGAAATCTCTTGTGCTAGTAAGATATGGTTGGATAAAGACCGACCTCTTACAAAGGCTGCTTGCTCTTCAGAAATGATTTTGGGGAAAAAAACTTTTCATTCTATTTAACAACATCTTAGCCACAATCTTATAGATTGAAAGACAAAGGTTAATAGGTCTATAATGACCAGGGTAGACCAGGTTGTTGTTCTTAGGAAGGAGGATAACAAGAGTATTTTTCCATTCTTCACACATAATTCCAGATTTGAAAAAAAGATTAATGGCATCCCAAACATCAATCATAATAATATTCCAATAAGATTTAATAAAGGTATAGGAAATACCATCCACTCCGGGAGAAATATTAGCTTCCAGGTTTTTGATAACAAGATCCAGTTCAACTTTGGAGAATTCAGTTGACAGCAAATTCTTCTCTTCATCTCCTAGCACATAGGAAGGCCACGGCTAGTTATTTAAGTTGCAATTCCTGTGCTTCCATTTTTCTTTGAAAAACTAAAAGAAAGTGTGTTCAATCATCTTTTGGTCTTCAATAAACGTGCCATCACTTTCCTTGATTTGATGAATCCAGTTTCCACTTATTCTAGCAGATGCATATGCATGAAAAGATTTAGAATTTGTATCTCCTTCCTTTGCCCATTTTACCTTTACTCTTTGAGTCCACCATGTGTTCAACCTTCCAAGAGTAGAGTTAAGCTCAAACACCTTAGCTCTAAGTAAAGCTAATTTGAATTCCGAAAGACCACCATCCACTGCCTCTTCAATCTGTAAATCAGAATTTTCTTTTTAAGTTGCTCTTTCAAAGTGTTGAGTTCAATATGCTTAGCTTTACTCCTGAAGAAGACCACCCTTAAAGCTCTTTTAAATTTAAGATTAAGACTATGGAAAGCATTCCCACCGATTTTCTTATTCCATGAAATAGCCACAATCTTGTAAGCAGAAGGATACGAAGTCCAGACATCTTCAAACCTCATCAATTTATTTTTTTTAACAGGAGAGAAATTTTAATAACTATCGGACAGTGATCCGAAGCAATTCTAGCTAGGTGACGAACCACCGAAATTTGAATAGATTCCAAAGCTAAAGAGTTTAACAAGCAACGGTCCAATCTTTCAAGTATACGAGCACCTCCTTTTTTGTTGTTACACCAAGTGTATTTTGGACCAATCACCCCAATGTCATGGAAATCTCCTTGATTCATAAATGCACACATATCTTGTGCACCTTGATTTAACACAAATCTCTTCCCTCCCATTTTATCATTTTGTGTCAATAGACAATTAAAATCGCCTCCTATGATAAACGGAAGCTCGGTATCATTGAATGATCCCAAATCTTTCCATAGCAGCCTTCCCTTGTAAATGCCATTACTACCGTATACAGAAGCCACCAACCATCTCTTCTTATTAGCCAAAGTTAATTCACCAATAATAGTTTGTGATAAAGATTTCAAAACAGTAAAGGAGGCAATTAAAGAATTCCATAGGATCAAGATACCTCCAGAAAGTCCAACCGAGGGAACTATAAAAAATTCCCAATTTTTGCCAATCAAATGACCAACTTCTACTTTAGAAATAGAAGTAATTTTAGCTTCCAATAATCACACGAAAAAATGTCAAAGTCTTTAACAATTTTCTTCAAGTAGTGAGAGGCTTCTTTCTTCCTAGCCCCTCTGCAGTTCCAAAACGTTATTGAAGACATTTGGTATTAGAAATGGGATTGCTCTCCTTCCTAACTCTTCTTCCCATCTCCTTCTTTTTGTTCTTCATCAGAAAATTATGATGTCCCAAAGATTTAAGCTCTTTTAGGAGCTTAAATTTCAACATAGAAGATTCACCCTCACTTTTTTTAACATCAACAACTGAATTTTTTATCAAGAATACCAGAGATAAATTCTCCCTCTTCTAACTAATTGTTACCAGAACCAACCGGAGCTGCTTCCATCAACAGTTCCTTCTCATTGTTGTCCAGAATCCCAAATTTGTTAGAAACCACTGTTACAGATTCAGTCTTGTTAGTAGATACCATATCTGAAACATTTGACTTCTAATACATCTTGGACGAAGAAGAAAGCTCTTTAGACAACAAATTTCCTTCACCTTCAATGCAATTCTCAAGTTCAGTTTCCACAGCAACCGAACCCAGTTTGTTAGCAACAACAGATTCAGGATCTTTAATGACCGGTTTATAAATTTTGATAGATTTAGAAATAGGTTTCTGAATCTTGCTAACCTGCAAAGATCTATTACTGTTATAAAACACTTTCTTCTTTTCAAATTATCAACTAAAATCCAGGGGCCATAAGTGCAATCTTCTTTATTCTCCTCATTACAAACCGACTTCAATTCCTAGTGAATCACATTGTCTTCAGTTTGATCATCTTTGGATGGAGCAGCATTAGAAGCCACTTTGCACTCATCAGCCGAGTGTCCAATCATTCCACACTTGAAGCACAAAGTAGAAATTTTTTCATATTCTACTTTTTGAAAGAAACGGCCATCAAGACCATCCACCCAAATCCCAAGAGGAAATTTTTTATCAAGTGGCATACGAACACAAACTCTTGCATATTCCCTCTTATTCCATTGAAACATGTTACCATCAATCCACAAAGGAGTGCCAATCATTGATGCAATTCTTGCCACATTATCTTCATCCCAATAAAGCAAATGTAGATGTGGCATTCTCACCCATATAGGAGAGGTTAATCCTTTCAATGAGGAAGGTGAAAATGAAGGATTCAACTTATCAATTCCTACTATGTGACCATTAACGAACCATGGTCCTCCTTCAAGCACTCTTTTCACCGCTTCCATAGATAGGAAATTGCAAAGCACCCAACCAAGCCCAAGAGCAGTGATCTGAAATTTCCCAAACTGTTGCCACTAGCGACGAAGCTCCGCAGCCACCACATAGAAAGGAACCTCTTTTCTAAATACTTTGACCACAATAGAGAATTATAATTCCTCAGCATTAGCTTTGACTTTAGAGTCAATCAATTTAACTACCGATCCATCTTCCGATAAAAAGTTTTGATCACTAGCTAGATTGACCTTAATATTAGGCCTTTTGTTCCAAGGATTGAAAATTGGTTTGGATTCCCAGAATCAACCAATTTTCCTTTTTGAACATTGTTCATTGCCAAATCTTCCTTCGCATAACTACAAACAGGTTCCAGGTTCTCTTTCAAACCACTATGATAATCATGATTCAAAGCAGAGGATTTTGGTAGATTATTCCCAAATCTATTAACATAGATTTTCATACCAGATGTAGACGAAACTACATCTGTATCAATCTTCTTATTAGGAGTGGAAAGAAAGAGATCTTCATCCACTATTTGTTTTCCCTTTCCTATTATAGGAGAATTTTTCTTCACAGGAATGATGGTCGGTTCACAGATCTTCAACATACGAAACGTTTTCGACTTCGAAAAGATTGAAACATCTGGGCTTTGATCGGCGATTGATCTCCGGCGACCCTCAGTAGTCGCCGTCGCCTCCTCCGGCATAGTGGAAATCCCACCAAACCAGTAAAAAACAGAATTTTGAAATACAAAATTCTAACTACGGCGCAGCTTCTCTCTGATACCAAATGACATTCTCTGTATCTCCATTTTTATTCAAAAAACTGAAGAAAAACCTGTTCAATTTTCTCCTCTTCCTCCACCAAATGATTATTCCCATCTTTAATTTGTTTTATCAACTTTGCATTTCTCCTAGCTGATGCATAATTATGAAAAAACTTAGAATTTGTTTCCCCTTTCTCTTGCCATCTTGCCTTAGCCCTTTGGTTCCACCAAGTAGAAAGTCTTCTAAGAGTAACATTGAGCTCATGAACCTTACTCATAAGAAGAAACAAATCATCAACAGAAAAAACTTCCGCCGAGGCCTCCTTAATTTGTAATTCCAGAATTTCTCTTTTCAAGTCATCTTTCAATTTGCACAAATTCTTGCATTTATTTTTACTCCAAAAGAATAAGGCTTTCAACATCCTCTTAAGCTTTCTATGAAGAACCTCCACCTCATCCTCGAAATCGGCTTTCTTCCATGAGTTGTAAACAATATTCCAAGCAGCCGGGTAAGACCTCCAAGTATCTTCAAATCTAAAATTTTTTGCCTTGTTAAGTTGCATAGCATCCAATTTAAATACAATTGGACTATGATCTGACGCCACCCTAGCAAGGTGTCGTGCTCTTCCTGATGGGACCAAGTGTAAAGATGCTGAATTTAACAAGCACCTATCTAGCCTTTCCCATATCCTTGAAGCTCCCTCTTTATTATTGCACCAAGTGAAACTTGTGTTAAGTTAGTTGCTATTTGCACGCTTTACATTTTTGCAACTTATGTAGTTTTGATGATTCCAAATATTATTGTTCAAATATGTAGTTATCTCCTAACAATTTTAGAAGATTTGTATTTGCTCTTGTGTGTACTAACATTTCAGGAAAATCAAACTCCAGACTGCGAAGACTTCAAATCAATTTCAGCATGAAATACATTGTAAATTTGAAGCTTGTACTTTTCTTTGAATCAAAATTGAAAGGGAGTGATTGTAATTTGAATGAATAAAAACATACACACACACACATAAGGAGATCATATATAATTTATACTGATCGTACGGGACGATATCAGTTCGTACGGGACGATCAGACAGTTATCTCCTATTGAGCACATGGAACGAATAGGAACTGGCTTGAGAAATTTTTCTAAGTCCTATTCGTCCAGGACGAAATTAATTATCGTCCAGGACGATCTGGTCTCTATAAAATTTTTGTCCAGACGAAATTAATTATCATACTTGACGATTGGTCCTCTGTAAATTTTTTGTCCAGACGAAATTAATTATCGTACTTGACGATTGGTCCTCTGTAAAATTTTCGTCCAGACGAAATTAATTATCGTCCAAGACGATCTGGTCTCTGTAAAATTTTCGTCCATATGAAATTAATTATCGTACATGACGATTGGTTCTCTGTAAAATTTTCGTCCAGACGAAATTAATTATCGTACATGACGGTTGGTCTTATGTAAAATTTTCTTCCAGACGAAATTAATTATCGTCAAGGACGATCTGGTCTTGTAAAATTTTCGTCCAGACAAAATTAATTATCGTACATGACGATTGGTCCTCTGTAAAAGTTTCGTCCAGACGAACAAATTTTCGTCCAGACGATTAACCGACTTAGAACGGTTTTCAGCAGTTTCTAGAACGGCCTTGTAATAATCGTTCGTACCGGACGAATATAGTTTGTACGGGACGATCATATGTACGAAGACATTTTGTACACATATACAAATAGGGTCGTTTCAAATCGTTTAAGTAAAATCGTCCAGGACGATCCACGATCGTACGGGACGATCTACTGCGTACATAATTGAAAACTTGCAGTTTTTGGGCGGTTTTTCTTGTCTTTTGTATATATGGTCCAAATTAGACTGCCATCCAATCTTTTTATCATTTGATCTTCGTGCCTCTTGAGACAATAGCCAAAGAGAGAGTGGAAGAGAGCATTCAAGGGAGGATTCATACCACTGGAGCGAGAAGGCTTCACTTGGATTTCAAAGGTAAGAATCTCTACTTGTGAATTGGGATTACTTCACTCTTTTCTTTCTTTCTTCTAGATTCTTGTGAGAAGATCTGTCAAGGAGATCCGGTTCTCTGCCGACACTTGAAGAGTGTAAAAGGACGAAGGGTTCTCTGCCTACACTTGGAGAGTGTGAAAGGACGAATGGTTCTCTGCCCACACTAGGAGAGTGTGAAAGGACGGATGGTTCTATGCCAACACTGTGGATTGTGTAAAAGGACGACGATTCTCTGCCGCACTGGGGAGTGGTGAAAAGAGTGTGTTGTACCACCTTGCTGTGGGTGCAAACGGAGAGTCACTATTGGTATTAGTGCAATACTTAGAGGGTGCCTTTGGGGAGTGGATATAAGTCTGGTTTTAGACCGAACCACTATAAATCTTGTGTCATTTACTTTACTGTTTTTACATTTCCGCATTTTTAATTTTTAGTCTTAAGAACTCTGTGGTTGAAAAACGTTTTCTACAAAACTTAAAAGAAACAATTTTTATTTCGGTTCAACATAATTTTAAAAGAGGGCTTAAAATTTTTAAACTACGAATTCACCCCCCCTCTTGGTAGCCTTTGGGACATTAACTTAGGCTTAACAACCTAATTACTAGTCTCAACAAGTGGTATCAGAGCATCGTTTCAAAATCATAAGTTTGAACTATTTTTGATTAACGTAGATGGCTACATTTGGAAACCGAAACACACCTGAGGGTTACTCTATCACTAGAGCTCCACTGTTTGGCAATATTCCTTTTAATTTTTGGAAAACACGCATGTCTACTTTCTTACAGTCACTTGATTATCGCATGTGGATGCTAGTCCAGGAAGGTTACATAAAACCAACTAGATTAGTTGATGGAGTTAGGGTAGAAACACCTTATGCAGATTGGACTATAGAAGAACGTGACTTAGCACAATTAAATGCCAAATGTTTAAATAGTTTCTTTTGTGCTTTAAAATCTGAAGACTACATGCGGGTTTCCACTTGCAAAAGCGGAAATAACATATGGGATAGACTTTGTATAACTTATGAATGGACAAATGAGATTAAGCAATCAATACTCAATATCTTGTTACATGACTATGAATTGTTTCGCATGAAACCTAATGAATCTATTTCTGACATGTACACAAGATTCACACAAATTGTCACTTCTTTACATGCACTTGGTAGGGAATTAACTAATGCTGAAATGGTCAATAAAATTCTTCGATGTTTACCTATTACTTATGATGCTAAAATTACTACAATTACAGAGTCTAAAGATCTTAACATTTACTCTATTGACAATCTTCTTGGTTCACTCATTGCTTATGAGCAAGGAGTAAGTCAAAGAAAGATTGATGCAGGTGAACCACGAAAGGAGAAGAATATTACACTAAAGGTGGAAGAGTTAGAGAGTGAACACTCACAACCTGAGGATGAAGATGATATTGCACTAATGACTAGACAATTCAGAAGCTTTTTAAAGAGAAAGTAGAAGAGACGTCAGCAATGGAACAGATGTAAGTTTAACAGAAATGGCAAGGTTTCTAATGAAGTGATTTGTTATGAATGCAGAAAATCAGGTCATATAAAGACTGATTGCCCAAAACTCAAAGCCACTCCTAGCAAGGAGAAGGTAGAGGAGAAACCAATGGTAAAGAAGGGCAAGAAGAAATTTCAAAGAGCTTTCTGGGCGGACTCAACTTCAGACTCATCTAAGACTGAAAAAGAAGAAGTCATCAATCTTTGCTTAATGGCAGACAATGTAGATCACTCAGATCAAGAAGAGGTATGTGACTTAACCTATGATGAATTATTTGAAGTTTCTGAATACATGAATGATGCATATAGGAAAATGAAAAAGATGCATGCTAGTTTAAGTTTAGAACTGGAAGAGCTTAAGAAGGAACATGAAATCCTTAGGAAAGACCATGAATTAATAGATAACAACCACATGAAACTACTTGATGAATATGATGACTTGAATAAGAATTTTGAAAATCTAAAATCATCCTATGCTGATCTTGAAAGAGATTTTAAAAAATGTAAGGATGAATCTGAGAGGAAAATATATCAAATAAGTTATACAAATCGACTCTTGGAAGAAATAAATTCATTTAATAAATTGACAATAAAAGCTCTTGAGGATAATATGATACCCCCAAAATTGAAGATTTTACAAATCCTAAATATATGGAATCCCTTAGAAAACAAACAAATGGAAGAAAACTTAGGAATGCTTTTCCTAATGTTAAATGTAATAATTGTGAATTTTTGGGACATATAGCTCACACCTGTACTTTGAAGATGAAATCTAATTTGGTGTGAAGACCTAAGATGCATAAATTGCTAAAAGGTGAACCCAAACTTCCCAGGTCTAACATTTGAGAATTTTGCAGGATTGCTCTCACACAAGACCTCGTGGGAGCATATGGTACCTGGACAGCGGATGTTCAAAGCATATGACTGGAGATACTGCTCAATTTATAACGCTGGAAGTCAGGAATGGAGGCAAGGTTACACTTGGAGATAATACCACAAAGAAAGTGGTTGGATCAGGTATGATTGGAAATTTCAAAAACTTTTTCATAGATAATGTGTTATTGGTTGAAGGCTTAAAGCATAATCTGTTAAGTATTAGTCAGCTGTGTGACAAGGGATATAATGTAAAAATTTTACCTACTAGCTGCATATTAAGCCTAAATGAAAAAGAAGTTTTAAATAGAAAATGGGTTAGCAATGTTTACATGCTAGATTTGAATTATATTCTATCTCCTTCTGCTTTTTGTTTAAAAACTATTTCTGCTGAATCATGGCTTTGGCATAGAAGACTTTATCATTCTAGTATGAAAAATCTTAGGAGGATTACCCAAAAGAACTTAGTGAGAGGTATACCAAAACTAGACTTTACTAAGGACCACCTTTGTGATGCATGTCAATTAGAAAAACAAGTTAAGTCCTCTTTTAAGTCCAATAAGGATCTTAGGACCAGTAAACCTTTGAAAATTCTTTACATGAATCTTTTTGGACCAGTAGGAACTGTAAGTCTAGGAGGGAAGGTATACGGATTTGTTATAGTGGATGATTTCTCAAGATTCACCTGGGTTAGATTTCTTTTTCATAAAAGTGAATCATTTGAGGAATTCAGAAATTTTTCAGCTTGGATTCAAAGAAAACTAGGATGTGAAATAATCTCTTTACAAAGTGATCATGGAGGAGAATTTAAAAATAAAAGATTTGAATTTTTGTAAAGAAATAGGGATTGATCACAATTTTTCTGCACCTAGAACCCCTCAACAAAACGGGGTAGTTGAAAGGAAAAACAGAACATTAATAGAAGCCGCCCGAGCAATGTTGGCAGAATACTCACTTCCTAGATATTTTTGGGCTGAGGCGGTTAGCACTGCATGTTATGTTCTGAATAGGGTGAATGTGAGATCAAATTTAAATAGAACACCCTATTAGTTGCTAAAAGGTAGAACACCTAACTTGTCATATTTGTATTTTTTTGGTTGCAAAGTGTTCATACATAACAATGGAAAATCTGCCTTAAGAAAATTTGATCCAAAATCAGATTAAGAAATTTTTGTTGGATATTCAAGTGTTGGAAAATCTTATAGGGTATTCAATAAAAGAACTTTACTCATTGATGAAACCACACATGTTGTATTTGATGAATATGGAAATCTGGAAGAACTAAATATTGTAGAAGAAGAAATTGAGGAAAATTCCCAAAAGATTGATAGATTAAATTTGAAAGAAAATGTGGAAGAAAATTTAGAAAGAGAAAACCCTTTGCTTAGAGATTTGAGATTTTCTAAAAACCACCCAAGAGAATTGATTATAGGTGAACCTAGTGAGGGTGTTAGAACTAGGCGTGGATTAAACAAGGAAGTCAATCATTCAGCCTTTATTTCAACAATAGAACCCACTAATATTGATCAAGCACTTTCTAATGAATTTTGGATATTGGCCATGCAAGAAGAGTTAAATCAATCTGTAAGAAATAAAGTTTGGGAATTAACTACAAGGCCAAAAGATCAAAGTGTTGTTGGAACCAAGTGGGTGTTCAAAAATAAAATGAATGACTCAGGAGTAGTCATTAGAAATAAGGCTAGATTAGTTGCTAAGGGGTATAATCAAATTGAAGGAATTGATTTTGAGGAGACCTTTGCCCCTGTAGCAAGACTTGAAGCAAATAGAGTTTTACTTGCCTTTACCTGTTTTAAAGGTTTTAAATTGTTTCAAATGGATGTCAAAAGTGCCTTTTTGAATGAGGTTATTGAAGAAGATGTTTTTGTAGAACAACCTCCAGGATTTGAAAATTCAAAATACCTAAATCATATTTTTAAGTTAAAGAATGCATTATATGGATTGAAACAGACACCTAGGGCTTGGTATGATAGGTTGAGCACCTTCCTACTTGAAAGATCTTTTGAAAAAGGAAGTGTAGATACAACTCTTTTTTTAAAGAAATTTGGAAAGAAAATACTCATTGTTCAAATTAATGTGGATGATATCATCTTTGGATCTTCAAATAAAAATCTTTGTGATGATTTTTCTAAAACAATGAGTAGTGAATTTGAAATGAGTCTAATTGGAGATTTAAATTACTTTCTAGGTTTTAGCATTAAGCAACTTGAGGAAGGAACATTTCTTAGCCAAACTAAATATATTAAGGACATCCTCAAAAAAAATGAAATGGATAATGCTAAACCTGTTAGTACACCAATGAGTTCCTCTGTTCAGTTGGATAAAGACCTTAAGGGAAAATCTGTTGATCAAAAGAAATATAGAGGGATTATTGGATCTTTGCTTTACTTGACTGCTAGCCGACCAGATATAATGTTCAGTGTTTGCTTATGTGCTAGATTTCAATCAGATCCAAAAGAATCACATTTGACAGCAGTGAAAAGGATTTTAAGATACTTACTAGGAACTCAAAACTTAGGAATCTGGTATCCTAAGTTTAGCTCTTCATTTGAAATTGTTGGTTATTCAGATTCTGACTTTGCAGGCTGTAGAGTGGATAGGAAAAGCACTTCTGGAACATGTCAATTCATTGGAAATTCATTAGTTTCTTGGTCCAGTAGAAAACAAAATTCAGTAGCCCTATCTACTGGAGAAGCATAATACATTGCATTAGGAAATTGTGTGACACAAGTACTTTGGTTAAAACAGTAGTTGATTGATTTACGATTAACTATAGGCACTATTCCAATTTATTGTAACAATACTAGTGCTATTTGCATTTTCAAAAATCCTATTCAACACTCTACAACCAAACACATTGACATAAGACATCATTTCATAAGGGATCATGTATCCAAGGGAGAAATTGAACTTACTCATGTTTCAACTGAAAATCAACTTGCAGACATTTTTACAAAACTTTTAGTCTTTGATACCTTCAGTACTTTAAGAACAACGCTTGTTGTAATTGATTTGGATGCTTAAATAAAAATATTTTTGCAACATCGATATTTATGTTTTCTTAGTTTATTTGTTTTTAGTTTTGTTATGAATTTTGTGATTGTTGAGTGTTTTGAATGAGTTTAATTTAGAGTCTGTGGTTTTGTCTTTATTTTCTATGTTTTGAATGTTTTGTTTGAATTTCTTCAATAAAATTTTAAAAATCCAAAAATTTGTGGAAATCGTCCGGGACGAAATTTTTCGTACTGGACGATGTGTGTAAAATTCAGTTTGCGTGATATGAAACGTTTTGAGAGCAGTTTTAATGTAGTTTGTCTATACGATCTTATAATCGTCCAGGACGAAATTTTTTCTCTCTCAAAAGTCGGGACGATTGAATGCAGCGGTTGAGTGGATAAGGCAGTTTTAAATGTGAAGTTCGTCTGTACGAACTTTTTGTTCGTCCAGACGAACAGACGTCGTTTCATAACTGACAATAAAATGAATTAATTTTTGATCGTCTGTACGAAATTTTTTCGTCTGTACGATCGGTCAAGTCAAAAGTCTGTACGAAAGGACGCATCATAAATTGTGTTGATTACGAAAAGCAGTTTCATTTTGGAATGTGGTTAATTTTTATGAATTTCATTAGTCTTTTTTTTTAATCTTAATTGTGCTTAAATTAGATTGTAATTTGAGATTAATTACATTAGAAAATCTAGTCTTTCTAAATTTAAAAGTTGTTTATAACTTGTTATAATTAGAACTTTTAAATTCATGTCTATTCATTTAGACTATATAAAAGTTAATATTATTATTACAATTTAGATGTTTTCTTATTTTGTATTTCCTTGCTCAAGTGATATTTATGCACTTAGAAAAATTTGAAATTTTAGATTATTGATCTTGGAAAGAATTGGTTTCAATTACTCTTGAAAATTGTACAAATAATACAAAAATCAAAAGGAATGCACAAAGGTTCGCAAAATATGAAAAAGAGGCATAAAATTAGCACAATGTCAAAAGATGCACAAAAATGTGCCAAAACAAAAATTTGAAAAAGATGCGCAAAGCGCCACATGTGGTAATTCTCTTCTTTCCAAATTCTTTCAATCTCTTAATTCAAATTGATCTTATGTTCATATATATTCTATTGAACTTTGAAATAAAGAATTTTTATTCATCTCTCTTGTAATGATTTTCTATATTCAAATGTCTAAATTGAATCATGTCTTTGATAAATTCTTCTTACTCACAATGTTATATCACTTCTTAAATTCTAGGAATTTCTATGATTTACCTAATTTTATTAGTTTTAGATTGCATACCTTATGTCAATCACTTTTAGATTAAATTCTCAAATAAATTTCATATAATTACTTACATTTCTTATCTATTTCTTCTTCACTTTTTGTTGTTGTCAAAAAGGGGAAGAAATTATTGTATTTGTATGTTTTATTTATTATTGTGGTTGTATTGTTTATTATTGTGGTTGTATGTTTTATTTTGATTATTTTGTTTGCATTTTGATTTTGTATTTGGCTTTGTGATTTTGTTAAAAAATTTTGAAAAACAAAAATATTGTTCTTTGCTTCAAAATGCCTCCTTATTTTCATGTATTCATCAATTCAGGGGGAGTTTAGGAGTTTTGTTTAAATTAAAATCATACAAACAATAATTGTTTTGCCATCATCAAAAAGGGGGAGATTGTTAAGTTAGTTGTTATTTGCACGCTTTACATTTTTGCAACTTATGTAGTTTTGATGATTCCAAATATTATTGTTCAAATATGTAGTTATCTCCTAACAATTTTAGAAGATTTGTATTTGCTCTTGTGTGTACTAACATTTCAGGAAAATAAAACTCTAGACTGCGAAGACTTCAAATCAATTTCAGCATGAAATACTTTGTAAATTTGAAGCTTGTACTTTTCTTTGAATCAAAATTGAAAGGGAGTGATTGTAATTTAAGTGAATAAAAACATACACACACACATAAGGAGATCATATATAATTTATACTGATCATACAGGACGATATCAGTTCGTACGGGACGATCAGACAGTTATCTCCTATTGAGCACATAGAACGAATAGGAACTGGCTTGAGAAATTTTTCTAAGTCCTATTCGTCCAGGACGAAATTAATTATCGTCCAGGATGATCTGGTCTCTGTAAAATTTTTGTCTAGACGAAATTAACTATCGTACATGACGATTGGTCCTCTGTAAAATTTTCGTCTATACAAAATTAATTATCATCCAAGACGATCTGGTCTCTGTAAAATTTTCGTCCAGACGAAATTAATTATCGTGCATGATGATTGGTTCTCTGTAAAATTTTCGTCCAGACAAAATTAATTATCGTACATGACGATTGGTCCTCTGTAAAATTTTCGTCCAGACGAAATTAATTATTGTCCAGGACGATCTGGTCTCTGTAAAATTTTTATCCAGACGAAATTAATTATCGTACATGACGATTGGTCCTCTGTAAAAGTTTCGTCCAAACGAATAAATTTTCGTTCAGACGATTAACCGACTTAGAACGGTTTTCAGCAGTTTCTAGAACCGGCCTTGTAATAACCGTTCGTATCGGACGAATATAGTTCGTACGGGACGATCATCTGTACGAAGACATTTCGTACACATATACAAATAGGGTCGTTTCAAATCGTTTAAGTAAATTTGTCCAAGACGATCCACGATCGTACGGGACGATCCACTGCGTATAGAATTGAAAACTTGCGGTTTTTTGGCGGTTTTTCTTGTCTTTTGTATATATAGTCCAAATTAGACTGCCATCCAATCTTTTTGTCATTTGATCTTCGTGCCTCTTGAGACAATAGCCAAAGAGAGAGTGGAAGAGAGCATTCAAGGGAGGATTCATACCACTGGAGCGAGAAGGCTTCACTTGGATTTCAAAGGTAAGAATCTCTACTTGTGAATTGGGATTACTTCACTCTTTTCTTACTTCCTTCTAGATTCTTGTGAGAAAATCTGTCAAGGAGATCCGGTTCTCTGCCGACACTTGGAGAGTGTGAAAGGATGAAGGGTTCTCTGCCTACACTTAGAGAGTTTGAAAGGACGAAGGGTTCTCTGCCTACACTTGAAGAGTGTGAAAGGATGAAGGGTTCTCTGCCCACACTAGGAGAGTGTGAAAAGACGGATGGTTCTCTGCCAACACTGTGGATTGTGTAAAAGGACCACGGTTCTCTGCCGCACCGGGGAGTGGTGAAAAGAGTGTGTTGTAAAGGCTTCTCCGCCTTGCTGTGGGTGCAAAAGGAGAGTCACTATTGGTATTAGTGCAATACTCAGAGGGTGCCTCTGGGGAGTGGATGTAGGTCTGGTTTTAGACCGAACCACTATAAATCTGGTGTCATTTACTTTACTGTTTTTACGTTTCCGCATTTTTAATTCTTAGTCTTAAAAACTCTGTGGTTGAAAAACTTTTTCTACAAAACTTAAAAGAAACAATTTTTATTTCGGTTCAACATAATTTTAAAAGAGGGGTTAAAATTTTTAAACTACCAATTCACCCCCCCTCTTGGGACATTAACTTAGGCTTAACAACCTAATTACTAGACTCAACAATTTGGTCCAACAAAACCTATATCATGAAAATCAGAGTTAGTCATAAAATCCTTCATCTCTCTAGGACCTCTAGAAAATAGGAACCTCTTTCCACCCTTCTTCTCTTCCTTATTCAGAATGCAATTAAAGTCCCCACCCACACACAATGGAAGGACCCGTACCCATCATTCTTCTTTCAAGTAAACTCCAAAGGTTCCTTCTTTCCACACAACATCTACTACCATAAACAGTGGCCACCTTCCATTCTCCCATAGATGGAGTAGTAAGGGCCCCAACTACCACTTGAGAAGAATTCCTTTACCACAAAAGATGCCATCTTCATGTTCCGTACAACCAAAATTCCCCCAGAAGTGCCCACTGCTGGGTGATGGAAGAAATCCCAATCACTCCCAATAAGGCAATCCACGTCCCTTCTATCAATACTATTAAGTTTAGTCTCCATCATCCCAATAAGGAACACATCATGATCCCTTACAATCTCCCTCAGATACAGAGAGGCCTCTCTCTTCCTGGCCCCCCTACAATTTCAGAAGACGAAGGACGACATTAAGCCAACAGAGGGGAACCGTCCCCGCCTGCCCCATTCCCTTTTCCATCTCTTCTTTTTTTTCCTATGCTCGGGGTCTAAAGGCCCCAACGCCTTCAATTCCTTGGCCAATTTAAATTTGACCATATTACTGTTAAGTGCAACAGGAGCCTTCGATTCATCCATGGTTTCTTCAACAGCAATAATTTCCTTCGTTTGCTCCACTGTGAGCTGATTCATCACTTCCCCTTCTTCAATATCATCCATCAACACATTAAACTTATTATCTACAGCAATATTCATTTCCATTCCCATATTACCTCTCGCAATATCAGAACATCTGCCTATGTCCTCATTCTGCTGATCAACTTGCACCACTTCAGTATCCACCTCTTCTATACTTTGTTGAACTGCAATCTACACATCTTCACTTGCTTTCTTCACATATCTTTCAGGCCTTCCACCCCCTACATATCTTCTATTCTTACCATTTCTGTTCTAAAATCGAACATGGATCCACGGTCCATAATCCTTTGCAAGGATTTTATCTTCAGTAGGAACTGCCATAACACTTGCTGCAAAAAAAAAAACACTTGCTATATCCTGTTTATTCCCCAGTCATGTGAAACAATCAATGTAGCATTAGCTTAGTTTTCGTATAGATGAATAACATGAGAAATCCCCACTAAGTTGGCGATAATTGCCTTTTCAATAAATACGAAAGTTAGACTGATATAATATTATGGCAGGGTTATGGAGAGAATAAATGCAGCTTTTATTAAACTAACAAGAATTATGACATAACGGCCAAGAGTAAAATCTTTATTGCGTAGATCATTGTGGAAAATTACAAATAATTTCAAATAAAGTATTTAAATTCACAAATTAAAGTAGGCCCATAAAATCCCATTAAGCATAAGTTCTCAAAACAAATTACTCTGAATTCTTCGAGAAAACTATTTTCCAACTTTAATTATTGTTTTAGTTTTTCAACAATCTAGAAATATTAAGCTTAAAACTTCATCATCAACATCTTTAGTACAAGAAGAATTTTTTATCCGACTACGTGGGGTCAACTTCATAAATCATTATTCTCCATTGTGTTCAATTAAGAGTCAATTTTCATTTAAATCTAATAAAAAATCATTTTTAATACATTCTAACCAAATCATCTAAGGCCAACGTTTTATGTGACCAAATAATCTAAGGTAACTCTCTAATCTTATCTGCCATTGGAACTACTCCAATCTTTTTATGTATATATTCAGCTCACAATATGTCGCTAAGTGTAAAGCCAATTAGATCATCCTCATGTCCACAACAAATAACTTATTTTTATGCCTCTCTTTTAATGGTTAATATTTTGCTTCATAAATAATTACGAGTCTAATCAACATCTTATAAAATTTTCTCTTATGTTTGATAGGTACTTTTTTATCACACAATATGCACAATGCTTTCCTCCACTTCAACCATTCAACATGAATTTTACTAATGATATTCACATCTATTTCAACATCACTTTGAACAATAGATCTGAGAGATCTAAAATGTGCACTCTTTTTAATAATTTATCACCCAGTATCACAATCCCACCACTAGATTTATTTGTAAAACCCATGTTTGTTTAGTATGTGCCACATTGGACTCAATTTAAAATATCAAAAATCTCGAATTTCTTGAAATTCAACAATTTTTTGTCATTTTGTTCTAATTGTCAAATGGAGCAATTTGATATACACCTAAATGTGAAGGATTAGAGAATTAGAGAATTAAATCAAAATTGAATTTCACCTAAGTTCAAAATTTTTTATTAATGTTTAAATATGAAAATTACAGTATCAAGGATAATAAAAAAAACTAACACGTGGCATGCATGCATTGTTTTGGAAGAGGGTATTTAAGAAATTTAACTTACCCTAGGTATACTTAGGGGTTTGGATGCAAGATAAAGGCTGGATTTGAGGCAAATTTGAACTAAATACAACCAAATGGCCAAAAATTCAAAACTAAATCTCACAATAAATCTAAGCCGCGGTTGATGAAAAAATCCCTCTTTACATGTTCGGTCGCGGATTTACGAAATCCTTTGGTTTGGCAAATTTAACTCATTTTTCTCACAAGGGAAAAAGAATCCCAACTGAAGAAGCGCATGAAAGGGGAGAAGCATGAAAGGGGAGAAATTTTGTTACCTTCACAGGAACAACATTGGAAAAGGTGGAGAAGCTTGGACTCTTTAAGAACTCTACTTCACGAGAAGCAGAACAACAATGAATAAATACATAAGAGGAAAAGAAAACCACTCTTGCATTTGCATAAGATTGCATTTTATTGATTTGATATGCTAAGTGGATTTTAGCTGGTATACCTTACCGAGCAGGGTGGTAAATCTAGGTCGGAGCTGCCTAAATCCTTTGTGGGGATTACGTTATAAGTCCCCTCGCTGTGTCTTGCATTAATTAGGTCATGGGTATTAATACCAAGTGTACAATATGTCCTTTGTAGATCTAGGGTCAAAGGCTGATGTTATAAGCATACCATTGAATGTCTTATCATTGGGTAGGTTCTCCATCTTTTGGAGGCTATAAATCTCACACATACGCATCACACTGATGGCGCCGCTTCCATCTTTATCTCACGCATGTTTGATATGAGATGACTTCTCTCCTGTTTTCTCTTCTGTTGATGATCCTTGCATGTTGAATAGCCTGATTAAGCTTATCTACATTAGGATTAAGATAGCCTAGATATTCCACTAACTTAGAAAAGAATAAAATAACATATTTAATCAAGAGTATTCTTAGATTGAGGCCTAAAATGTAATTAACTATAAGGGCTTGCGCCCGTGAGGAACTGACACCCATATCAAATAAACTTCACTCAAGCTGATATATTGAATGGAGGAGATCTCATGACTATCAAGTTCTGCATGTTATTATCCATCAAGATGTGTAGGCGAGAGCTGTTATTCTCAATGGATAATCATATGTATAATTTCATCTGCTCTCCCATTGGCTTGGTTGCATAGAGTATAAAGGTTTACGATTGTTTTATCTACGGGATAGTGTGATCATACACTTTGTATTCTGACCCCTGCGAGCAGCATCCTTTCGAAGACCCAAATGCATGCCGTCAACCAATTCATAATAATAGCAATCATATGATCAAGAATCAGTATAAAATAAAACTCACATGCAGTAATAGTAGAATCTGTACATAGTAAAATAATACAATATTGAAGTCAATAAAAAAATACAGTGGGGAAACCAATAAATCAATATGGGTGTCAAATCAACAAAGAAGTTATCATATAAATACTATCAATAATAAAGAAATCGTATAAGATGTTAAAACCAAAGCATCGATAAATACTAACTATCGAAATCATATCAATGTAGTAAAATTTTAACAGTGAATTAATAATATCAAACAGTATCAATGTCTATATTAATAATAATAATATTCCAGTGGCAGTAGCAATAAAATTATATAATAATAATAAATTCGTACATAAATAATAAATCCATATAATAATAAAAATAATGTCTTAACATCATGCATTCGAGTAGTCACACTAAATAAGTAAAAAAACTATTGGTTATCACAATATTTTTAAGTAATCAGTAATCGATAACCGTTGGCTCGATAAACAAAGTCATCACTCTTTGCCCATTAATACAGTAATAACGACTTATAATTATCAATCATTATGTCGTTGCGTTAGTAGATGATAAAATCCAACTATAATATTTAAAGGAAAACTCGTAGGCATATTATTCTGTACAGGTTAGTCAATCTCCAACCAATGGATCAACCAGTCTTTATTTGTCTTTTACACACATTATTATCAAAGTATTATAACAGTGATTGTGTAGTTATCACTAAATCACATATTTATATTTATTTCCAATACATTATGATAAATAAAATATAATTAGACTTAATTCAGAAAGTGTAAAAATATCATAACAGTAGTCAACAGAAAATCCGAATTAGCATAAATTAATATTTTCACAGATTATCCAAATTACTAAAGATCATATATAACAACATTCTGAAGCTTTAATAGAATTAAAACATAATTTTTATATGTCAAAATGAATTTTTGAATTGTTAAAAATCTTTGTTTTTAAAAAATTACCTCGCAAAAATTTTAAATAAATACCTAAAATATTCATAATCTCAATCTCTATAACATATAAAATATTACGCGGTTAAAGTTTTACCAATACAAAATTTTTCTCATTTTTTTATAATGAAAATATAAATTTGACCGAAAAATACTCAAAAAATACTAAATTATTGAAATAAAAAATATGATAATAATTCCTTACAATGAAGCGAGCAAAACTCCCAACAAGGTCGACTAACAAAAATCACTCTGTGGCCTCTAAATTTAAGATTTTTTTCTCTATCTTCTCTTTTCTCTCTAATTTCTTTTTTTTCTCCTCTGATTATCTGTTTGGCTAAACGAAGAGGACATGCTTATAATGGATTTAGATTTTATAATAAAATAATAATATAATTAATTCTATAAATTAATTAATTTTTAGTATAAAATTCATAAAAATTATTTTAGTATAAAATTCATGCCGTGTAGGTCTACTATGGAAGCCATACATTTATTGAAGGTTTGATGGAGAAATATAGAGAGAATAAGGAGGATCTACATATTATATTTATTGGTTTAGAGAAAGCATATGATAAAGTTCCAAGATAAGTGCTATGGAGAGTTTGTGAAAAGAAAGGAGTTAATAATGCTTATATTAAAATCATTAAAGATATATATGTAGTAGCTATTACTTGTGTTCAAACATAAGGTGGTTTGACCAAGTATTTTCCTATTTCGGTTGGATTACATCAAGGATCAGCCTTAAGTCCATATCTTTTTGTTTTAGTCATGGATGTTCTCACTGGACATTTGCAAAAGGATGTACCTTGGTGTATGCTTTTTGCTAATGATATTCTTTTTGTTGATGAGGCTGGAGAGGGAGTTGAAGGTAAATTAGAATTATGAAGATTAACTTTAGAGTCTAATGGTTTTTGCTTGAGTAGATCTAAAATTGAATATATGGAGTGTAATTTTAGTAGCAATAGACCTAGTGAGGGGATTGTGACTTTGGGCGATCAAGTCATTAATAAGAGTACACATTTTAGATATCTTGAATCTATTGTTCAAAGTGATGGTGAAATTGATGGGGATATTATAAGCAAAATTCAAGTTGGATGGTTGAAGTGGAGGAATGCATCAAGCTTATTATGCGATAGAAAATTCCCCCTCAAACTTAAGAGAAAATTCTATGGTGGTGAGCCTACAATGCTTTATGGTGTCGAATGCTGACCATTAAAAGAGAAGCATAATACTAAGTTAAGTGTTGTAGAGATGAGGATGCTTAGGTGGATGAGTGGCTTGACCCTTAAAGATAATGATTTGAAATGAGCATATACGTGAAAAGGTTGGAGTAGCTCTAGTAGAAGATAAGATTAGAGAGACTCGCCTTAGATGATTTGGTCACATTAAACGGAAGCCTTCCGATGACCCGGTTAGAAAAGTTGAGGTATTAGATTTGACTTATGTTAAGAAAGGTAGAGGTAGACCTAAAAAGACTTGGTTAGAAAATATTGGAATTGATCTTTCTTTATTCGATTTAAATGATAATTTGACTTTTAACCAGACACAATGGAAAAAAGGATTCATGTAGTTGACCCCACGTAGTGGAAAAAAGGCTTGATGTTGTTGTACTGATGATAAGTGGGAGCTACTGTTGACCCCTACAGCTCAAACTACACGCAAAAATGGACGAAAATGGCGAATTAAGCAGCACACATGTTGGCGCGATGCATCACTTAAATGGTCAAATGACCTCTAACGCAAAACGCACAGCGACATTACAATCAGAATATTGAATTCTGCTAGGTCGAGGCCCCTCGCAATCGAATCGGATGAGATCGATCAAAAGGGATGACTAACACCCGAAATTCAAGCATGACACTGGTCAAACGATGTATGATCGCAAAACGGATTTCACAGTTGTGTCTGAAACATCATCAACATTTAAAATGCACATTTTATTTGATCGATGAGGATTGACGGAGATGTCAGGACACATCCTAAGGCGAAAGCACTCATATCGAGGGAAAGAAGCCTCAGCGCTGCCCAAATAAAGTCCAATCGCAAAATGGATTTCGCCATTGCATTCAGAAAGTCTTAAATATCCAAGTGTTACAACATTTTTTTAAATTAAAATATGTGAAGAGGTCGATACACATCTCGAGGCAAAAGAAGGAATTTCGAGGAAAAGGTCGCTCGATGTTGCCCAAATGACGTTCAATTGACAAACAGACTTTGTCGTTATGTCTGGAACATCGTTAATACTTTAAGTACACTATCAATTTGTTTAATTAATGTCGCACACGCAAATCGATGTGATCCCAAAGCAATAACACACATTATGAGGAAATTAACTTTTGACGTCACCCAAACAAAGTCTGATCACCAAACGGACTTCGTGCATTGTGTTCGGAACATCAGCAATATCCTAAATGCACTATCAATTCGTCCAATTTCGACTATTCAGCAATTTTGACACGTTAAACGAGACAATACATGCAAATCAAGACAGTTTGACTTGACCAATTAAGCTCTTCATTTTTAAATCAATATATTTATATCGCTGATATAGGCTCTTAAGCTTATGAAATGGCAGCAAAGACACAGTCCAAACAAGAAAAAGATTCAAATCAAATTAACATGCACTTAATGCGTTATCTCGTTTTGCAGCTTACTTCGGATGCCGTGGAAATGAGTCTAATAACGAAGCTTCTCGCTATAAGCTCTCTATACACAACTCTCCTTGGCCTATTGGTTGAGAGCTAAGGCTTTCAACTAAGAGGTCTAAGGTTCGAGTCTTTGTGTATGCGTTGTGTGTGTGAGTTTGCCTTAAATGGCCTAAATGTCCCCAAAAAAAATAAGCTCTCTATTTTATTTTCCTTCTCTCCCACAAAGCCAAAAAAAAAAGCTCCCACTCTCTTCGTAACTTTCCTGCTCCAAAGCTTTCTCCCTGTAATCTCCTCAAACCGTCACCTTCACCCCGCACTTCTTTCGACCTCCCCTCCAGCCGTTTGCACTCTCACCCTGTCTATAGAGACCCTACAGCCGACCAACTCAGCTCAAACGACTCCACTACAGCCTCCATTCACGAAGCTTGAGCCCTCAAACATTTGAAAAATTATTAGGTCCTCCCACCTGACGTAGAGATACGTCCTCCCACCGCCAAAATCACGCTAAAAACGAGAAATACCAAGAAAATACCGAGCAATACCAAACAATAACGAGGAATATCATCATGTGAAGACCAATACCGAGTTATACTGAGTTATACCGAGCAACACCGAGAAATACAAAAAAATACCTAGTTTTTCCTAGAAAAAACTCGATATTTTTTTGTATTGCTCGGTATTGCTCGGTATAGCTCGGTATAACTCGGTATTGGTCTTCACATGATGATATTCCTCGTTATTACCAAATAATACCTAGCAATACCGAGCAAAAACTGAGTTTTTTGGCGGTGGGAGGACGTATCTCTACGTCAGGTGAGAGGACCTAATAATTTTTCCAAACATTCACACTCCCATTCCTGCTCAATCTGAAGACTGTAGCTGCACGTTCAAAAGATTCAGATCTTTGAAGCTGCCTGCCTTTAGACGTTAGAGCTTAGCAAAACGATACCCATCTGTTTGTTACTCAGTAAGCCAAGCCTAACTCAAGAAACTGCATCTCATTGTAATGGCAAAACCTCCCTAGTAAAGCTGAATACCAGTAGCAAACGGATCTCTTCTCTCTCTACGTGCAGAGCTTCAATTTTTCCTGCAGCCTTTAAACTCCACTTCACTGCTTTCCTGCACATGAAAACCTGCTTTTGCACGTGAAACAACCTACCTTACTGCTTTTCTAGACATTCTTGTCTTCTTGTTGTTGTCTTAGGGTGAATTCAATAAAACCCACTCTCCTTCCCAAAGCAAACCATTTTACCTCTCCCAAAACAGCCCTCCACTCACTTTTTTTCAGCCCAAAACAGTCCACTAAGTGTGCATATATTGCTGGAAACCTGTAATAGCAAATCCACTTAACCCCTCCTCATTTACTAAGTTCAGCCCACTCTACCAAACCCTAAAGCCCACTTCAACCCAGCAAAACAGCCCATTATCCAATCAAACAGCAAACATTACAATTCTAAAACTGGTTCCTTTAAAACTTTTCCTTCACAGCCAACATAAACCTGTTCACAACCAAGGTAAATTTTTTTTTTTTTTTGGCAATCTTTTGGCTCATCGCTTTTATGAATATTGTTGATCATGCTAATAACATTATTGAAAATTATTGTTATTAGAGTTGACAATAATTAATAACATCATTGATAGCATTATTATTAAATGCTATGGTTAGTAATATTGTTATTATCGTCAACGTCGTTAGTTATGATAATGATACTATTGGCATTAGCTATTCGAAAAAGAAAAAGAGGAGAATAGCTTTATTCCTAGACTTTCATTCTCGTTTCTTTTTCTCATTTTGATGTAAATTTCTTTCTCTCATGATTGATTATTGATATCATTAGTTGTGAGGGAATATATATATGAATGTGTGGGTGTGTTTATCTACATTTTCAAAAAAATAAATAAATAAATAAATGAAAGCAAAAAAGTAAGAGAAATAAAAAAAGAGAGAAGGAAATTTCAAAAAAAATGTGAGAGAAGAATGAGAAATCAAAAAAAAAAAAAAAAAAGAGAAGTGAGGAATAAAGAAATATTTTTGTACATTTTTGCCACCACGTCATCGTCATCGCCTCTTCGGCCCCAAAGTTACAAATTTTTCAAACTCAGATTCCTGTTCTTGTCGTTCGCGGCGGACCGGCAAACCCCCTTTACGCTCTCTCGTATCAGGGGTGGGAGGAAATCCGGTGCGATGCCTACGATGAGACGGGTAATCACCTAAAATCTCATTTTCCACATTTGTGACGAACCGGAGAACCATCAATACGCTCTCTTGTAGCACGGCAGGCGAGAGCCTAGTGTGACTCATACGGTGAGGTGGTTAAAGCCTATATAGACTCTTGTAGCGTGGTGGGGAAAGCAACCTATGTATTAATACATGTACTTTTGAAGACCCCATGCGCGCTGTCGTAGCATAGTGGCATGAAGGATGTACAACCTGGTGTCTCTCGACACCTACCATACATACTCTAGTAGCATGAGGGATGACTCAGTTTTTCATAGTTTTCACTAAACGGGAGAGACGACGGGAGACTACCGAATATTTATGGTGAAATAGAGGACCTAACTTGGATAAAATATGGACAAATTGAACTTGAGCTCGGACTTGAATTTGAGTAAATAAAAAGACTTTAACTCAATTTAAAAAATAAAAGAACTGCAAACATTGAATTGAAACTCAAATGAACACTTACAGGGAACTTGAACTCGCATTTGATTTGAAAATCAAATGAGATTAACAAATGTTTGAACATTTGAACAAAGTGCAAGAAGACATGATTTGTGACTACAGTGGACATGAACTAGAACTGGACTCAAACTGAACTTGGACTTGAACAAAATTTGGACAACAGAAACTTTGATTTGACTTGAACAATCAACAACAAGATGAACTTAAACTTGAATAAAATAACTTGGAACTTGGACATGAATGAGATTTAGCAAAGAATTAAAATCCAACATTCAAGATGAGATTAATGGATCTTAAGAATGACACTATCAAAAATAAATAAATGAGAAAAGACTCATGCATTTTGGCATTGATTCTTTGAACAATGAGTAAATCGTAAAGACCGTGTCAATCATTCTCATGAGTAGATGAATGTAAATATGGTAAATAATGAAAGCATTCAATGCACTATGGGTAAAACTAAAGGATGATGCCCGTAGAAATCTTGCAAATGGTCATTCCAAATGCATATAATGATTCATCCATGAGTGGTTCAATGATACGCTCATAAGTAAAGCTTGGATATCTAATATCTTTACAAGGCCTGGTGAGTATGAAAGCTGATGATAATTGTCTATATCATTGGCAATAACACTATGGCAAGTATACATATATATCCACTACAAGGAGAAATGAATATTGACATTGGAGAGCTTAGAGAATGATGATTGTTTGCAGCTTCTCAACGACCATGCATTTGTTAATGTGGGGAACCATAATCTTCATTGTGACGAATTAAAGCTTATTGCTAGAGGGATAATCAAGAAGTTTTTAGGGCCTCCATTGACAACAAAAGTTATAAAGCCAACACCGACCGATATACAAATACTAACAAACTCTTATGAAAGACCTGGCACATACCTAATACACCGATTACTTGCAAGTGAGAGGTGGTAAAACTGCATCAAGTGCAAGCATTTATTATTCATCGAAGTATTTCCTGCCATACAAGCAACATACTACTTAAAAGCGAATACAAGGAAAATTATAATAAATGTGAACCTACATGCAACATTGATAGATATGTCACAAGTATAAGGTAATCTCCTACGGATATACATAGGTGATAAATGCAGTACCTTATGGCATATATTGATCCCCCATAAACAGAAAGATTCAATGATACTTTAGAAGGCCCATTTCACATTCAACGTGTCAATCACAACCAGGAGAGTCTGATATGCAGTAAAAACAACAAGTTGTTAATTCAAGGCAATAGTTACCAATGTCGAGGTACAGGACATCAATAATAGCACAATCACCCAAGGTCGAAATGATTGATTCTTTATTTAAAGCCAACAACAAAAAAGATGTTGATGGCATAATTAGAAAGTTTTCCACTAATTCCTATACGAGTTCTAGGAATAGAAAGCCAAATCAAATCATTATGGAATGAGTGAATCTCAATTCAACAAGATTCTGAACATTGAGTTGGATTAGATTATAGAGACTTGCATGTTTCTTGATGAACAATGGTCATGCATCCAACATACCTCGTACGAATAAATATTGAAGTACTACGACAAATGAAAAACTTCTACGAGCTGTCATATAAGCCCTGTCAAATGTCCAAAATACTCTCGCACATGCAACATAATTTGTATACACATAAGTACACAAAAGGGATAAATATAATCACACAACTAGCATGGGCCCAAGCGAGCGTGGTATGGATATACACATGACGTCTAGAGATGTTGTGGAGGTCAACAAATGAAATCAAGTTTGAGCATGATCCTTCTATGAGGGTAGATAGGAGTCAACACGGCTCGAACCATCAAACAAATATACGATCATGGTATCGACCGAGATATTTATTTTAATGTATGCATATAAGGCCTTCAAGGTCGATGACAAAAGGAATTCATCAATAAAGACATAAAGTCTAAAAAACCCGATCCTCTGTTGACAGTTCAACAGAGTGGACAAGGCTCAATCCACAAATGGAAATGTCCCCAAACACCTCGATGATGGCCGTGTTGAATGCAGATTTCAACCGAAGGAGCTAATTCCAAATATTTCAAAAGTGGCATGCCAAATACCAGAAAATCCAAAATTTCAAAAATCATCCAAAATCCACAACAACAACAACATCAAGCCTTTATCCCACTACGTGGGGTCGGCTACATGAATCCTTTTTCTCCATTGTGTCCTATTAAAAGTCAAATTCTTGTTTAAATCTAATAAAGAAAGGTCATTCCTAATATTTTCTAACCAAGTCTTTTTAGGTCTGCCCCTACCTTTCTTAACACAAGTCAAATCTAATACCTCTACTCTCCAAACCGGGTCATCGGAAGGCCGCCTTTTTATGTGACCAAATCATCTAAGGCGACTCTCTCTAATCTTATCTTCTACTAGAGCTACTCCAACCTTTTCACGTATATGCTCATTTCGTATCCTATCTCTAAGAATAAAGCCACTCATCCACCTGAGCATCCTCATCTTTGTCACACTTAACTTAGTATTATGCTTCTCTTTTAATGGCCAACATTCAGCACCATAAAGCATTGCAAGACTCACTACCATCTTATAGAATTTTCCCTTAAGTTTGAGGGGTACATTTCTATCACATAACAAGCCCGATGCATTCCTCCACTTCAACCATCCAACTTGAATTCTGCTGATAATATCCCCATCTATTTCACCATCACTCTGAACAATAGATCCAAGATATCTAAAACGTGTACTCTTATTAATGACTTGATCGCCCAAAGTCACAATTCCCTCACTAGGTCTATTCTTGTTGATAAGACTAGAGAGGGAGTTGAAGGTAAACTTGAATTAAAATTTCAAAAATCATCCAAAATCCAAATTATTTTAAAAAAAGAAATTATTCATCTAATCACTTATAGCAAAATTCATCCACCCTCCGCAACAGTTTGTCGGGGTGGACAAATTGAAATTTACTTAAGTTCACATAGAGCTAATTAATAGTCGAAAATATCAGTAGGATTCATTTTTAAATAATCTTATGCTAGTAAGGACATAGCACGTTTCCTCTAACCGGCGATTTTGCCGCTAAATGACACCGTAGAATAAAAGGTTATGACCCGGGGCCTCCTGAATCGAGTGATTTTGCCGTCAAATGACACCACTATATTATGGCTATGGCCAGAGCTAATACGTTACTTAGTAGCATCAAATCTTTGAGATATGAATCAATATAATATAATCGATAAGGCACAAAGCCCTATGTTAGCTATGGTGAATTCAAATTTGTCCCCTTAGACAAATATCTACCCTAGGTCTACAATTCACTCTTTGACGAAGCAACCCATGGCTATCTACAAGGATCCTTCTATCAAGTTGGGTCAACTACCTCCTCTGGCTAAGTAGACCAGGGACCCCGATGGCCCAGGACAACATAACCATGGGATCTTATCGGATCCATCATTTATTGCCCCACCATCAGCTTTAAGTGCAAGATGATAAAAATTTCTAATTTTAAATATAAAACCTTCATATTTCCAAATTCTCAGACCCATGCTGCTACTATATGCCAGATGCACGTATCTCTACATATTTGATTAATGAATAGCCTTAATCAAAAGTTCTCTCTCGTTATCGGGAGGAGTAATTAACTATAAGGGCTTGTGCCTATAGGAAACCAGAACTTATATCATAAAGTCATCGCAAAATGAAGTGGAAATCTCTGGGTAGTGTCTTATCTACAAGCTCATCTGCCTGCTCAAAATATACCCCGGAACTTGATCCGTTAAAACTCCCCCGAAAAAGCAACGAGAGAGGCCGGGGAAGAATTTTCGGAGCCCATAACTACATTTCTATTGGCACTTACATGCAACCGGCTATTATCAGAACCCTCAATATCAATATGTAAAGAATAAGTCTACAATTTTGGAGATAAAAATTAAGATTATATCATTGCATGTATAAACTCATAGGTGATTCAACTGAAAAATCAAATGATGATATGCATTTGGTACCATTTAGGAACAAAAAAGTTTTTTAATTGCAATACGCAAAAGACACTATTTTCAAGCAATCTCGAAGTAATTCTATTTGTTGTTTTACTCATTTTTTTAAAGGTCATTCTACCAGTACTAACTATACTCATTTATATAAATCGCAGTCGAGTGATGGATTCAATTTAGTGATGACACTACAGAGTTGTAGTACTTCACTGTGAAGATTTTAAGATTAACTTGCTCTTCATCCGAATGTGAATGCAACTGGAGCACGTACAACCAAATATATATAAAAAGGAGAAATTGTCTGATAATCTTAAGGATGAATTCTTTAGTGTATATTATATATAATAAGAGACTTAAAAATAGGGACTTAATGAAGAAATGCTTGAATGATGGTGAAAATCCTTCAATTTGAGAGGACATGGCGTTAGATGATGAGTGGTTTGTAGATGATGAAGCGAAGGTAACACGAACTGAATTATGAGAGGAAAATTTGAATATTGATTTATTCGATGGTGATAGAAATAGAGCATCTATATCCACCACAACTCAAGCACAAAAAGAACAAACCAAAAATGGTATATTCAAAAAATAGTTTTGTTTGAGCTTATTAATCTTAAAGCATTACTCATCTTTGTATTGATGAAAAATATTTAGGGAAGAGGAAGATAATTGACATAAAAGAATTAGATTGGGAGACATTGGACTCCACAGGAGATAAGGCAGGGAAAGAGCAGATTATTATAATGATGATTTAAATGAAGACCCTCTCAGTGATGATAGCGCTAATAATTTTTAAGTTGTTATGCCATTGTTGTTTCTTTTTTGAATTAAATGTTAATGAATAGAATATTGATTTTGAGTAGAACTATTTTTAATATTATTTTATTATTGTGATGCTTGAATTTCAATTCAATTTCACACGCTTTATTACTTGTCACTTTATATCATGTGCATTTTTTGATTCATATACATATAAATTTATTTCTTATGTCAACTTTTAATATGTTATTAGGTTATTATACAAAAAATTTCTCATTTTGACTTTATGCAATTTTCTAATTTTGAGGCTTATGCCTCAAAACGCCTTAATCTTTTACAACTCGCCTCATAAATGAAAAACATCTTAATATTCAATTGCGCAATTTTAAACATTACAATACAAATCTGTTGACATGTTAATAGCATACAGATCGAGACATGGCCGGCTCTGTCTCGCACGTCTTTAAAATCCCTGAAATCCCGCATAAGCACGATGAGGCCATGCTCTTCGTACAACGATGTCTCGTCACGTACGATCGGTCTCGGCATTAAAATGAGACTATGCCCCTCATTCTCGCTCTCTTTCTCTGATTCCCGCTCTTTCTCTATCGCTCTCGATCTCTTTTCTTCCTGGACGGGTAGGAAGTTACGACATTTTGACGGAAGCAACGGCGGGAGCTTGCGTATGTGAAGATAACCTCCCCCCTCCTTCGCGTTGCTTCTCCGGCTCTTCGCAGCTGCTTGAAGCTTCCTTTGACGACTTTCCGTTGCTAACGGATTGGAAGTGCGACATTTTCATCGAAAACAACAATGAGAGCCGCAAGCCGTGAAGATAACTTTCTCCCGTATGCGTGCTTCTTCGGCTCCGTCACTGTCCTTCGACTTCTCGACGACGTTCCCTTCACGATCGGATCGAAAGTAGTGACTGGAGTTCGCTAACTATGAAGGTAATTTCTACCTTCTGCGTGCTTCTTCGGCCTATCCCTGATCCAGAGAGAGTGGAGAGGGAGAGATGATTTATTTTAATTAGTTAATATTAATTATAATTAATTTAATAATTATTTTTTAAATTATAATTAAGTATTAATTATATTAATTATAATTAAATATTATTAGTTATTATTAATTATATTTAACTGTTAATTATCATTAATTATCATTAATTATTATCTATTATAATTAGGCATACCTAATTATAATTAATATATTAATTATAATTACATAGTTAAGTATTATTAATTTTAATTAATTATTTAATTATAATTCTTATAATTAAATAACATTAATTATAATTCAATATAATTAATATATGAATTTGCTATAATTAGATAATTAATTAATTATCATTAATTGCAAGTGCTTGCTCCTCCCGCCTCGTGCCACGAGCCTCCTCGACGGACCCCGAGGTATAAATTTCTAAATTAAACGCCGCCCTCGACGCGCTTGACGCGCTGGTGGACCCCATATACACGCTCTTGTAGCACGGTAGGAGGAAATCTGGTGCGACATGTACGACGAGGCGAGTAAGCCCTATACACGCTCTTGTAGCGTGGTGGGGACAGTCCTCGACCTGAACATCGACACCGCTGACGACTGCTACGCAATGTATGATGTTCTAAAATCTCATTCTCGGCGTTTGCAGCGGACCAGAGAACCACCTATAAGCGCTCTCGTAGCACGGTAGGAGGGAGCCCGATGCGATGCATATGGCCAGGTGGGTAAGCCGTATACACTCTCTTGTAGCATTGTGGGGAGAACCACTGGTGTTCCGTATGGGTACTGCTGAAGGCCCCATACACGCTCTTGCAGCATGGTGGGATGAAAAGATGTACGACCGTTATGTCTAAGGACACCTACCATACACGCTCGAGTAGCGTGGTGGGAAGGCCCAGCTCCCCTACATTTCCTCCAAACGGGGGATAGGCTGGGATGCTGCCAAAATTTTCATTGAAGTGCACAATGCTTGAACAATAAGAAGACCTCATTTGAGCAACAATACAAAGGACATGTACTTGGACATGAATGCATAGAACTTGAACCAAATGTGCTGAGGACTTGTATGAACAACAGGGGACTTGGACTTGAACTAAACTACAAGAAATGGAATACCAAATTCTAAAATGCACAATCAAGATCTAAATTCAAATGCCAAAAAAATCTAATGCATTCGAACAAATACAAGCAAACAGCAGGGGACTCGTGGTGAATAGGACCTCGATGCATACAGGCAATGAACAATAATCAATTCACATCATCTGAACAATCGCAAACAAACATCAACCATTGAAATGTATGAATACATAAGACAATGTACGTAATGAATAATGCTGATGAATGCAACAAACTCCTACGACAATCCCTACAAATGCCTATAGATTGATATGGTAATACTAGCACTCGTTAGTGGAAGACCCGTCCCTATAAAGAAATAGAATCAACAACCACCCGAGATTGGTGAAAGGTGGATGTAATGCAAGGACAATGGTTCTCCTACGAATATTTTCAAGAGGTCGTAGTAGATACAACAGTCCCCATAAAGTCAATGCACTATACTTGCAAGAAGCAACGGACAATTGTAAGGTGTACGAGTACTACCCATATGTAGCAATCAAAGATCCATCCCTACAAACAAGTGCAAATACATCAAAACTACCACCTGAGATTGGTGAAAGGCGGATATGATGCAAAAATAATAGGTCTTCTACAAACAATTCCAGGAAGTTGTAGTGGATGCAAGGGGTCCCTACAAATGTACATGAGCCGCTTTTGGATAGCAATAGTGGATATATCGTAATTATAACGAACAACTGTGGGCACAAGTACAGATATTACCTACGACAACGGTGATTAAAATCTTCAAGTATGTAGGGTACATGGGCAACCCGATGTACGAAAAAGGACACCCCTAGCAAAATGGAGGAGATGTTTGAGCAAATTCGAACCAAACTTCCTGGTGTTCCAAAATTTCTTCTCGATCATATACTTAAGAAGAAAACAGTTCCGACATCCACAAATATCAGAAATAACAAATCTACTACATTAAAGATCTTGAAAGAAGATCTTTTCAAGGCAGCAGTAACTAATTTCAAAGTTTAGAAAACCTTTCCCGGTGAATGAGAAAAGGGGGAGTCAACATAAAGATGAGGAGATGCCTCATAACATCAAGACCATACCGCCACCGGATCCGCAACACTTGTATTAGCGGACATAAGGCGTATATAAGCTCTCAAATGATATGATGTGTGCATTCAAATGTCAATTACCTGCACAACTAAAATATTTCAAAATACCCCTACACGTGCACCATAACTTGTATACCCATAGGTACACTAAAGGGGTAAATGCAATCTCGACCAGCATGGGCCCCGACGAGCGTGCTATTGGTATACACGTGATGCCTAGAGATGCTGCGACGGGTTGATAAGTGAATTCAAGTTCGAACCCGATCTTTCTGTGTAGATCAATAGGAGTCGACAGAGTTCGATTCTTCAAACAAATACACGGTTGTGGGGACATGTGTATTTGTTTTAATACATTCATATTAGTCCTTTAAGACCTATAACCAAGAGAATTCACTAACAACGACATAAAGCCTACGAAACCCGATTCTCCTAAGCAAGTAAATAGGAGTAGACAGGGTTCAAACCTTCGGATCATGATTTAAAATTGCGCAATATGAGGCTCGCCTTGAGGCCCGCCTTTGCGCAATTCCAGTAAAAAATGCCTCGATGCTTACGCCTTGAGTTTTTTTATGAGGCTTGCGCCTCAACTTGGTTAAGGCCCGCCTCGCCTCACTGGCTTGAGGCTTACGCCTCATGCTATATATATTAAAACTTACATAAATCTTAAAGTAAATGCCCGACATTGGACTCTATGGGAGAGGAGGAAGGGGAGAGAGCAGTTCACCATAATGATGATTCAAATGAAGAACCCCTTAGTGATGACAATGATAATGACTTATGAGTTCTTATGTGATATGTCATTGCTATTTATTTTTGGAAATTGGAATTATATGTTAATGAAAATAATACTGGGATTTGGAAAAGATAGAATTTTGAGTTGAACTATATTTCATGTTGTCTTATTGTTGAGATATTTTGATTTTACTTCATATCTTATGTTTTTTTATGTTTTATATTATTCACTCATTAGTATATAAAAAATTTATCATTTTATGTTTACGCAATCTTTTGATTTTGAGGCTTACGCCTCGCCTCACAAACGAAAAACGCCTCAATACCCGAATACGCAATTTTAAACATTGCTTCGGATAAATATGCGGTCACGAAGTCGACCAGAATATTTATTTTATACACTCATATTAGGCCTTCAAAGCCTTTAATAAAAAAAATTCACAAACAAAGGCATGAAGCCTATGAAGCCCGATCCCCTATCGACAAATTGATAGGGTTGACAAGGTTCAAACTGCAAATGAAAATGACCCCAAATACCCCGATGATGGCCGTGTTGAATGCAGATCTCAACCAGATGGTCCATTTAAATATTCCAAAATGCCATCCCAAGTATCCGAAATCCAAGAAATCCAAAATCACTCCAAATTCCAAATATTTAAGATTGAAAATAAATCCATTAACACTTAAAGCAAAATTCATTCACCCTCCGCAACAGTTTACCGAGGTGGACAAATTAAAAACTACTTCAGCTTACAAAGAGCTAATGCTTAGTCGAAAATATCATTATGATCCATTCTTAAATAATCTCCTGCCAATAAGAACGTAGTGCGTGTCCTCTAACTGGCGGTTTTTCCACCAAATGACACCACAGGATAAACGGTTATGACCCGGGGCCCTCTGAACCGAGTGGTTTTGCCGCCATATGGCACCACGAGATATCGGTTATGGCCAGAGCCAATATATACGTTCCTTATTGGCATCAAATTCTTGAGATATGAATCAATAGGATATGATCGATATGGCACAAAGTCCTCTGTTAGCTAAGGTGGATTCAATGTATCCCCTTAGACAAACATTCATCCCAGATTTACAAGGTCCCCTTGGACCAAGCAACCCATGGCTGCCGACAAGGATCCTTCTATCAGGTTGGGTCCACTACCTCCTCTGACTAAGTAGACCAGGAACCACGATGGCTCGGGATACGGAACCATGGGATCATGATCGGGTCCATCATCCATTCCCCCACCCTCTGTTTTAAATGTAAGATGGTGAAAATTTCTATTTTAAATATCAAACTTTTCTAATTTCCTAATCTCCAAATCCTAAATCCCATTGCTGTTACTATAGCCAGATACCACGTACTCTCTACATATCAGATCGACGACTAGCCTTAATCGAAAGTTCTCTCTCGTTATCGGGAGGGGTAATTAATTATAGGGGCTTGCGCCTATATGAAACCAGAACTCATATCATAAAGTCCTAACAAAATGAGGGCGAAATCTCTGGGTAGTGTCTTATCTACAAACCCATCTGCCTTCCAAAATTTACCCCGGAACTTATTCCATTAAAACTCCCTCGCCGAAAGAAAAGCAAACAAAAAAATTGCGGGCAGAGGCCAGGGCCGAATTTTCGGAGCCCACAATATCAACCCTATCAATCATTTCAGCACATATTATATTTTAATATTATCATATTAAATCATAGTACATCACCTTCAAGCCATTTTCAATATAAATTTTTCTTGCTCATTTCATGAAAATATTCATGTACACATTTCTAGCTGATGAAAATATAATAAAATCATATCAAATTATTCTGAATGATTAAATTTATAACATAACAAAAGTTATATGGTGAAAGCTTACACTTTCATGAGATAAGTATTTTTTGTAAATTTAGGGGAGAAAATCTGTAGAAATCAAAATCATCGAAAATAGAAATAAGAGGATCGTTACTTTGTATGAGTTGAACAATTTCTCTAACAAAAACAACGAACGAAAAGAGCCCTAAAGATCCTCATTCTCTTTTCTCTCTCCTCTCTTCTTCACCACTTCTCTACTTCCTCTTTTGATTTCTTCCCGGGAAAGCTAGCATTGAGTAGAGGAAGGGAGAGGGAATGTCAAGGATATTTATAATTTAATATATATAAAAATATTTTTTTGTGTGTGGAAATGCCGCAGTGCCATCACCAGCACTGCAACACTACCAACTGAATTCAGAATTATCGTAGAACAAAGATGCAAACGCCACAGCAGCCATTTCTGGCACCGTTGCGAAGTCACAAAGCTTAGTGCTGTATCACCCTAGTTTAAATAGAAATAAAAAAAAAAATTCTAACACTTTTTGTATTTTCGGGTTGTTGCAATAGGTAGGTGGGGCAATGCAATCTAGTAGAGGCAATGTGACCTCGGTATGATGGAGCTTTACAAGCTATGAGACCTATAGGTTGTAAAGCCCAGCTATAGAGGCAGTACAACCTCGGTAGCCTATGGGCTATAAACCTAGACCTGGACATCTAGACATGACATCTTCTTAGGTTGAAAAAGGAAGTTATAAAATGAACATAAATTTACAGCTATGACTATATATTTTGATGATATGAGTTACAGATCATATATAAATGTAACTGGCTTAAAGCGATACTATTAATATTATATAACATGTAATTTAATGTGTAATTCAATCAAGCATAATCCTTACATATTGCAATGTAGGTAAGTCCTTTTTAAAATTACGGTAAACTTTGGTTGTTTTTTTATATGCTTCTTACATGCATATATTAATTTACCTACTGATGCTCATTTTTAGTACTTAGTTTTTGCACTTGATTACTACATTAAAGTATATCTTTATGGGTGTCGTAGCTCACCAAATTATTATTCTAGCTATTCTTGCATAAAATGGGAAGAATAAGGTTGAGCCAGAATAGTGTCAGGTTAAGTTTTTATTTTATGTTTACCTTTGTCAATGTAAGAAGGATCTAAAGTGAGGTCAATAGTATGTTCATCGTCTCATGTTTTGAATTTTCTTGTAGTTGCACAGTTGATGAAAATTTTGTAAATAAAATTCTAAATGGCTTTCACTTATGATTGATGGTTCAACTTATGATATCTTTTATTGTTTCATTTTAATGATAGGAATTATACTAAAATGTAAATTAATATGATGTAAATGATGGGTGGTCTCTCCTCTATTACAACCCGCATCAATTATTAGTAGTAGGATCAGTTTGGGATGTGACATTATTACTGCTGAAATTATTCTCTATGTATTCAATTTTAGATCTACTCAAAAGAAAACTTTTGCACTCCATGATTGGAGAAATTATTCTGTGCAGTTACCGGACCGTTCGGAGGCAAATCAGAGCGTGCCATGTCACCCAATACACAGCGGTACATAGCACCGGTACACAACAAAAAACGTACTGTGGCGTGCTCTAATTCATCTCCGAACGTCGTCCTGTGACCACAGAATAATTTTTCTCATGGTTGAGCTACATAATTCAAGTTTAGATTTTCAAAAATCTTAAAGAAAAAGAACAAGCAGAAAAGAGACAAGCAAAAGGAACTCTGTAAAAAATTTCTATGGGATGATTAGTTGCAAAACAACTAGCGTATAACTGATTTTTTTAAAGTGATTTTTGTTACTACAAATATAATTTCTGCTTTCTGTAACTGAGTTATAAACTGAACTCTGTAATATTATTGCAAGCTAATAATTAGAAGAATGAAATTAACAGAGCAACTGGAATCCATTCCCTGTTCGCTTTTCTTCTTTTGCTTCTAAACAGCACTATAGGATGAGTCGTTGTAAAACAACTAGCGTACAACTGATATTTTTTTGAAGTGATTTTTGTTACGACAAATATAATTTCTTCTTTGTCACAAAGTGACAGTTACAAACTGAGCTCTGCAATCTTTTTGAAAGGTTATTCGAAGAATGAAGCTAACCGAGAAACTGGAATTCATTCTCTGTTCTCTTTACTTATTTTACTTCTAAACAGCTTTATAGGATGAGTCGTAAACAACTAGCATATAACTGATTTTTGTACACTAACTTAATATTAATGACTTTTTTTAAAGCCCTACATCTGAATTCATATAAAATTAAGCTTTAAATTTATCTTTTAGTTTATAGTTTAAATTATATTAAAATCTTTTAGTTTAAATTTAACATTTGAATCATATAAAATTAAGATTTAAAATTATCTTTGAATTCATATAAAATGTATTACTCCATGTTACCTGTCTTTACCAACAATAGACATTTTTTAGTATATAGTTATCAACATAACCTCAGCAAATATTATTAAGCAGAAAAATCAAATCTTATGAACATGCAATATAATTATCAAAATAAACTTTCTATAAATAGTGCAATATCATGCAATAAGTTCAATATAAACTTAAATATTTAAGTTTTGGAGCGTGATGAACCTGTGAGGCAGCAAATTTCCGTAAAGTGAGTGCAGAGATATAAGAGGCGCCACAATACCATCCAGGAATGTTGCTATCGTTCATATAGTCAGCATATAGAGTAGCAAGGAAAGCAGCATTCACTGCATATGGCAGAGGTTGTGGCTTCCTGCGATTCAACTGAATCAATCCACCTGCAAAGCAAGACATCAAATTTAAGAAGTAAAGCAATGAGTAAATTCATATATATACATGCACGTAACCCTGACAACTTTGTAGTAAGATCGGTAAATGCAAAGTAAAGGTGGAGCACTTGGAGATATAGCACAAGTGATACTTAATCAATTAATGGTTTGTGGTATTTCACAAATGAGCATGAAAATTTTCCCAAATGCTGAAATAAAAATCTTTACGACATAGGAAGTCTGAATTGCATCTAAGTCTGATAAGAAGACAACTAGTCATGAACATCCAAAACGGAAATCGTTTAAAAGACACTTCCATTAATAATAAACTTAATTAAGAAAATAAGGAGGAAATAAAAAGGTGCAACAGTTACCTTTACTATATTTAAAAATCTTGAACATTTGAAGAAGAGAGCACATGTTAAAATCAACAGTTTTGTGATAAGCTCTAAGCATTTCCTCATAAGGGTATCCTGGGTTCAAGACAATCCTCAGCCTTGCCAAGAGTAGCTCAGCTCCTGGAAGCTTATTGTCCCAGCTGAACACGCTCAAATATGGAATCTGAGAGAAGGCATTAGCATTATTTGGCAATGTTGGGGATGTGGCTAGTGATAAATAACTATAGTTTCCAGTGGCATAGTGCATCCATGTAGCTCCCCAGATAAGTTCATCCCAAAAACCACTAGAGTTGTAGAATGGTACACTGGCATCATTTTCAACTGAGTAAGCTGTTTGTTGGCTAGAAACAATAGCAAATTTATAAGCAATTTTTGCTGCATGAACGAGTTTCTTGGAGTACTTGGGCTCCTCTTGGAATACAATGGAAGCAGCTGCTAGAGCAGCTGCCATCTCACTTGCAAGGTCAGGAGCTACACTTGCAATTTGCACTGGCCGGGGGTATTCCATTTCTTCTGGCCTCTGCCAGCAGAAGTGATCATCAGGGCTAGTCGAGCCTACTTTTGCCGCACCAACCTAATAAACAATCATGTGGAGATTAGTGGCTACGAGTCTTTTTCCTTTTCTAACTAAAGGAGACGAATCACTAGTAAGAAAATTAAAGAAAGTGATTATATGATCAAGACATTCTCCTAAACAGTTTGAAATTGTTCATATGCTCACGAGAAGATTAACATAATCTCAGTGATAAATGATGTCTTAGTGCATAAGGTCTCTAAAAACAGGCCTAATATGCGAAGAAGAAAATTAAAATTATGTAACACAAACAAAATTTCATCAGTCACAAACTTTTAATTTAACAGTTGTTCATTATTTCTGTTGAAAATATTAAGAGAATCAATTCAGATGAAATTTTAATAGTCACCTATTAGAAAATTGCTTAAAAATTCAAAATCATGAAAACAATGCAATTGAAAAACATATACTCTTAAACTTAGATTTTATCAAACTTGAATAAAATCAATCATTTACTCCATCCAACAACAAGATTTATAGAAGGAAAATAAAGTTTAAAAAAAACGAAGGAAAATAAAGTCACCAAAGTTAGGCCCCTCGAGGAAGTAACCTCTATCAAAGATCTTCAAATATCTTACTTGATGAAGGAGTAGACTCCATAAAATAAAAGGAATATCACATCTAATAATAACTTGATCATGTTTTGAGTTTTATGTTGGAAATAACTACTATTTGTTTGTTTTTTGTGGGCTCCGAAAATTCGGCCCCGGCCTCCGCTCGCTTTTCTTTTTTCGGCGAGGGAGTTTTAACGGACTAAGTTCCGGGGTAAATTTTGGAAGGCAGATGGGTTTGTAGATAAGACACTACCCAGAGATTTCTCCCTCATTTTGCGAGGACTTTATGATCTGAGTTCTGGTTTCCTATAGGCGCAAGCCTCTATAGTTAATTACCCCTCTCAATCATGAGAGAGAACTTTCGATTAAGGCTAGTCATCAATCAGATTCGTATAGAGATACGTGCATCTGGCATATAGTAGCAGCATAGATTGGATTTGGATTCGTGAATTTGGATATTTGGAAAGATTTAATATTTAAAATAGAAATTTCACCATCTTTCACTTAAAGCAGATGGTGGGGGAATGGATGATGGACCCGATCAAGATCCCATGGTTCCGTCATCCCGGGCCATCGTGGTCCCTGGTCTACTTAGTCAGAGGAGGTAGTCGACCCAACCTGACAGAAGGATCCTTGTCGGCAGCCATGGGTTGCTTCGTCCAAGGGGACCTTGTAGACCGGGGTTGGTGTTTGTCTAAGGGGACAAATTTGAATCCACCTTAGCTTACAGAGGGCTTTGTGCCCTATCGATCATATCCTATTGATTCATATCTCAAGGATTTTAACGCCATTAAGGAGCGTATTGGCTCTGGCCATAACCGCTATCTGTGGTGCCATTTGGCGGCAAAACCACTCGGTTCAGAGGGCCCCGGGTCATAACCGTTTACCTGCAGTGCCATTTGGCGGCGAAACTGCCGGTTAGAGGACACGTACCACGTCCTTACTGGCAAGATATTATTTGAGAATGGATCCTAGTGATATTTTCGACTAGGCATTTGGCTCTTTTGTGAACTAGAGTAAATTTCAATTTGTCCGCCTCGGCAAACTATTGCGGAGGGTGGATGGATTTTGCTTTAAGTACGGATGAGTGATTTCAATTTTAAATATTTTTGGACTTTTGGGATTTTTGTGGAGTTTTGGGTATTTTGGTGGAATTTGAAAGTATTTGGAATGGACTTTTAGGAGACAATTGAAAGTATTTGAGAACCCCTCCGGTTGAGATTTGCATTCAACACGGCCATCATCGGGGTCATTTTCATTTTGATGATTGAACCCTGTCAACTCGACCAAGTTGTTACTCAAGGATTGGGTTTCATAGGCTTTATGCCTTTGAGAGTGAATTCTTTTGATTTTAGGCTTTGAAGGCCTAATATGAATGTATTAAAACAAATATACTGGTCCTCTCAACCGTGTATTTGTTTGAGAGTTCGAACCTTGTCGACTCCTATTGATCCGTATAGGAGGATCGGGTTCGAACAAGAATTCACTTGTCAGCCCGCGCAGCATCCCTAGACGTCATGTGTATACCAATAACACGCTCGCCGGGGCCCATGCGGGTTTAGGATTGTATTTTACCCCTTTTTGGTGTACCTATGTGTATACAATTTATAGTGCACGTGCAGGGGTATTTTTGAAATAGACGCCTTCTGTCTGCTTGTACGGAGATTGCAGATCCGGTGGCGTAGCATTGTAGATTGTCTTGATATTGACTCCCCTTTCTCAATCACCGGGGGAATCTTTCTGAATTTTGGAGTTGATGACTACTGGTTTGGAAAGAACTCTTTTCAAGATCTTTGGTGTAGAGGACTTGTCATTTCTGATATTTGTGGATATCATAACTGTTTTCCTCTTGAATTTAGAGATTTTGGAACACCGGGAAGTTTAGCTCGAATATGTTCAAACATCTCTTCCATTCTGCAAGAGGTGTTCTTTTTCGTACATCGAGCTATCTTTATACCCGACGTGCTTGTAGATCTTAATCATCGTTGTTGTAGATGACGCGGCACTTGTGCCCACGGTGGTTCATATTTGTCTGTAGGGATCCGTTGTGTTTACTACGAGCTCCTAGGAATGTTCGTAGAAGAATCGTTGTTTTTGCATCATATCCACCCTTTCACCAATCTCGGGTGGGTTTGTTGATTATATTTGTTTGTAGAGGCGGATCTTCCACTATCAAATGTCAGTTTCGCCATCTCAATCTACAGGCGTTTGTAGGGATTATCGTAGGAGTTCATATATCTTTCGTATATATTAGGATTTTGTTTCCTACTCGCAACTTATTGTTAGCTTGGATGACCATACACTTGGACTTTGATTTGTTCATTCATCCAAAGCCCCGGTTTTATGTGTTCCATCGGTCCCGAGTTCAAGGTCCAACCTATACTCGGGTCATGTTTTGAGCTGATCTCACATTCAAGATATGATCCATCGAATTTTCAAACTCTAGTGATATTGAAATTCCAATCTCTTATCACTTTAATTAGAGTTTAAATTAGGTCTTTTATTTGGATTTGTCTAAGCCTTGAGTCCAACCATAATTCAGACTCAAAATGAGCCCCTTCCACCTGTCCGAGTCCTCTGCAATTCTTCGAGTTCGGTCGAATTTGAGTCAAATGGCTGCAAGTTCAAGTACTTGTTTGAATGCTTTGTTCAGAGTCTTCTGAAGTTCTACTTAAGTTTCTTGTTTGAGTCCAAATGCTTGAATCATATTTGATGTGCGAACCAAACCCAATTTTGAGTTCAAAGTGCTATGTCCCATGCAGTCCTTTGAGTTCAATTGAATGTTCAAATTACTCAAATTTGGGTTCCAATTTTGATTCTTTTATTTTATTTGAATTTGGCCTTTATGAATCATTTTGAGTTTTGGTTATGGCCCACAGTTCATTTGAGTCCACATCTTTGTTCTTGTTCATGTGCTTGTTCTTTTTTTTTATTTCAAACAGGTACGATTTCACCCGAAATTTCGGTAGCCTCCCGGCGTCTCCCCCGTTTAGGGGAAAACTACGAGAAAACTGGGCCTTTCCCACCACGCGCAATAAAGGCGTGTATGGTAGGTGTCCTCTGACGAGAACACCGCGGCCGTGATTTTTTGTTCCTCCCACCACGCGCAATAAAGGCGTGTATGGGGCTTTGACGGTACCTGTTTTAAAAATGACACAATTTGCTTTCCTCCCCCCCGCTCGGGGGTACTTATAAGTGACCCCCGCCTCGCCGTAGGTGCCGCACCGGGGTCCCTTCCCACCACGCGCAATAAAGGCGTGTATAGGCGGTTTTCCGGTGCGCCACGAACACCGAAGCAGAGTTTAGGCGATTGCTCGCTTCGTCGTAAGCATCAGACCGGCGTCCCACCTACCATGCTCAATAAAGGCATGCATAGGAGTTTTTCCGATCTGCTGCAAACAACGACGCAAGAATCTGAGTTTAGAGAGTTCGTACCTTCGCGGGCTTTGACGGTGGCGGTTTAAAGATGCACAGTTTGCTTTCCCCCCGCTCGGGGGTACTTATGAATGACCCCGCCTCGCCGTAGGTGCCGCACCGGGGTCCCTTCCCACCACGCGCAATAAAGGAGTGTATAGGTGGTTTTCCGGTGCGCCACGAACACTGAAGTAGAGTTTAAGCGATTCCCGCCTCGTCGTAGGCGTCGGACCGGGGTCCCTTCCCACCACGCGCAATAAAGGCGTGTATAGGCGGTTTTCCGGTCCGCCGCATACAACGAAACGACAATCTGAGTTTAGGAGATTTGTACCTTCGCGAGGAATGTCGGTGTCGGCCCGAGGATCGAGGGATGAGAGAGATCACATTTATCTTTCATCATTCTTTTATCTTTTCTTATTATAATTAAGTATACTTGATAATAACAAATTATGATTTAAAAATAATTAATTATAATTAACAATTAATCATAATTAATTATAATTAATAGTAATTAATTTTAAATTAAAATAATTAATTTAATTAATTTTAAGTAATTATAGTTAATTATTAATAAAAATAATTAACTATAATAATACTAAAAATTAATTAGAATTTATTTTAATTAAAACTAATTATTATTAATAATGATTAAATATGATTAAATATTTAACTATAACTAATTTTAATTAAATGTAATTAATTATTATTATCAATTAATTAATTATAATAATAGGAAAATAAATTATGAATCATTTGCATAAGATTAGAACAATGCTAGTGTGGCCAAGCTCTCTGTTTCCTACGAGTTCGGCGGATTTACTAGGTTCGACCAAATAAGCACATGAAGGGGAGAATTTTACCCTCACAGCAAGTAGCTCCCGATGTTGCTTCCGTTCAAAATGCCGTAGCTTCCGATCCTACTGGAGGAACCGAAGAAGCGTGCGATCGGGAGAGAGTTATCCCCACAGCGTGCGAGCTCTGTTCTTGCAGCCAACCAAAATGTCGTAACTTCCGACCGTGACAGGAAGGGGAAAGCGTCGGAGGAGCGAAGTCGGACACCAACGAAGGAACCAGAGAAGCTTTCCAAAAGGGAGAAAGTTAACTCCCCAACCCGCGAGCTCCTGTTCTAGTTCCGATCAAAATGTCGCAGGTTCCGGTCCGACTGGAAGGGAAAGTCGCTGGAAAGAGCGGAGTCGAGCGGCGTCGGAGGGGGGAGATCGGGACGTGCAGTCGGTTGGAGCGGAAGCAGTAAGTGTGGAGTCGGACAGAGAGCGGTAGAGCGAATGGGAAGAAGTCGAGAGAGTAACGAATGGGAGAGAGAGTTGAGATCCAGTGAGTGCCGAAGCTCTCACTTGGTCCGCTATTTAACGGCAACTTGGGCGTTCGATCGAGGAGAGATCACCGATTTTGAGCAGAATTTCACGGGATTTGATCGATTCGGCAATCCGAGGTACGCGATGTCTCAGCTGGATTCGCGGGACTTGATCGCAAATCAGAGCAGGTCGCAAGATTTCGGGGATCCTTCGACAGTCCGAGGTATGCGGGATATCCGGCAATATTCGTGGATCCACCGGTCTCTCTCTCGTTCTCCTTTGGTTTCTTTTACAGAGGTCAACATATTTTAAATAAACCAAAGGCTTCTATTTATTAAAACAACCTTTTAAAACACTCATACAATTAGAAAACCCATATAATAGTTTGCTATTAAAAATATAGACATTGATATACATTGAACATGATATTATAATGTTATATCTTCAAAATTAAAAAAAAAAATTGTATTAAATTGCACAAATGAACTAAACATATAATTTTATTAAAAAATTTTGTCGTTCTCAGGCCTCAAGCTCTCAATGAGAAAAGTGGAGGGTTGTATTAGATAGTTGATAGTCAGCATAAAACTAATCAAAAAATGAATTATTTAATATATTATGTTAATATTAGGATGTTCACTTAAAGCGACACTGTGGGCTTTGAAATTTCGATTAAGGCTATTCGTCGGTGAATACATTTTATTCATAAATACATGATATTCGGCATATAGTAGTAGCATTGGTTTGGATATTTGAAGATTTGATGTTTAAAAATTTAGAATTTCACAACCTTACACTTAAATCGGATGGTGGGGGGAGAGATGATGAGCTCGATTAAGATCTCATGGTTCCTTCGTTCCGAGACACCTTGGTCCCTGATCTTCTTAGTCAGAGAAGGTAGTCGACCCAACCTGACAGAAAGATCATTATCAGAAAGCCCTCTTTGTGAGCTGGATTAATTTTCATATTTGTCTACCTAGGCAAACCGTTGCAAGGGCGGATGGAGCGGGGGCAAGGGGGGCCACGTGCGCCCCCCCCCCCCCCCCCCCACCCCCCCCCCCAAAAATTTTTTTTTTTTTGATATTAGAGGCTGCTTAATGAATAAATAAAAAAAATATTTAAGTTAACCGGTTCATTTCTTTTTCTCAGTCGTCTGACGCCCGGTTCATCTCTTATTCTCATTCGCTCTTTCACGCACCCGCTGGTTTAGTTTCGCTTTCGCCCCGCTGTTTTCACGACGCTGCAGTGCTGCAGCTCATATTCTCGCAACGAGGCGACCGGTGGCGGAGGACGACGGTCGGAGACAGCTTGCCCTCCCTTGACGACACGCGACAGCTCTTACTCCTTTTGCGTCGGCGTGACTTGCTCGGAAGGAATCCGTGAGGTATTTTTTTAACAAACTCTTATTTCACCTTTACTTTCAATATTTAGAAGGCATAAAGAAATTGATCCTCTTGCCGAGGTCTTCATCTTCATTGGCCGGATCTGATGTTTGGCCGAGCGGCTCGAACTTCAGCCCGTTAGTCGGGAGTGATTTTTTTTTTCTTTGTTTTTTTTTTCATTTTGCTGCAATTGATTTAAGTTAATATAGTTTATTTTATGAAACGAGGCCCTTAACGCTGGTTTCATTTTGCTGCAATTGATTTAAGTTAATATAGTTGTATTGCTTGAATTCAATGTAGGTATATTCATAATATGATCTCTAAAATCAGTAAAGAATGATAATTCATTTGGTGTTTCTGCTCGATCAAATGTTTATGCATTTAGTTAATTGTTTGTTAAATTTTATAAGTTTTATTGTTTTTTTCTTGGTATTTATATGATTGATTTTATAATCAGATTAATCTTAAGGCATCTTTGAGTTGGAATATTATGGAGAGATATTTCAAACGGTCATCAGCTCCAAAAACATCAAATGACAATAGCAATCAGGTTGAAGATCATAAAGAATTATTTTTCACATCAACTTCAATTAGCATTGGTGGCAGTAGCAAAAAGTCATGTTCATATTGCTTTGTTGTTCACTAACATTTCAAGTGTAATGAATCTTGTTGGTGTTTCTTGTAAGCGTCGCGACCAAGTTTGAGAAATACAACGTGAAAAGACATTAACTGAATTACAAAGTGGAAATCTATTATCTGGGCAAGGCTTAAATCAAGAAATAACCCTTAGGCGTGCTGGTGATACGCGGTGGGGTTCACACTATGAATCAATTTTAAGATTAATTACAATGTTCTCTACAGTTATTGATGTTTTGAAAATCATTTTAGAAGATGGTTTAAGCTCATAACAAGATATTGTTAATGCTATGTCTTTGGTGCGTATATGTAAAAAAAGACTGCAGGATATGAGAGATAACAAGTGGACTGACTTCATCAGTAATGTAACCGCATTCTGTCAGCAACAGAAAATCAATGTTCCACATATGGATGATAAGTGGGTTGCTCGTGGTCGGTCATGCCATAGAGCTCAAGATATAACAAATTTATATCATTTACGGGTTGAAATTTTTACACAGTGCTTGATATGCAGCTTCAGGAGTTAAACAATCGATTTACAAAAGTAAATACCAAACTGCTATTGTGCATTGCATGTTTGAATCCTAATAATGAATTTCATGCATTCAACAAAGAGAAATTGAATCAAATGACACAGTTTTATCCAGCTGATTTTAGTCTTGTTGATCGGGCGGTTCTTGAAAATCAATTGGATACTTATATCATGGATATGCGATCTGATGATCAGTTCACCTCATTAAAAGATGTTGGAATCTTGCTGAGAAAATGATCTAAAGTAGGAAGGATATAATATATCATGTTGTTTTTAAACTACTGGAATTGGCATTGGTATTACCTGTTGCTACAGCAGGCGTTGAAAGAGCATTTTCTGCCATGAATATTATAAAAAATCGACTGCGAAATAGGATTGGTGATCAATGGATGAATGATTTATTACTTGCTTATGTTGAAAAAAAAAATTTGGATTATATTGATAATGAAGTTATCATTCAACTCTTTCAGAATATGAAGAGTATACGTTATAAATTGTAAGTTGTTTTTTATCTTGTATTTAATATTATATGTTTTTGGATAATTATTAATAAAAAATTTTTAAAACCGCCTATGCCGGTCCCAACCCTAAATGAAAAAAGTTGAGGGAAAATTTTATTAAATTAATTTAGGCCCCCCCTTGATAAATTTCATGGCTCCGCCACTGATGGATGGGTATTTACTTTAAGTGTTTGATTATTTAATTTTTATTTTAAATATATGGATTTTAGTATTTTCACAATTCTTGATTTTCTGGGCGTTTGAGGGCATTTTGAATGTTTAATGCCCTCCGTTTGAGATCTATATTCAACACGGACATCAATGGAAAATATAGGGTCATTTGAAAATGTTTGAATTTTATGAAAATTTGAGGGCATTTGAAAATATGTGATCCCCTCCGGATGATATTTATATTCAACAAAGATATCATCGAGGTGTATGGAGTCATTTGAAAATATTTGTATTTTGTGAAAATTTGAGGGCATTTGACAACATGTGATCCCCTACAGTTGAGATTTACATTCAACACGGCCATCATCGGGGAGTTTTTAAATATTTTATTTTATTGATTGAACCTTGTCGACTTTATCTACTCGCTAACAAAGAATCGGGTTCAAATCCATATTTATTTATTTAACCTGCGCGGCATTTTCAGGCGTCATGTGTGTACCTACAACACGCTCACTAGGGCCTGCGTAGGTAATGTGATTAGATGCATTTCACACGATGCATTCGCATGTATGCATGAAATGATTTTTGAAATATAATTATAGCATGAAATGATTTTTGAAATATAATTATAGCATAAAATGACAGACTAGAGTGAAACCCTTTTCTTATACAGGGGGATAATTTTGAAGTGCAGTTATAGTGTCAAATGACATACTAGAATGATATCCTTTACTTATTATATATGCAGTAAGGATATTCTTAAAATGCATGTATAGAGGCCCTTAGACATATACATATGATGCATCAATATGTTAATGTATGATGATACATTTATATAACCTATCATGCCTATTGCAATGCATATATGAGGGGGCATTTTAAAATGTTTGCATGTAGTGCATAGGGGTGTATGGATGCATTGGTGACTATTGTTTTCAAATGCGTGGAGTTTTATTTCAAACTTTGTTGATGCCTTTTATCTACTTATACAAATGTTGTAGATCTGGTGGTGTGGCGTAGCGCTTCAGTGGCCCATGGTCTTTACTACCGATTCTCTACTTTTGCTTATAAGTGAATTGTAGCGTTGTCACCTACTGCCATGGAGTATTTCAGTGTTTTGATGTCGACTCCCTTTTATTAATCTTCGGGAGGTTGGATATAGTTACATTGCTTTGTCTCTGACTCATCACGAGGGTGGGACATTGATTTAATGCACTTGCTCTCTGAGTCTTTACTTGAATGGCGTGGCACATTTTCTAGTGCCTTGATATTTTAGAAGAGATGATAGAACGAGAACTTTCTCTCTCTTTTTTTTTCTTTAAACAACAAAGTCAAAGGCCTCTTTAATAAGTGTTTGAGCAGATGTGACTCTGAGAAGGAGTTTGAGAATGCATGGGATGAATTGATCACACAAGGGAACCTCCAAGATCATGTTTGGTTGCAGGATCTTTATAGGATAAGGAATAAGTGGTCAACAGTCTTCAATAAGGATTGTTTTAGCATGGACATTCTATCCACACAACGTAGCGAGTCTACTAATAATATGTGTTATGGCATTTCTAAGCCCACAAGTTCTATAACTGGTTGCTTTCTGGGTTTAGAGAAGGTGATGAGGAATTGGCGCCGGAATGAACAGGAAGAGGATTATAGATGCAGCCAGTCCGAAATAGAACCTGTAATAAAAAACTGCTCAATATTAAAGCAAGCTGCTCAACTTTATTCATTTTTTGAACAAGAATTTTTACAATGTGTTGGTGTAATGAGTGTAGAGCTTGAGTCTTGTGATTCTTCTAAATTTTTTGTCTATTTCACAGAGAAAAAGGATCATTCTAAACCATGGGTTGTTAATTTTGATGCACAAAATGGTAACATTCAATGCTCCTGCAGAAAGTTTGAAATGATGGGTTTATTGTGTTCTCACTGTATAATAGTTTTGAGGCAAATGACTATTGGGAAAATCTCCGAGAAGTACCTACTGTTGCGATGGTCAGCATGAGCTCAACAAGATATATATTCTGGTCTAAATTTGAAAGGAAATTCTCAGAATAGCTCTGAAGCTAGTAGCGAATTCATATTCAGAAATTATATCAGCAGGTTTGTATATGAAATGAGCACACGAGCACAGCTGAATGAGGAGGGTGAAGAATCCATATTGGCTTCGATGAAGGATACATCTGAAAAACTCGATTTGATTGTTTATGGGAAGAGAAAGACAAATAAGTCTGCACAGGGTGGCAGTGTACAACTGAAAGATCCTCTAAAGCGTAGGCCTAAAGGCATATCCAATGCTAGGCTTAAAAGCCACTAGGAAAAGAAGCCAAAGAGTATGATTTTATTTTCTAACAAATTTGATTTATTGCCTATTATGACATATTGTTATTAATTTTTTTAACAGGGAAACCACCAGTGAAGAAAAACACAACAAAAGTTTCTACTCCTTCAAGCATGCCCGAATGCTTAACGGAAGATTTCATAAATTCTGTACACTCTAAGCAACCATCAGCTCAGCAGTGTAATTTCACAAGCATGCCCGAATGCTTCACTGAGGACTTCATAAATTCTGTACAGTCCAGCCAACCATCAGCTAAGCAGTGCAATTTCACAAGCATGCCCGAATGGTTCACCAATGACTTCATATCACAAGCATGCCCGTCTAGTCAGGCATCAGTACAGCAGTTCACAAGCATACCCGAGTGCATGACCGACGAATTTATAGCTAGGGAACCGTCCAGTCAGCCATCAGTAAAGCGAGCAAACAATTCTAATTTCACAAGCATACCCAAATGCTTCACTCAGGAACACATAAAAGGTGTACGTTCAAAAAAGTCATCAATAATGTACCTGAAGTTGATGATGGATATCATTAAATCAGAAAATTCTATGTAAAAGAATATTTGTATTATTATCTTTAGAGATATTTTTTTTAATAAGAATATTTGTTTTAGCTATGAATTTTGATTTGCGTGTAGCCTACGTATGCAATGCATCTTGGTTGCGTATATAGAGCGTATTTTCTATGTTGCTCAAAATTCTATGTTGCCTGCTTCTATTATTCTTCATTATTGTTCATAATGTTTGTCAGGCATTTGTTTCAGTTGGTTGAGGTAGGTTGACATGGCTGCTTTGATATCTACTAGTATTGATGGTATTCATTATTGTTTTGACAGAATTTATTGCTCTCTATTATTGGTTTGACTCATCTTCTCTATATAAGAAGTTTACCACTTCCATGAAATGCTGTGTGAGTTCTTTACAAAAATTTCAACTGGGTTTTTGCATTACCGATTCTTCATGAAATCCCTGTACAAAAGTTTTAGCAGAAATGCTGCCTCAACCACACAATAATTGCCATCTTCTCTATGTAAGAAGAATCGGTATTGCCATGAAAATCACACAATAATTATCATCTTCTCTATGTAAGAAGTTTTCGTCTTCCATTGCCTTTTAATGTAAAGCTGTATGAGTTTTTTTCAAAAACATCAACTATGTTTTTTGGCATTGCCGCTCTTCATGCAATTTCTGTGCTGAAGTTTTTGCAGAAAATCTTGCCTAAAAATTTAGCACAGGAATTGACATGAAGATGCGGCATGCAAATATACATTTAACATTTCTTCTAAAAAACAACACAATATAGATTACAAGTAGTTCTTGCGTATTTAAAGCCGACTTACTGTGTAATATATGCGCATTTGATGCGTATGCATATTTAAAGCTTAATTACTGTGATTTGCGTATTTTATGCGTCCATAATGCGTATCATAAGCGTATATAGTGAATAATTTGTAAAGCCATATAAAACATTCTTAATAAAAAAGAATGAATGATCATTGGTGAGAAAACCAAAATTCAACGCCTCCTGAATCTTTTCTTCAGGAGATGAAGCATTCCAAACAACTTTGATTCTCCATAAATCTTCAATGAATGCTAAACCAGTGAAGCATAACACCCACTCTTTAGAACTATCACTTGTGTGTAGCACAACGAGTGTACACATATATTATGTCTCCTTGAGAAAATTTTTATAATCATTTTTTAATGATCCTAAAATGATTATTTAGATGATTCAAATTGAATGAATCCATTGAAACAATTAAATTCGAATTAAAAAAAATTAAGAAAAAGCAAAGGACTGTGATTTGCGTATGGAATGCGTATTCAATGCGTCTCGAATGCATATACCAAGCGTACCGAATGCGTACTTTACAAACTAAAATAAAAACCTTCTTAATCACAACGAATGAAGGATCATTGGTGAGAAACCCAATATTCAACGCCCCCTGAATCTTTTCTTCAGGAGACGAAGCACTACAAACAACTTTGATTCTCCATAAATCTCCAATGAAGGCTAAACCAGTGAAGCATAACACCCACTCTCTAGAACTATCACTTCTGTGTGGCATAAGAGTGTACACATATATTATGTCTCATTGAGAAAATTTTTATAATCATTTTTTAATGATCCTAAAATAATTATTTAGATTATTCAAATTGAAGGAATGCATTGAAACAATTAAATTCGAATTAAAAAAAAAAATTTAAGAAAAAATCAAGGACTGTGATTTGCTTATGGAATGCGTATTCAATGCGTCTCGAATGCGTATTCCAAGCGTACTGAATGCGTACTTTACAAACTAAAATAAAAACCTTTTTAATCACAAGGAATGAAGGATCATTGGTGAGAAACCCAATATTCAACGCCTCCTGAATCTTTTCTTCAAGAGACGAAGCACTGCAAACAACTTTGATTCTCCATAAATCTCCAATAAATGCTAAACCAGTGAAGCATAACACCCACTCTCTACAACTATCACTAGTATGTGGCACAAAGAGTGTACACATATACTATGTCTCCTTGAGAAAATTTTTATAATTATTTTTTAATGATCCTAAAATGATTATTTAGAAGATTCAAATTGAAGGAATGCGTTGAAACAATTAAATTCTAATTAAAAAAAAATTAAGAAAAAATCAAGGACTGTGATTTGCGTATGGAATGCGTATTCAATGCGTCTCGAATGTGTATACCAAGCGTACCGAATGCATACTTTACAAACTAAAATAAAAACCTTCTTAATCACAAGGAATGAATGATCATTGGTGAAAAACCCAATATTCAACGCCTCATGAATCTTTTCTTCAGGAGACAAAGCACTTCAAACAACTTTGACTCTCCATAAATCTCCAATGAATGCTAAACCAGTGAAACATAACACCCACTCTCTAGAACTATCACTTGTGTGTTATACAAAAGTGTACACATATACTGTCTCCTTGAGAAAATTATTATAATCATTTTTTAATGATCCTAAAATAATTATTTAGATGATTCAAATTGAAGGAATGCATTGAAACAATTAAATTTGAATTAAAAAAAATTAAGAAAAAATCATGTACTGTGATTTGCTTATGGAATACGTATTCAATGCGTCTCGAATGCGTATACCAACCGTACCGAATGCGTAATTTACAAACTAAAATAAAAATCTTCTTAATCACAAGGAATGAAGGATCATTGGTGAGAAACCCAATATTCAACGCCTCCTGAATCTTTTCTTCAGGAGACGAAGCACTGCAAACAACTTTGATTCTCCATAAATCTCCAATGAATGCTAAATCAGTGAAGCATAACACCCACTCTCTACAACTATCACTTGTGTGTGGCACAAAGAGTGTACACATATACTATGTCTCCTTGAGAAAAATTTTATAATCATTTTTTAATGATCCGAAAATGATTATTTAGATGATTCAAATTGAAGGAATGCATTGAAACAATTAAATTCAAATTAAAAAAAAAATTAAGAAAAAACCAAGGACTGTGATTTGTGTTTGGAATGCGTATTCAATGTGTCTCGAATGCGTATACCAAACGTACCGAATACGTACTTTACAAACTAAAATAAAAACCTTCTTAATCACAAGGAATGAAGGATCATTGGTGAGAAACCCAATATTCAACGTCTCCTGAATCTTTTCTTCAGGAGACGAAGCAATGCAAATAACTTTAATTCTTCATAAATCTCCAATGAATGCTAAACCAGTGAAGCATAACACCCACTCTCTACAACTATCACTTGTGTGTGGCACAAAGAGTGTACACATATAATATGTCTCCTTGAGAAAATTTTATAATCATTTTTTAATGATCCTAAAATGATTATTTAGACGACTTAAATTGAAGGAATGCATTGAAACAATTAAATTCGAATTAAAAAAAATTGAGAAAAAACCAAGGACTGTGATTTGCGTATGGAATGCGTCTCGAATGCGTATACCAAGCGTACCGAATGCGTACTTTACAAACTAAAGTAAAAACCTTCTTAATCACAAGGAATGAAGGATCATTGGTGAGAAACCCAATATTCAACGCCTCCTGAATCTTTTCTTCAGGAGACGAAGCACTGCAAACAACTTTGATTCTCCATAAATATCCAATGAATGCTAAACCAGTGAAGCATAACACCCTCTCTAGAACTATCACTTGTGTGTGGCACAAAGAGTGTATACATATACTATGTCTCCTTGAGAAAAAATTTTATAATCATTTTTTAATGATCCTAAAATGGTTATGTAGATGATTCAAATTGAAAGAATGCATTGAAAGAATTAAATTCGAATTAAAAAAAAAATTAAGATAAAACCAAGGACTGTGATTTGCGTAAGAATGCATATTCAATGCGTCTCGAATGCGTATACCAAGCGTACCGAATGTGTACTTTACAAACTAAAATAAAAACTTTCTTAATCACAAGGAATGAAGGATCATTGGTGAGAAACCCAATATTCAACGCCTCCTGAATGTTTTCTTCAGGAGACGAAGCACTGCAAACAACTTTGATTCTCCATAAATCTCCAATGAATACTAAACCAGTGAAGCATAACACCCACTCTCTATAACTATGACTTGTGTGTGGCACAAAGAGTGTACACATTTACTATATCTCCTTGAGAAAATTTTTATAATGATTTTTAATGATCCTAAAATGATTATTTAGATGATTCAAATTGAACCATTGAAACAATTATATTCGAACTAAAAAAATTTAAGAAAAAACTAAGGACTGTGATTTGCGTATGGAATGCGTATTCAATGCATCTCGAATGCGTATACCAAGCGTATAGAATGCGTACTTTACAAACTAAAATAAAAACCTTCTTAATCACAAGGAATGAAGGATCATTAGTGAGAAACCCAATATTCAACGCCTCCTGAATCCTTTCTTCAAGAGATGAAGCACTGCAAACAACTTTGATTCTCCATAAATCTCTAATGAATGTTAAATCAGTGAAGCAAAAACCCACTCTCTAGAACTATCACTTGTGTGTGGCACAAAGTGTGTACACATATATTGTCTCCTTGAGAAAATTTTTATAATCTTTTTTAATGATCCTAAAAAGATTATTTAGATGATTCAAATTAAAGGAATGCAATGAAACAATTAAATTCGAATTAAAAAAAATTTAAGAAAAAACCAAGGACTGTGATTTGCATATTGAATGCGTATTCAATGCGTCTCGAATGCGTATACCAAGCGTACAGAATGCGTACTTTACAAACTAAAATAAAAACCTTCTTAATCACAAGGAATGAAGGATCATTGGTGAGAAACCCAATATTTAACCCTCCTGGATCTTTTCTTCAGGAGACGAAGCACTGCAAACAACTTTGATTCTCCATAAATCTACAATGAATGCTAAACCAGTGAAGCATAACACCCTCTCTAGAACTATCACTTATGTGTGGCACAAGAGTGTACACATGTATTATGTCTTCTTGAGAAAATTTTTATAATCATTTTTAATGATCCTAAAATGATTATTTAGATTATTCAAATTAAAGAAATGCATTGAAACAATTAAATTCTAATTAAATAATTTTTTAAGAAAAAAAACAAGGACTGTGATTTGCATATGGAATACGTATTCAATGCGTCTCGAATGCGTATACCAAGCGTACAGAAGACGTACTTTACAAACTAAAAGAAAAACCTTCTTAATCAAAAGAAATGAAGGATCATTGGTGAGAAACCCAATATTCAACGCCTCCTGAATCTTTTCTTCACGAGACAAAGCATTCCAAAGACCATTGATTCTCCATATGTCTCTATTGAATGCTAAACCAATGAAAGCATAACCCCCACTCTCTAGAACCATCACTTATGAAGTACAAGGGCGTACACATATACTATGTATCCCTAAGAAAATTTTTAAAATCATTTTATAATGATCCAAAAATGAGTATTTGTATTTAAATGATTCATATTGAAGGAATGCATTGAAACAATTAAATTCTAATTAAATAATTTTTTTAAAGAAAAATACATGATATTAATTTGCGTGTGTATTGCGTATGACTTGCATCTGGAATGTGTATACAAAACGTATAAACGGCGTATTTAGTGCTTCCTTAATGCGTTCAGCAAGCGTAATAAGTGCATATTTTCTATCATAAGTGTATCGTCTGTGTAAAATCAAAGTTCAAAAATTAATGCTTCTCTGTTCTATTTATTGCATTTATTATGTAGTTACATATTCCTTTACTGATGTTTTTCAGACATTATCCAAACGCTTTGCTTAAGTATGCAATGTGTCCTGGATGCGTCTAAAGAGCGCATTACTGCATATAGAAGGCCTATGAAATGCGTCCGGGTTGCGTATCATAAGCGTATCGTGTGCGTATTTACTCAATCCAAAGAAAAATATTTTATGCACAGATATTTATAAAAATAATTGCTTTTAATAGGACACAATGGAGAAAAAGGATTCATGTAGCCGACCCCACGTAGTGGGATAAAGGCTTGATGTTGTTGTTGTTGTATATTTATAAAAATAATTTACATATTTCAATTATTTACATAAAAATATTATATGAAAAGTTCATTTCAACGCTGCACAGAACAATGCGTATGAGAATTCTGCCCTATATTTTGGCATTTTTTCCTGCCAATCTTTTCTCTCTCTCCACTTGGTGTTGTTTTGTCGAATAATATTTTCCATGTATTTACAAACAAACATTCTGTAATCTGTATTGTCTGACTGAGTTGGCGCCTTCTTGATTGTCTTGAAACTCCATTTGTTGATATCATCATCAAAAGATTTTTGCAATCCCTATATAAGCTTCTAATCTGAACAATATATGGAATAGAATTTAGTTCACAGAAAAATAATTTCAAAATTTATTAACAAATGATCTCAAACTTACTATCTTCGTGGTAATACTTCTATGCATAGGATTGGGAACAGAATCGTAAAATTCACACTTTTACTGATTTTGGAAACAAACCAGAAGGGTCCAGTGCGAACTATCAATAATTGGATTAAGTATAATGTTGCATGAATGAACAGAATTGTAGTTTATGTGTTCGATGAACAATTTTAAACTTGGATCCTTCAACTTGTAATGCTGCAAGAGTTAAATATAAGAATAAAATATTTGAAATATAAAATTATATATAAATTAAACAAGTATACTAACACAATACATTGGTGAGATGTATAGAAATTTATGATACTTTTTAGGGAAAATTTTAGCCTTCTCATTTAATAAAGTGACAAAGGAATCTACATGATCATTGTCAAGGTAACCATCGGATAATATTTCGTCCATCCCATGTCTAAAAATTATAACGTTTCCAGCTTGAAATATTGGATTGCTACTGAAATCATTAAACATAAAATACGCATTAGGTATGCATATGAAACACAGTTCTTATGCAAGCAGTACGTACAAGTTACGCAATCAATACACACATATTACGCAAGTAGTACGCACAAGTTACGCAATGAATACGCACAAGTTTTGCAAATAAAATACCTGTCAAGATAATTATTTATGTTATCCCTGATAAAAAATTCCTTCTCAGGACTCAACATCTCCAAGACAATGAAGTTCACTGTAGGACTTGCAGGGAAACCCTTTACTATAACATTGTCAACATTGATTACTTCTTTTAGGGATGGAACTTTTTGAGGTGGTTCTTTTTCCGGAGGTTCAGTTGGAGATGGAACTTTTTGGGATGGTTCTTGGGGAGGTTCTTTTGGTGATGGAACAATTTGGGTTGGTTTTTCTTGGGGAGATTCTTTTGGGGATGGTTCTTTTGGGGATGGTTGGGGAGGTTCTTTTGGGGATGGTTCTATTTAGGGAGGTTATTTTGGGGATGAAACTTATTGGGATGGTTCTTTTTGGGGAACTTCCTTGGGGGATGGTTCTATTTGTGATGACTCTTTTTGGACAGGTTCTATTTGGGGGTGTACCCTTTTCCGCTTCTTGTTTTTCTTTGGGATTGATTTTCTATGGCCTTGGTCATCTCTGCAGTCTAATTTCTACTTCTTGTACACCCTTTCAATTTTGGACTTCTTCAGGACCTTTGAAATCTCTGGGGCTTCGGTCTTTATGTATTCAGAAGATATCCGAATATTTTGCATTGGATATTTAATGAATGATGATGAGGAGGGAGCAGCTTGCTGATCAGTATTAATATTGCCTTGAACAATGTAATTTTGGAGCTTCTTATCAATAAAATCAACTCTTTTCACAATTTCCTCAAAATTCTTGCTCACCCTAGCTTCAAATTCTTGGAAGAGATTTTTGCAGGTATCCTGGACAATATTCATTATTTTCTCTTCCAAAAGAGTTGATTGGGGTTGGTGGGGAGATTTGGGTTTCGGGTTGCTGGGGAGATTGGGGGGGAGATCATGTTCAGTTGTGTTGGTTTGATTTGCTTCTTCAGGGGTAACTCCTTGGACGTCAACAAAAATCTGTGAAAAATTAATTTGTAAGCAATATAGACGTAAGACATACGCAAGACATACGCAATACATACGCAAAACATACGCAAGACATACATAATATGTAAGCAATATTTTCACAATATATATATCTTCTCTTTAAATTAACAAATAATTTAGCTATCTTCTCAGTATTATATACTATGTCATCAGCCCATCGAAGGAAACGGGGCCTTCTCTCAGGATACTTCGGGTAATGAATGGAAGTGTGCTCTTGGAACCAAACCTGCATAAATAAAGAAAATTTTAGCAAATCAATCATTCAAATTAAATGTTAAATTAGAATTGTTTTAGCACTCACAATTAGCAGAGGCACAAAACCATTGACTTACCCTGCTGGCGTGTTTTTTGATATCTTCATAGATACATTATTAAATTTTCAACCAGGCATTCCCAAATCGACCATGCCCAGTTAATTGATGAAAAATCATCAACATTATTTGATATTATTTTTAATAACCTAGGGATTTTGAAGTTGCTTTATTGGAAAAATAAATTTGAACATAAATACATAATAAATATTTTCAACATAGTTTCTGAGGCACTTTCTCTAGTCAACTCAAGCATTTCAGACTTTATATCCTTTGAAGTGATGGTTGTAGTGGGCAAGGTAAGCAATGTAATCACCTCACCTTTATTTGGAAGACCGGTAAGGAGGGCCACTTCATCAGCTGTGAAAGGTACAACATGACCCTCTATAATAAAATTTTGCTTTCGAATATTCCACATTTTCATTAGCTGGTAAATCAGTGGGGCATTTTGCTCGAATCCAGGAAATTTAAGAAATTGGTAGATATTTAGGTTCTTCAATTTCTCTTCAATTTCAGAATGAATTATCTCGGAAAACGTATCACAGATTGTTCTAAAAGTGGAAACATAGCATCGATAAGATATAGGCCGGATATAAATCTGCGTGAATTAAGAAAATAAAATTAATTTAGAGAAGCAGATGATACGCATTAATTACGCATATAAAACGCAATAAATACGCAAAGCATACGCAGATTATACGCATCCAATATACAACATATACGCATACGGTACGCAAAGAATACAAAAAATATCAACATAAATCAATAATTATTTACACTAATCGTTTTTCTTTACTGGAAATTTATTTTTATGATTTAAGATCCAAAGGATTTATTATAAAATATTAGAGTTTAAGTCATCAACATATACACAAAAAATAAGCAAAATATACGCATAATATACACATAATATACAAAGAATATACGCAGAAAGAACGTAAATGTGAGATAAATATAATCTTTTATTGTTCTCGGAATGATTTTATATATTTTTTTATTTATTCAGCAAATACGCAACGAATACCAAAGAAATACGGAGTACATTTTATGTCAATGTAAGCATTAACGTACATTTTTCTTTGCAGGTGAATCCTTTCCCTACTCCATTTGAGCAGAAGAGATTGTTGGATATTTTTGAGAAGATTTTTTTGCAGGAACCTCGGGAGAGAACTGGAGAGAACGGCCGAAATGTGAAAATGTTAAATTTTCCGCCTTTTTCATCTTTTTACTATTAATTCGATGGGAGGGCGGGTGTCTCGTCGTCTGCAGAAGGTCCGAAAAGACAAACGGGTCGGGTCCTAACTTTCCACGTAAGCACACCACGCGTAATATTTTTATTAGAAACCGAACACACCTCTGTGACCGGATTCCACACAGAATAATTTCTCGTAATTTACAGTGGGATCTAATAGCCCCTAATCCTACTCTATTTTTTCTCTAATCCTGCTTAAATCCTACTTTTCTAATTAATTAGAATTAATTATTTTTAATTATATTTATTTATTTTTAATAATAAATAGTTATGATTTTAATTATATTTAATTTTTATTAATAATCATTAATTATAATTAATTGAAATTAATTAAAGTTAATTATCTTTAATTATAGTTAATTATTAATAATTAGCTATAATTAATAAAAATTAATTATAATTAATTATTTTAATTATATTTAATTATTATTAATAATGATTAATTATATTTATTTGAAATTAATTATACTTAATTACCTTTAATTATAACTAATTATTATTAATTATAATTGGTTATAATTAATTAAAATTATTTATAATTAATATATAAAGTAGAATGCTCTTCTCTTACCTTGATTTGCTCGCCAACAACATAGTAGTAGCACAGGTATAACCCCTTAGATCCCTAAAACCCTGAGATCTCGATTTTGACGCTTACAGCGTGACAAAACAACCGCCTATACATGCTTTTCATAGCGTAGTAGGAGGAAGTTCGTCGCGATGCTTGTGACGAAAAGGGTAATCACCCAAAGCCCGACTTTCGACATTCGCGGGGCACAGAAAAATTGCCTATACACGCTTTTCTTATCGTGGTGGGATGGGAACCCTGTACGATGCCCACGACAAGGTGAGAATACTTATAAGTACCCATACGCGGGGAAAGCCAACTGCATTTTCAAACATGTGTTGTAGACATACATGCTTTTTTTAGCATGGTGGGGGAGGAAAGAAATACGGCCACAGTGTCCGAGGACACCCACCATACACGCTTTTCTTAGCATGGTGGGAAGGCAAAATTTTCTATAGTTTTTGCTAAACGGGAGAGACGCCGGGAGGCTATCTAAATTCAACCTGAAGATGTGCAATACTTGGACAAATTTTGGACAACAGGGGACCTGGACTTGGACTTAAATCTGAACAGAATGCAAAGTGGCACAAAACTTAAACAATTAATAATGACTTGAACACAAAGCTGAGCTTAAATCAATTGACAAAGAACAATAACTTGATATTGTAGCTTGAATCATATGCAAGGGAACTATAACTCATATAAACTAAGTGCAAGAGAGCTCAAATTCAAATGAACTAAATATAATGGACATGAACTCAATTTGAACTCGTACTTGAACTTTACAAGACCATAGGGAACTCATGGAGGAAGATTAAGAAGTGATTACTTCAGTTGGAATGAAAAGATTAATGAATAATGATATCAAACACATCATACATATTGCAATCTATCTTTGAGGATAAAGAATTTGTGAGTAGCTTGTTTGCAAGTAACAAGAAGGTTGTAAGAGATATGACTTGAGCATTTGATTAAATTAACTCTTAAATGAGAATAAACATCACTCATATCACTCATGCAACAAATATTGGGATATCCTTATAGTCTACTAGAGGTCAAGCTGCTTCTACAACCAGCAAATCAAACTCCTAGCAAATATCTTGGTCGCCTATAAGCATTGAAGATTAATGCATAGAGGACGCCAATGAATAAGAAAGAGGCAACTGTAAGTGATGGCCCTGCCAATCAGATTGTATGCAAGGAGGGATGAATGCAATGCCTACAATAACACTTTCAACGCCAAGGTGACATTAATAATACAATAACTAGCTGGTCGATGTATAAAGAGATAGTTGATGAATCCAAGTCATCCAGAGAAGCATTAATCAACAAAATAAGGGACTTATGTTGAAGTTTCAGATGAATATTTACAAACAAGTGCAAATGATAAGTGATGATTCAAAACTTTCAAATGGACACCAACATTTAATACAAGCAAATGAACTCTAACTACAACCTGCTCGCAATCAACAATATGAAATCTCTAATAGAGATTAAAGATCTTCAAAAATACAAATGCCAACATACAATGTGTTGTGTATCAACAAGCATGATAGAACTATGGTACAAACGAGCATCCACGAGCAAATCAGGCATACAGCGGTCCACCTACGAATGCGATAGCAACTTTATAATCGAGACCAACATACACAAACATGCATATCAAAATTTGCAAACAATGAAAGTCAAAAGGAATATGTGGCTTGATCGCGTGCTAAAGTGCACAGTCTTTAGCAAGCATTCCATTTACAAGCGGTGGTAGTTGACACGCACCAGATACGATACTCTTCTCACCAACACATTTAAAGGAGTGACAGCCAACATCATAACCTGTTCATAGGCAGAAGTAAAAAGACTTGCAATGATTATAGTGTAGTGCTTACAATAACAATGACGGATTTAGTCTATATGTAAGCAGCAATGATATGGTGTTGTAAATATAGTGGACCCCCATAAACATATATGCACAATGATGCACCATCTGCGAGTAGAGGCAAAATAATAATAGCAGTGATCAATGGAAAAATACAGATGAACACATTGACTCACATACAAATGACGATATGAGATATGCAACATATATTATAGATCTCCAGTGTATATAAATATGCATATGAGACGTCGTTTGCAAGTAAAGATGAAGATCTGCAATACATATGGGTTCTCTACAAATACAGATGTACGCACCACATTCCAAATGTGGATAGATGCAGAAAGACTTCAGTAAATGCAGTATCATGTAGTCAATTTCAGTCTGCGAATGAATACATCTACCTGCAGCAGTAGCGGATGTATTGTAGGGACCAAAGACCACAACAAAATGTATAAAGAATCCAGCAAATGCAAGTACCCACAAACCTTTGTAGGAGGCCCGCTGTATACACAAAATTTCATCTATGAACAAAATGTCAGATGACTACAATAAGTGTAAATGCCTACAAGCCACTGAAAGAGACTCGTTGTGCACCTAATACGACACACAGAAGAAAGATACAAGGGAGCCACAGTAGATGATAGCATCTACTAGTAAAAGTAGGAGATTCATTAGTGTACAACTATTTACTTGTAGAAAATGATAAGCAGTGCATGAAAATCTACCTGTACGAAATATGTAGATAACCCGTACAACGTCACGCCATCGGATCTGCAACCTGTATACAAGCAAACAGAAGGCATGTATGAGCTTCCAAATAGAACGCTGCATTCAAATGGTGGTCACCAACACAACTGAGCAGAGTTAAATATCTCAAAATGCCCACGCACATGCACCGTAATTTGTATACACATAGGTACACAAAAGAGATAAGGGCAATCACAAAACCCGCATGGGCCCTGACGAGCGTGTTGTAGAAACACACATGACATCTAGGGATGTTGCGCGGGTCAATAAATGAACATAATTCGAGCCCGATCCTTCTATATAAATAGATTAGAGTTGACACGGCTCGAACTATCAAACAGATATACAATTAGGGTGTCTACCATAATACATATTTTATACGTTCATAAGGCCTTCAAGACCTCCAAAACAGAAAATTCATCAACAAAGATATAAAGCCTATAAAATCCGATTCTCTGTCGATAGCTCGATAGAGTAGACAAGGTTTAATGAATGAAAATGACATCAAATACCCCGATGATGGTCATGTTAAATGTAGATCTCAACCGGAGGGGTTAATTCTAAGTATTCAAATGCATTCCAAGCTCCACCCAAATACCCATAAAATTAAAAACTCCACAAAATCATCAAAATCCAAATATTTAAAATTTAAATTTATCTATCTAAACACTTAAAGCAAAATCCATCCATCCTCCGCAATAGTTTGCCAGGGTGGACAAATTAAAATTTACTTCAGCTCATATAGAGCTGATGTCTAGTCAAAAATATCACTATGATCCATTCTCAAACAATCTCCTGCCAGTAAAGACGTGGTACGTGTCCTCTGACCAGCGGTTTTGACATCAAATGGCACCACAGGATAAACGGTTATGACCTGGGGCCATCTGAACCGAGTGGTTTTGTTGCCAAATGGCACCATGAGATAGCGGTTATGGCCAGAGAAAATACGTTCCTTAGTGGCATCAAATTCTTGATATATGAATCAATAGGATATGATTGATAGGGCCAAAATCCTCTATCAGCTAAGGTGGATTCAAATTTATCCCCTTATGCAAACATTCACCCCAGGTCTATAAGGCAACTTTGGACGAAGCAACCCATGGCTGCCGACAAGGATCCTTCTATCAGGTTGGGTCGACTACCTCCTCTGACAAAGTAGACCAGGGACCACAATAGCCCGGGACGACGGAACCATGGGATCTTGATTGGGTCCATCATCCATTTCCCCACCATCCATTTTAAATACTAGATGGTGAAATTCTAATTTTAAATATCAAACCTTCAACTTTTTCAAACATCCCAAGCCCATGCTACTAATATATGCCTGATACCGCATATCTAAGGGTACGACGTATTCATCGACAACTAGCCTTAATCGAAATTTCTCTCTCATTATTGTGAGGGGTAATTAACTATAGGGGTTTACGCCTATAGGAAATCAGAACTCAGATCATAAAGTCCTCGCAAAATGAGGACAAAATCTCTGGGTAGTGTCTTATCTACAAATTCGTCTGTCTTCCAAAATTTACCCTGGAATTTAATTCTGTTAAAACTCCCCCGAAGAAAAAAGCAGCGAGCGGAGGCCAGGGTTGAATTTTCGGAGCCCACATTAGGCACCAACACAATCATGACTAAATTAATTGCATATTAAAGATTAAAATACTAGAATTGCTAATCTAAAATTTCACCCCTCATTTCTAAGAATGCTTAAATGGGCACATCTTTAAATAGGTTGGGTTCAAGTGTGGTTTCATGGTCCATTAACTAAACTAGGTGGATTGTGGTTAAATATGAATGGGTTGGATCATAAATATGCTTCCCAAACTCCAAAAAAAAAAAAAAAAACAGAATCATGTGACTTAGGTGTTATTGCCATTAGCTCTCACCGGAATGAAGATGAAGCAACTAATCCAGCCAAAACCCCAAACAAATTGTTATTGCTGCAAGGTTCTTTCGGACAGATGATTCCCTTTTGATTCCCAGAAGTACCGATACTTTGATTTATCCTTGTCAATTTCCTAAGCACAGGGTGCTCAGGTTCTCTTTCTGGCCAATGTTAGCTCCAAATGTCTTAAGTTCCTATTGATTTTTTAGTTTCATGTTTCTGTCAGGTTGATTGTTTAATTTGATGCTGATATAAACATGTATTTTATCTATTGCAACTTACAATTGCAGTTTTTTTGGTGATAAGCATGTGCAATGTTTCAATCTTAGAAGAAAGCAAATACACTATTTAAACAACTTATGATGGTAACTTGGCAATCTATCTAGATACAAATTTGAAAAAAAAAAAAAAAAGTTCCACAATCATTTCAAGATATATGCTAACCTGAGCTATACTTCACTTTCAAGAGCAATCATGCAACAAGGAAAAAGGCTAGCTTGTGTTGCAATGCGATGCATCACAATGAACAGGCCTTGCAGTTTTCTATGCTTTGATTTTAAAGTTCTTATCAAAAAACTAGCATAGGCTTAACGGTGCACAAAAATATTAAACAAAATCATAGAACCCTTTACCTGACTGTATATTTTGTTGATAGTGCTGGCAGAAGAATTGAATGTGAGGAGCAAGTAGTCAATTCCCCACTTTATAATTTCTCTTACATGGTTGTACTCCCCAATCGCTTTGTACTTGTGGCCATATTCTATAACTGACCAGCTCAGCAGTGTCATGGAGAAAGCCATGGGAAAATGGAATTTGATGTTGTTCCCACCATCATAATATCCTCCAACCAGCCCACCCCTGACATCAGATAGTGTTGCACCATCTTGTAGCCCAGAGTTTCCACGCCACGGAATTCCATTGTTCTTTGGTAAGCGCCCAGCTGATTAAGAAATTCAACACTTTCAGAGAAATATAAACGAAAATAAAGATGAGATATTGCACACCTAGCATAAATACAGGCGAGGAAGAATTACAAAGCCACAATGTCCGAAGGGGAATGCGCATGAAGTATAGATTTTAATACCTCATATATTAGGACAACATATCACAGTCAAGGTTTTCAGTAAAATCAGCACAAAAAAAGGTTGAAGAATGAATAATACATCTTCCAATTGAAATTAAAGGATTTAACAGGTAAGAAACTATTTAATTTAAATTACATCACTAAGACATATCACCAATTGTTAAGGGTATGTTTAACTCTTCAGCATAATGACAACATCAGTTTCTAACAGGATCATCTTGCCTTCTATCATAATCACGACATAATCGAAACCTGTTCTGAAATTTTCTTCCAAATTAGCTGAATTTTTCATAAGGAGACACACAGGTGGAAGACGATAAAATAGGATCTCAACAGAACATCTCTATTCAGAACAACTATTTATTAATCAGTAATTTTTTATTGATTACCTAAAGATGCTTCCAGCATGTTGAAAGAGATTTCTGCAAAATCATAAGAATGCAGAAAATTTCATGTTGTCTAGCACTGGAAATCCAGCACACACGCACAATAAAGAAAATGAGATTTTTACATGAAAACCCGCTCTACAAAAGCCACCAAGCCATGCCCAATTGTAAAATTTCATTAGTTGAAATTTGTACCAAAGTGGTCCTCCGCCAAACAATTGGAAAAACTTCAATGCAAGTTGTCACTTGGATTGTGAATGAGAAAAGGAAACGCCAAATATAGCTAGATTATTCACCAAAGGCGAAGTTATAAATATAATAGAAACGAGAGATGACTGGGCCAAAAACATCCCGAGTAGGGCAAATAGTGGTGTATGCTACTAGTGTGATCACAATTTGCATAGCGTTATCTGTAAGTATTTTGAACATCAACCAACCTTCAATTGCCTGTGAATGGAACGACTTTCATGACTATTATGACAAGAAGGATAATAGTCTATCAAGAGAGCAATTAGAAACATTGGCAATAAGAACACTTCTCTAAAGCCCAAGATCTCTTTCTCACTCACTCTTTATTTCTCCTTCTCTCTCACATTCTCACTCTTTTTCTCTCTCTATCTCTCACTCTCTCTCTCTTTCTCTCTCCACCTCTCTCTACCATTTCTCTCTCTAAAAATACAAGGAAAAATAGAAATAAAAAGAAAGAAAAAAAGAAAAAGGAAAAATAGAAAGAAAATTAGAAAAAAAAAAAAGATTTTGTGTGCATTCGCCACTCAAGTCGCATTGCTTCATCATTGCCGCACAATCCTCTCTTCATTGTTGACGCAATGAGTGGAAGTCATGCACTCTTTTCTTATAGCATTTGGAAAACTCTTAAGCAATGCTCGCGAAGCAATGGGTAAGCCCCATGTGCCCTTTAACAAGCATAATTGGAAAAATTCAAATATAAGTACTAGTACACATCTTTTTTTGACTCGTCAAAGAAACATTTCAAGTCCATAACAGATACATATGGCATTTGTATGCTTTTTAAGTGGAGTGGAATAAAAGATCCGAGACTACAGAGTCACATGACACCAACCATACATGATTTTTTAAGAGTGCTGCAACGGTCTCGCATTCCCCAATAATTCCCCTACGTGATAGACACTGGGAGATTGCCAAAATTTATATTGACAAGAGACTCAAATAGGACAAAATTATAAATAAAAAAATACCTTTTAAACATAAGTTGAAAGGTAAATTTTTGTTAAATTACATCTAAAATTGCTAAAATAATAAAATGATAATGAAATTCCAAAAGCATGAGAACAATATTGAGTTTGCAAGAATCTACAGGGAGCATGTAACAAACATAATAGCTTACTTGCAAGCACAAAAACTCCCTGCCACTGCCAAGGCCTTAAAACACTCATAACCCTTAAAAAGATTATTCGGTTAGCTAAACTTGGAATGAAAATGAACCAAAGTGTACTCCTATTCATAAATGGAAAGAGCAACCTATTATGAGGACAACAACAACAACAACAACAACAACATCAAGCCTTTATCCCACTACGTGGGGTCGGCTACATGAATCCTTTTTCTCCATTGAGTCCTATTAAAAGCCAAATTCTCGTTTAAATCTAATAAAGAAAGGTCATTCCTAATATTTTCTAACCAAGTCTTTTTAGGTCTACCCCTACCTTTCTTAACACAAGTCAAATCTAATACCTCTACTCTCTTAACTGGGTCGTCGGAAGGCCGCCTTTTTATGTGACCAAACCATCTAAGGCGACTCTCTCTAATCTTATCTTCTACTGGAGCTACTCCAACCTTTTCACGTATATGCTCATTTCGTATCCTATCTCTAAGGGTAAAGCCACTCATCCATCTAAGCATCCTCATCTCTGCCACACTTAACTTAGTATTATGCTTCTCTTTTTAATGGCCAACATTCGGCACCATAAAGCATTGCAGGCCTCACTACCATCTTATAGAATTTTCCCTTAAGTTTGAGGGGTACATTTCTATCACATAACAAGCCCGATGCATTCCGCCACTTCAACCATCCAACTTGAATTCTGCTGATAATATCCCCATCTATTTCACCATCACTCTGAACAATAGATCCAAGATACCTAAAACGTGTACTCTTATTAATGACTTGATCGCCCAAAGTCACAATCCCCTCACTAGGACTATTACTGCTAAAATTACACTCCATATATTCCGTTTTAGATCTACTCAAGCGAAAACCTTTAGACTCTAAGGTTGACCTCCATAATTCAAGTTTACCTTCAACTCCCTCTCTAGTCTTATCAACAAGAAGAATATCATCAGCAAAAAGCATACACCAAGGTACATCATCTTGCAAATGTCTAGTGAGAACATCCATGACTAAAGCAAATAGATATGGGCTTAAGGCTGATCCTTGATGTAACCCAACCGAAATAGGGAAATACTTGGTCAAACCACCTTGTGTTTGAACACAAGTAATATCTCCTGCATACATATCTTTAATGATTTGAATATAAGCATTATTGACTCCTTTCTTATCAAGAACTCTCCATAGCACTTCTCTTGGAACTTTATCATATGCTTTTTCTAAATCAATAAATATCATATGTAGATCCTCCTTATTTCCTCTATATTTTTCCATCAAACCTCTGAATAAATGTATGGCTTCCATAGTCGACCTACCCGGCATAAATCCAAATTGATTTTGAGAAACATTAGTATCACGCCGCAACCTATGCTCTATAACTCGCTCCCATAATTTTAAAGTATGACACATTAACTTAATACCTCTATAATTCGTGCAATCCTGTGCATCGCCTTTATTCTTAAAAATAGGAATTAATACACTCATTCTCCACTCATCTGGCATCTTTTTAGTCTTCAAAATAGTATTAAAAAGTTTAGTAAGCCAAGAAATCCCTTCATCTCCTAAGCATTTCCACACCTCTATTGGAATATCATCAGGTCCAACAGCTTTTCCACCCTTCATTCTATTTAAAGCCTCTCTAACTTCAGTTTTACTAATACGCCGATAAAAACAGAAATCTTTACTTTCATTTAGGGTGCTAAGGTCACTATAGTCAATCTTATTTTCACACTCTTCATTAAAAAGTTTAGCAAAATATCTCATCCACCTTTGTTGAATATCATCTTCTAAGAAAAGTATTTTTTGATCTTCATCCTTAATACACTTCACTTGAACTAAATCCTTGCTACTCCTATCTCTTTGTTTGGCTAACTTATACATATATCTTTCTCCCTCCTTAGTATTTAATCTATTATATAAATCGCTAAAAGCTAATGTCTTTGCATCGCATATTGCTTTCTTAGAATCCTTACGAGCCACTTTATATAATTCCCAATTATCAGAATTTTTAAAATTAAACCAATTTTTATAACAAATCTTCTTATTTTTAATCTTTTCTTGCACAATTGGATTCCACCACCAACTATTTTTACTATTAGGAGCTTTTCCCTTAGATACTCCAAGCACATCTTTAGCAACCTATTATGAGGACACCTGAATAAAATACATGTTGTACACAGATGAAGAATTTAACTCATGACATTCAACTAGATTTGCAACACACGCACAAGCAATGATAAACTGAAATGTGGGCTCTGAAAATTTGGTCCCGACCTCCCTTTGCTTTCGGGCAGTTTTAACACATTAAGTTACGGGGAAAAGTTTAGGAAGACTGATTGGGTTTGTCGATAAGACACCAACGAGAGATTTCATTCTCATTTTGCGAGGACTTTAGATCTAAGTTTGGTTTCCTATAGGGGCAAGCCCCTAGAGTTAATTACCCCTCCCGGTAACGAGAAAGAACTTTCGATTAAGGCTTATCATCAATTAGATACATAGAAGATATATATATCTGGTACCGAGAGGTGTTTAAGAGTTTGATATTTAAAATTTGAAATTTTACCATCTTGCACTTAAAGCGGATGGTGGGATAATAGATGATAGGCCTAATCAAGATCCTATTGTTTCATCATCTCGGGCCATCATTGTCCCTGGTCTACTTAGTCAAAGGAGGTAGTCTAACAAAAGGATCCTTGTCAGCAGCCATGGATTGCTTCGTCCAAGGGTACCTTGTAGACCTTGGATGAATATTTGTCAAATGGGACAAATTTGAATCCACTTTAGCTAACATAGGGCTTTCTGTTCTATCGGTTATACCCTGTTTATTCATATCTCAAGGAATTAGTGTCATTGGGAAACATACGGGCTTTGGCGAAGACCACAATTTAATGGTGCCATTTGCCCTTTTTACCCTCTCAATTCACTTCAAAACTTCATCCCAAATTTCTTCTGTGTGTTTTTATTAAATATACTTCCACCACTAAAGGCTATATATGTTTTCATATTCCTTCTAGTAAAGTCTTTTTCTCTTGGCATGTTAAATTTATTGAGCCTATTTTTCCATTCTTCTATGAGAAAACAAAACTCCTCCCTCCCACAATTTCTTCTTACACTCTACAATTAGCCTTAGTCCCAACCACTATCCAGTCTTCAACTTCTCCTTCACCTGAAATCCCATATGATTTTCATTAACCACCCACTCAATCTTCTTCTCATTCCCTTAAAAACTCTCCTCTACCCGTTTCCTCCACACCACAACCTGTAACATCTTCTCCCATTACACCACAAATCAATATTCCTCGTGCACATCCAGCACCTCATCCCATGCTTACAAGATTTAAAACTATTAAACTAAAGCCCCATCATATTATCAGTATGAGTTACTTGACTATTCCTTTACATCCAATAAAAATATCCTTTGGAGAATAGCAATGTCTCAAGAGTTTGCTGCTCTTCAAAAGCAAGGAACATGGAAGCTTGTTCTTCCTCATCCCACTTAGCATATTTTGAGATGAAAATGGATTTACAAAACTAAATTACATTCAGACAACACTATTGATCAACATAAAGCCCGTCTTGTAGCTTAAGGTCGTCACCAACAATATGGTTTAGATTATGGAGACACTTTCAATTTAGTGGCAAAACTTCCTACTATCTGCATACTTCTTAAAGATGTTATTACTTACAAGTGGCTTATCTTGCAGCTTGACGTTTCCAATGTTTTTCTTCACGGTAAGCTAAATAAGATTGTTTTTATGTCACAACCTTCGGGATTTATAGACCCTTTATATCATGATTTTGTTTGTCTTCTTCAAAAGTCCATTTATGGCTTAAAACAATCACCACGTAAATGGTTTGAAACCTTTTCTACATATCTATTGGACCACGGTTTCAACCATAACACGGCTGATCTCAAGAATTTTATTGTACTCCACATTCTGGTGTATGTAGATGACATACTTTGATGGGCAATCATGAACCGACCATTCAACATCTACTCTGTGGATTATCCAATCAATTCAACATGAAAATTTTGGGCAGAATCTTCTATTTTCTAGGCATGCAAGTCACTCATACATCTACAGGAAAGGTCTTCATTTATCTCAATCAAAATATGCCTCTGAGCTTTTAAATCGTGCGGGTATGGCTAACTGCAAGCCAATAGCTTCACCTATTCCTTCCATAATCTTAACTGTTTCATATTCTCCCTTGTCTACTACTCAAGCTGAACATTTCTGCAACATTGTTGGCTCTTTACAGTACCTGGCAATTACCTCAACAGATATTTCATACGCTATTATTATGTTATGCCAACATATTCATCAGCCTCTTAAGGTTGATTTCAAATTCCTCAAATGTCTTCTTCGATATATAAAAGGTACTTTATTATTCAGTTTACCAATTCTACCTAAATCACTAGAGTTATCTGCTTTCTCTTACTCTGATTGAGCGGGTGATCCTACACATTGTAAGTCCACATCTGGCTATTATGCCTTCCTTGGTGAAACTCTCATTTCTTGGCAAGTTAAGGAACAAAAAATAGTAGCTAGATCTTCAACTGAAAGTGAGTATCGAGCTCTTGCTACAGCTGCCACAGATCTTATCTGGATCCATCGTCTTTTACAAGAATTCAACATTGCCATTTCTCAACCTATAGTTTTATTTTGTGACAATATATTTTCTATAGTCATTGCCAATAATCCCATTTTTCATGCCAGGACAAATCATATCAAGATCGACTTCATTTTGTTCATGATTGCGTACAAAATCAAGTTTTATAGATTTCTCATATTCATATCCATGATCAGCTTATTGACATATTTACGAAGTTCCTTTCCATTCCTCGTTTGGCTACTGTGGGCTTCAAAAATTCAGCCCCAACCTCCCCTGCTGTTTTTTCTTTCGGGGAGTTTTAACGAATTAAGTTCCGTGGTAAATTTTGGGAAGGAAGATGAGTTTGTAGATAAGACACTACCCAGAGATTTCACCCTCACATTGAAAGGACTTTATGATCTAAGTTTTGGTTTCCTATAGGCGCAAGCCCCTACAGTTAATTACCCCTCCCGATAATGGGAGGGAACTTTCGATTAAGGCTAGTCGTCGATCAAAAATGTAGAGAGTACGTGTTATCTAGCATATAGTAGCAGCATGGGCATTAGAATTTGAAGGGTTTGATACTTAAAGTTGAAATTTCACCATCTTGCATTTAAAGCGGATGGTGGGGGGAATGGATAATGAGCCCGATCAAGATCCCATGGCTCCATCATCCCTGACCATGAGGAGGTAGTCAACCCAAACTGACAGAAGGATCCTTGTCGGCAACCATGGGTTGCTTCGTCTAAGGGTACCTTATAGACCAGGGGTAAATTTTGTCTAAGGGGACAAATTTGAATCCACCTTAGCTAACAGAGGGTTTTGTGTCCTATCGATTATATCTTATTGATTCATATCTCAATGATTTGATATCACTAAGGAACGTATTGGCACTGATCATAACTGTAATCTCGTGATGCCATTTGTTGGCAAAACCACTTGGTTCAGAGGGCCTCAGGTCATAACTGTTTATCTAGCAGTACTATTTCGAGACAAAACAGCCGGTCATAAGATAAGTACCACGCCCTTACTGACAGAAGATTGTTTAAGAATGGATCAAAGTGATATTTTTGACTATGCACTAGATCTATGTGAGTTGAAGTAAATTTTAATTTATCTACCTTGGCAAACTGTTGCGGATGGTGGATAGATTTTTCTTTAAGCATTGATAGGCAATTTCAATTTTAAATTTTGGGATAGAGTACCCTTTCGGATACGGCACTTGATCATATTCTACGGGATATGAACGACCTTTGCCTACCAGTTTCTCCACTTGATCAACTGTTATGATAGCCTTAATCTTTACTGTAATTATTCCTTCGAGCTGCGCAATAGTCATAGGCTCAGAGGTACTGGCAATATTCTGCGGGGTGGGCTGGCGGATGATATTGTGGACTTTATGACCACCTTCAGGCATCCCCGCACTCTTAAGACTTGAGGAACTTGGAGATTTGGAGGATCAACGGGAAGCTCAGGCATTGAACTAGCAGCAACAATTTTTTGCATCATCTGCATCAGCGTCATCATTTGTGTCATCATTTTCTCATTCAGCTGGAAGATTTTTCTATCTTTTTCTCTTATCTGCCGCCTCATTTCCTTTGCATGTCAGCGAGTGTGGTGTTCTCATCATCAGGGGATTCCCCTCAACCTCTTCTTCTTGTTCTTCCTCTAAAGAGCGACCACCTCTGCTTGCGATGGAACCAGCCTCATGCTGGTGCCGATGTGCTTGCCTAACTGGCGATTGTTGATCGTCATTATCTTCACCTTCATCATAGTAAGCCTCATCATTGATGTTGGTGTGTCTCACCATGAAATGACTTCCATGTTTATGTCATCATTCATTTCTTTTTCTTTAATATCTTCTTCTTATTTATCTTCTAGTACTTATATTTTGCCTCGCCGTGTTAATAAAAGCACGCACAGGGATTGTCTGTCTTGCCATAGGCACGCACCGAGTTCCCTCCCACCATGCTAAGAAAAACATGCAAAAGGGGGGTCCCTCAGCGCGCTGCAAACGCCAAAAATAGGACTTTAGGGGGCTTACCCGTCCTGCCGCGAGCACCGTAATGAATTTTCTCCCACTGTGCTAAAAAAAATATGTATGGGTGGTTGTTCGTCGTGCTGTAGGCGAGATCTCAAAGGGTTAAGAAAGTTATATCTTGACGAGGGAATGTTTGCAGTGTCGGCACTCATATCGAGGCAAGAGGCACTTTTTTAAACACTTAATTAATTATAGTTAAAATAATTTATTATTATTATTATTAATTAATTATATTAAAAATGATTCATTATAATTATATTTAATTAATTATAATTAATATATGATTAATTAATAATTAATTATAATAAAAAATAATCACAATTAAACTTAATTAATTTTGATTAATAATAATTAATTCTAATTGAAAATAACTACTCATAATTAAAGTTATATATTATAACTAATTAATCATAATTAAAAATAATTAATTATAATTTAATCTAATTAATTATAATTAATTGAAACAAAATTTATGAAAATCTATCAAGAAATTTTTTAGAAGGATTTATACTGGATTTGAAACTGGATTTAACAGAATTTATTTAGGATTTAAGTAGGATCTGATAAGGATTTAGGCTAAATCCTATAGAGGGAAATGTTCACTTTGAGTCAGAGCCCTACACTGGGACGCTAAAGAGGGAAATGTTTAGGGGACAAACCGATTTACATTACTAATCACCATATGCATGCAGTATATCACAGTAATCCTTACTATGTAGTGTGTATCACGAACCGCGCCGCGACCATATAAATTTTGATGTGTCTTAAAATTTTATCATCAGAGAAAACGACAACAAGTCTCAAGGTCATTAATCTGTGGCAGACTACATTCAAGAAGCGTGAAAGAAGCATACAAAAGTGAGAAAGTTACCTTCATAGTGAGCTCCCGTCGCTACTTCCGATTAAAGCGTCGTTAACCTCCAAACCAACAACAAGGGAACATCTTTGAAGGAGGCGAAAGGGGAAGATTGGCTAGGGCAAGGAGATCAGATGCTTGTGGATTGGTAAGATAGAAAGCTATCTCTCTCTCTCTCTCTGCTTGTGTGAGAGGTCAGCATAGGCAAGGGCTCAACGGGATAAAGGATTTGGCCATGGATCAAAGCAAGAGGAAGGGAGCTTTGATGGGCGTTAGATTGAAGAGAAATCGGGAGACTTCGACACAGGAGCAGGCGTAAACTAGGTCAGTGGGTTAGAATGGAAGAGGAGAAGCGTAGAAGACGAGCTTGAGGAGGTTGGGATTTCGGTTTGGGATTCCGATTGCAAGGTAAGGAGGAGGCGTCGGAGGCTTTGGCAGCTGGAGTTCAATAGTGGAGTTGCGGCTTGGTCGGCTAGAAGGATGAGATGGAGCCGAGGACTTACGGCTACACGGAGTTGAGGGCTAGTTCGGGTTAAGTGGTTAGGACTGAAGCAGGTAGAAGATCTGGGAAAATTATTAGGTCCGGTCACCGGACCTATCTCTACGTTCGGACACCAATAGAAAGTGGATATCTAAATGAATACAAATATAATTTTTTTTAATATAATATTTTTGCTTTATGTCTTGTCAGCCCGATTTACCCGACCTGACTTGGACCATTGTTTTTTCATTTTAAATATTGGAGCTATTTTAGAAACCTATGAAAGATCTAAATGTTTATTACTTTTGAAGAAAAAACAAGCTAAAAAATTGCAAAAAAAGATATGGAATGCTCTCGGAAGACAGAGGGGGAAGGGATGCATGAATCGGAAGGGATGCATAAATCGAAAGCAAACTTGGCTGGAATTTCCTCAGGTTTCAACATATCGGTAAGTTTCAATCTCATCATAATTTGTATTATGAAAAAACGAGCTAAAAAGTTGTAAACAAAGCTGTGTAGAAAAAGGGCATAAGTTTCAGCTCATTAGAGGCTTGGGCTCTTAGAAGTGTATTTAGAGATCAGACAGAAAAGTAAAAAAAGCTCTTAGATGTTATTGTTTAGCTTTATTAGTGTTTTTAGGAAGAAGAACATCATTGTTTTTAGGGTTAGTAATGAAAAAGATGATGAACATTTGTTTTACTTTAGGTAAGCTTTATGTGTGCTTTGACTGTGCTTTATGTGTTTTACCTACGCTTTACCTACACTTTAGTTGTGCTTTACTTGCACTTTAGTTGGGCTTTAGGTGCACTTTACCTAAGCTTTTTAATATTTTTTTTTTTTATTTCAGACTATTTATAAAGATGAGAGAGAAGCATATTAATGTTTTTATACTTATGCCCATGATAATGATTTTAGCGTCCGGAAAGATCATCATAGTTTCTGACCAAATTCTAAGAAATTAAAAACCAAAGACTTTATCTGTTCAAAAGCGGATTTCAAGAAAAGAATTGATCTTAATTTAAAAAGAGATTTAATAGACCAGATGTTAGAACCGGTTGTCCATCCATGCTGAGGTTTGTTGTTGATGAAGATGGTTACCAGCAAGTCAAAAGATTTATTGAATCCCACAACCATGAATGACTAGCCCAGCCGACTAATACCTTCTGAGATCATGTAGGAATATTATTGAGGAAAAAGCTTTCGTCCTAAAATTAATGACAGATGTAGGGATTAGAACTATTGATGCATATACCTACCTTACAGAGGAAGTTGGAGGATATAAGAATGTTGGATTCTATAAGAGGGATGACTTCAATTTTATTCAGAAGGAAAAAAGATCAAGAATTGAATTTGGTGACACTAATTCTTTGATTCAATTATTTAAATATCAACAAGTTGACGATCACATGTTTATATGGGATATTCAAATTGATGAGTATGATAGATTGTTAAATTTTTTCTGTGTTGGGGCAGAGGCATGATGGATTATGAATGTTTTAGTGATGTGTTAATTTTTTATACTAGCTAAAGGCTCAAAAAGTACGATTTTGTATGTGTACCATTTGGGTGTTCACAATCATTGGCAGAATATTTTATTAGGGATTGCTTTTTTGTCTGAAGAAACAATTGAAAGTTTTATATAATTGTTTAAAATATTTGTACGATTAATGGGTAATAAACATCCAACAACAATATTCACTGATCAGGACCAAGCTATGGTCAGGGCTATAGAAGATGCATTACCTCACACTTGTCATAGATTATGCCAATGACACATCTTTAAAAAAGTTCCATCAAAAGTACATATCTTCAATAGTAACAATAAAGACAAATGGCTCTTTTATAAGTGTATGAGAATGTGTGATTCATAAAACTTTATTGCTCAGCAGTTAGAAAATTCTTTCATGGATATTCCATTGAATGCTGTGCAGGTTGAGGTTTAATTTTTACTCTATCAATAAAAATAACCTCTTGGGTTTTTAGTAATATATTTGTTCTTTCAATTTTTTATTATCATCTCTTTTCCTTTTTCGTTTATGTGGTTGGTATTGGATAACATGCTTGGAAGTACTATGTAATGGATAAACTTATATGTTTGATGGTTGAATAATATATGTATTGGCTGCAGGTGGCAGAAGAATATCTGTTGTGGGTAGTTTAGGAAAATCTTTATTGGATGATGATAGAGTAAAATCTTTAATAGGTGATTGAGGAGGAAGATCTTTACTGGGTGATTTAGGAGGAAAAGTTATAGTTCTGAGTTTTTTTACTTATTGGATACTTGAGGAAGATGAAGATATAGAAGGTTTATCAGGATTATATTCACATTTAGTTTGAAAGTCAATGAATTTGGATTGCAGAGAATCTACAATTGCTTTAACTTTTTCCAATCTGTCTTCAAGTCGATCAACTCTACTGCCCAAATTCTATTCAATTCTATTGCACATGTTTTGAATTACTTTCAAAAGTTTATTTTGAACAGTCGACCAATCTTCATCTTTTACAAGAGGTGGTTCAGTAGAAGGTTGTGTAGCAAAGCCCTACATGAGGTCCTGGTTGGGGGGTACCCATTGGGTACCCATGTTTTACTCCGACGGGCTTCGCCCACCCACACCCACCCATGGTGACTTCTGAGATTTCGTACCCACCTATACCTACCCACTTTCCATGTTTTTTGAACGCAGTGCCACAAACTGATGGCCTTGAGGCTTGTTGTCATTTGCTATGATGGCAAACTTTCAAGTCACATATCAAAATTTATCATACTCGTATCGTGGTTAAGTGTTGCACAATACATAGTGATGATTGCAGTAATATAAGTAAGATATACGGTGATTAGCAATGTAAATCGATTTATCCCTCGATGTTTAGTACCCACCCATACGCACCCATAAAGCCATGGGCGTACCCATACCCACCCATACCCATTGGGTACATGGGTGTGTGTGGGTATGGGTACCCAATGTAGGGCTCTGTTGTGTAGAAGGTTGAGTAGACGACTGAGGAGAACTTTTAGGTGGTTTTTGATGAGGAGAATGAGGAGAGGGAGGTGGGGTGGTCTAAATTTTTTTTGCTATGATGAATGAATTTTATATAACACTGCTGTTGCCAGGTCCCAAGTCCTAGATGAGAAAAGTGGAGGGTTGTGTTAAGTAGTCGACAGCCAGCATAAAACTTGTCGAATAATAATGACATTAATCCTTTAAGAAATTATTTTAATGCTAAGGCGTCCCCTGGAAGCAACGTGGTGTATGGTTTGAATACAGTGACAAGTGTGCAATGGCCGCTGCACCGGCGCCCGGGTGCAGTGTTAAATAAGCAACGGTTCCCACATCAAGGACGGATGTGGTCAACGAAGCTAGTCCATGAAACTAAAATTAGGATAGGAACTTGGAATATAGGTTCCCTTACAGGAAAATTAATGGAATTAATAGATATTATGATTCATAGAAAGTTAAATATTTTGTGTATTCAGGAAACTAAATGGGTTGGAGAGATGGCTAAGGAAATTGATAGTTTAGGATTTAAACTTTGGTATTCGGGTAGGAGTCGTACTGGAAATGGTGTAGGTGTTATTATAGATAAGAGTTTAAATGATAATGTTATAAAAATTAATATGATTGGAGATAGAATTATAGCTTTAAAGATTGTCGTTGATGATAAGATTGTTAATATTATAAATGCTTATGCTTCTCAAGTAGGTTTGGATATGAGTTATAAATTAAATTTTTTGAATGACTTAGAAGAATTAATACAAAAGATACCTCTTAAAGAAAGTTTTTATTGGAGGAGATTTAAATGAACATGTTGGTAGAGAGGTAGATGATTTTAAAAACATTCATAGTGGCCATGAATTTGGAACGACGAATGAAGGTGGCAAGATCATATTGGATTTTTATTTAGCTTATGATTTTTTAATTGCTAATACCTTATTTAAGAAAAGGAATGAGCATCTCATCACTTATAAAAATGGATATAGTACAATCCAGATTGACTATTTTTTTATTAGAAAATTAAATCGTTAGATTGCAAAGATTATAAAGTTATTCCGAGTGAAAATTTATGTACCCAACATCGATTATTAGTTTTGGACTTTAGGATAAAAGGGCATAAAATAAAAAATAAAGTAAAACGATTTTTTAGGATTAGATGGGGGCATTTAAAGAATATTAATAAAATTATTTTTGAGAATAAGATTTTAGATCTTAAGATTTTGTCTATGCATGAGGATGCTAATGTTATGTGAAAAAAATGGCTGAATATTGTAAAAGATATCCTTGGAGTATCAAAGGAAAAAGCTCCTAATAGTAAAAATAGTTGGTGGTGGAATCCAAATGTGCAAAAAAAGATTAAAAATAAGAAGTTTTGTTATAAAAATTGATTTAATTTTAAAAATTCTGATAATTGAGAAATATATAAAGTGGCTCGTAAGGATGCTAAGAAAGCAATATGCGATGCAAAGACATTAGCTTTTAGTGATTTATATAATAGATTATATACTAAAGAGGGAGAAATATATATGTATAAGTTAGTCAAACAAAAAGATATGAGTAGTAAGGATTTAGTTCAAGTGAAGTGTATTAAGGATGAAGATAAAAAAAATACTTTTATTAGAATATGATATTCAACAAAGGTGAATGAGATATTTTGCTGAACTTTTTAATGAAGATTGTGAAAATAAGATTGACTATAGTGACCTTAGCACCCTAAATGAAAATAAAGATTTCTATTTTTATCGGTACATTAGTAAAACTGAAGTTAGAGATGCTTTAAAGAAAATGAAGGGTGGAAAAGCTGTTGGACCTGATGATATTCCAATAGAGGTGTGGAAATGCTTAAGAGATGAAGGAATTTCATGGCTTACTAAATTTTTTAATTCTATTTTGAAGACTAAAAAGATGTCAGATGAGTGGAAAATGAGTGTGTTGATTCCTATTTTTAAGAATAAAGGTGATGCACAAGATTGTGTGAATGATAGAGGTATTAAGTTAATGTGTCATACTTTAAAACTATAGGAGCGAATTATGGAGCATAGGTTGCGGCATGATACTGATGTTTCTCAAAATCAATTTGGAATCATGCCGGGTAGGTCAACTATGGAAGTCATACATTTATTAAGAGGTTTGATGGAGAAATATAGATAAAATAAGGAGGATCTACATACAATATTTATTTATTTAGAAAAAATATATGATAAAGTTCCAAGAGAAGTGCTATGGAGAGTTCTTGAAAAGAAAGGAGTCAATGATGCTTATATTCAAATCATTAAAGATATGTATGCAGGAGCTATTACTTGTGTTCAAACACAAGGTGGATTGACCAAGTATTTCCCTATTTCGGTTGGGTTACATCAAGGCTCAGCCTTAAGCCCATATCTTTTTGCTTTAGTCATGGATGTTCTCACTAGACATTTGCAAGAGGATGTATCTTGGTGTATGCTTTTTGCTGATGATATTCTTCTTGTTGATAAGACTAGAGAGGGAATTGAAGGTAAAGTTGAATTGTGGAGGTCAACCTTAGAGTCTAAAGGTTTTCGCTTGAGTAGATCTAAAACGGAATATATGAAGTGTAATTTTAGTAGTAATAGACCTATTGAGGGGATTGTGAGTTTGGGCGATCAAGTCATTAATAAGAGTACACGTTTTAGATATCTTGGATCTATTATTCAAAGTGATGGTGAAATAGATGGGGATATTATCAGCAAAATTCAAGTTGGATGGTTGAAGTGGAGGAATGCATCGAGCTTGTTATGTGATAGAAATGTACCCCTCAAACTTAAGGGAAAATTCTATAAAATGATAGTGAGACCTGCAATGCTTTATGGTGTCGAATGTTGGACATTAAAAGAGAAGCATAATACTAAGTTAAGTGTGGCAGAGATGAGGATGCTCAGGTGGATGAGTGGCTTTACCCTTAGATATAGGATACGAAATGAGCATATACGTGAAAGGTTGGAGTAGCTCCAGTAGAAGATAAGATTAGAGAGAGTCGCCTTAGATGATTTGGTCACATAAAACGGCGGCCTTCCGATGTCCCGATTAGGAGAGTAGAGGTATTAGATTTGACTTATGTTAAGAAAGGTAGGGGTAGATCTAAAAAGACTTGGTTAGAAAATATTAGGAATGACCTTTCATTATTAGATTTAAACAAAAATTTGACTTTTAATAGGACACAATGGAGAAAAAGGATTCATGTAGCCAACCACACGTAGTGGGATAAAGGCTTGAAGTTATTGTTGTTGTTATGGTGAATGAATTTTGTGAGGATGATGATGAGGCCGGATTTTCAGGTTTTATATAGCATTTAAGTTAGCCTTGAATCTTTCTGCTTCTTTATTTGTAACATTATGCAGAACAAAATAAATCTGCAAAAAAAATTAAATATATTATAGGAAAATATCTGTTTATGCGCTATAGTTGCACTTTAAGTGCGCTATAGTTGCATTTTAAGTGCGTTATAATTGCGCTTTATATGCATTATAGTTACGCTTTATAAATTAATATTAAAACTTTATGAGAGCGCACTTAAAAAGCAACTATAACTCACTTAAAACTCATTATAGAGCACTTAAAGAACACTTAAAGCACAACAATAACGTACTTAAATTGCAACTATTAAAATAAAAAATTTATACTTCAAATTTACCTCATTTTTCCTCAAAAATTTAAATAAGGAGGTAGCACTTTCTTAGGTGTAGAATATTTTAGTGTTCCCCTCCCATCTCAAAAAATGTAATCTTAATTCTATCGGATGGTTTATTCAAGAAAAAGTGTTCCAAAAATTAAATATGTATAATACTAAATATAAAACATTATAAATTAATATTAGAAAGCTTTATACAACAACAACATCAAGCCTTTATCCCACTACGTGGGGTCGGCTACATGAATCCTTTTTCTCCATTATGTACTATTAAAAGTCAAATTCTCGTTTAAATCTAATAAAGAAAGGTCATTCCTAATATTTTCTAACCAAGTCTTTTTAGGTCTACCCCTACCTTTCTTAACATAAGTCAAATCTAATACCTCTACTCTCCTAACCGGGTCATCGCAAGGCCGCCGTTTTATGTGACCAAACCATCTAAGGAGACTTTCTCTAATCTTATCTTCTACTGGAGCTACTCCAACCTTTTCACGTATATGCTCATTTCGTATCCTATCTCTAAGGGTAAAGCCACTCATCCACCTGAGCATCCTCATCTCTGCCACACTTAACTTAGTATTATGCTTCTCTTTTAATGTCCAACATTCGACACCATAAAGCATTGCAGGTCTCACTATCATTTTATAGAATTTTCCCTTAAGTTTGAGGGGTACATTTCTATCACATAACAAGCTCGATGCATTCCTCCACTTCAACCATCCAACTTGAATTTTGCTGATAATATCCCCATCTATTTCACCATCACTTTGAATAATAGATCCAAGATATCTAAAACGTGTACTCTTATTAATGACTTGATCGCCCAAACTCACAATCCCCTCAATAGGTCTATTACTACTAAAATTACACTTCATATATTCCGTTTTAGATCTACTCAAGCGAAAACCTTTAGACTCTAAAGTTGACCTCCATAATTCAAGTTTACCTTCAACTCCCTCTCTAGTCTTATCAACAAGAAGAATATCATCAGCAAAAAGCATACACCAAGGTACATCCTCTTGCAAATGTCTAGTGAGAACATCCATGACTAAAGCAAAAAGATATGGGCTTAAGGCTGATCCTTGATGTAACCCAACCGAAATAGGGAAATACTTGGTCAATCCACCTTGTGTTTGAACACAAGTAATAGCTCCTGCATACATATCTTTAATGATTTGAATATAAGCATTATTGACTCCTTTCTTTTCAAGAACTCTCCATAGCACTTCTCTTGGAACTTTATCATATGCTTTTTCTAAATAAATAAATATCATATGTAGATCATCCTTATTTTATCTATATTTCTCCATCAAACCTCTTAATAAATGTATGGCTTCCATAGTCGATCTACCCGGCATGAATCCAAATTGATTTTGAGAAACATTAGTATCACGCCGCAACCTATGCTCCAAAACTCGCTCCCATAGTTTTAAAGTATGGCACATTAACTTAATACCTCTATAATTCGCACAATCTTGTACATCACCTTTATTCTTAAAAATAGGAATTAACACACTCATTCTCCACTCATCTGGCATCTTCTTAGTCTTCAAAATAGTATTAAAAAGTTTAGTAAGCCATGAAATTCCTTCATCTCCTAAGCATTTCCATACCTCTATTGAAATATCATCAGGTCCAACAGCTTTTCCACCCTTCATTTTCTTTAAAGCCTCTCTAACTTCAGATTTACTAATACGTCGATTAAAACATAAATCTTTATTTTCATCTAGGGTGCCAAGGTCACTATAGTCAATCTTATTTTCACAATCTTCATTAAAAAGTTTAGCAAAATATCTCATCCATCTTTGTTGAATATCATCTTCTAAGAAAAGTATTTTTTGATCTTCATCTTTAATACACTTCACTTGAACTAAATCCTTACTACTTCTATCTCTTTGTTTGGCTAACTTATACATATATCTTTCTCCCTCTTTAGTATCTAATTTATTATATAAATCACTAAAAGCTAATGCCTTTGCATCGCATATTGCTTTCTTAGCATCCTTACGAGCCACTTTATATATTTCCCAATTATCAGAATTTTACGAGCCACTTTATAAATCATTAAAAAGCTTTATGAGAGGAAAAAAAATCAGTAGGACAGGAAACTTACCAGTATGAGAGGGGAAAAATCATTGATGTAACTCAATATTCTTTTCATTTAAAACTTGCCACAAATTTTATTGAATTCTTCGACCATGAAATTCATTATACATGAAGCTCAATTGATAAAAGTGAATTCAGTTACATTATTTGCTACAGATGTAAGCGTTCTAGGGTTTTATGGTTATTTAGTGAAAAAAAAAAAAGATTAGATAACAAAAAAATTATAAAGGTCTTTAACTTAGTAGCATTATCAGTCAATTTATCTAATTTTATCATTTCAGTTGATAGAGGTCTGGTGAGAGAATCAATCCTTCATTTTATATCATCACTCTATTAGGCAAACCTGTAAGAAAATTTTTGTATATATTACATTTAATGTAAAAAAATATATCCATAATTTCTTATTCAAAATCTGACATGTAAACAAAGCTACCTCATTAGAAGTGAATTTAAATAAATAATCATTCACAATGAAGCCTTCATCAATAGAATTCTAAAATTTTATAATCTCAAAAGTAGTGGTATATGTTAGAATGCTTGAAACTTCAAAAAATGATAAATGTTTAAATTCCTCAAAGTCTGCTCAAGTACTTCATCAATTTCTCGAAAAATGTATCGTAAATTTTTTTGAAAATTGTAATATAGCATCGAGAAGTAATTGGGCTTTGATACGACATCTGAAAAAAAAAAGAATAATAAAAGAATTATAAAGCGCAACAAAAACGCATGTAAAGCACAATTAAAGTGCAGGTAAGCGCAACTAAAGCGCAACTAAGGCGCAAATAAAGCTGAGGTAAAGCACACCTAAAGCTTTCGTATCATTTATTTATTTTATTTACGAAGAAGGATGAAATTAAGAAAATAAATATTTTAAGATCACATTGAACAAACACTAATATATATAAAATTAACATTAAACCCTAAAATTTAAAATATAACATAAACGCACCAAAAGCGCACTTCAAGCACAACAAAGGCGCAACATTACCTTTTCTTAAATGCTGAACTACTCCAACGTCATCGTTTACCGCCGGGAAGAATGTATTGCAGAAGTCCGAGGACAGAGAGCCAAGAGTAAGAGAGAAGTTAAAATGTCGGGTGAAAAGTAAAAACGCATCATTTCCATTCTTGAAATCATGAATTCAAACCATCTCCGGGTTATTGGGTTGTCGGGTCGATCGGGCTGACAAGGCATAAATCAAAAAAATTATATTAAAAAAATTACACTTGTTTTCAACCAGATGTCAGCTTTCTATTGGTGTCCGAACGTAGAGATAAGTCCGGTGACCGAACCTAATAATTTTTCGAAGATCTGAGGGAGGAAGAAGAAGCCCAAGGCTTCGTTCATTCTTGCTATTTAACGAGAGTGGGAGTTCGAGATAGAGCTAAGGCCATAAGATTTGAATAGGATTTTTGCGAGAAGCTACAGGATAGGACAGTTCGATGCCACTTACAGACTAGGCACTGTAGTGACGGGACTATAGCAACTTGAGCGGGATACGGGCAAATCTAGTCATAGGTATGTAATGATTTGGTAGGCTTTTATTTTTTTTTTTTTCTTTTTTTTTTTTTTTGCTATTTGAGAAGAGGTAAACAGCTACTTTGTGAAACAAGCTATCTATCTCGAAGCCTCCTATTAGCTTGAGGGGAGGTGATAAGCAAACCGCCTACTATGCAATAGCACTTATGAGGTGGTCGTGCCATGTGCGTTCTCCTCAACTGCGAATGAAATGCTTTATGTTATACACTGCATCAGCCATTGGCTCCCAACGGTCAAATCCTTATCGTCCTTGTTATTGTCTTCTTCCTCTGGTATTCATGGCATATATGTATAAACTGCTACAGTAAAATGACAAGGAATTCTCCTGAGAAACATGAAGTTTTCCCGTTTGCACTTTCTTTGTTTTCTCTATATAGTCTTTTATGCAGGATAACACCTAGAGTAGAAGTTCATCTAGGTTTTGCGGCTTGCAGAGGCGTGAAGGAAAATCGTGGGACGGAAGACTAGGGCTTGGGGCTTGTGCTAGGAAGGGAGTTCTCGGGCCAGATATGGAGTTTGGAAGGGTTGGATAGGCGTCAAGCTTCAAAGGGAGCTGGAGTTTGAGCATGAGTGGGAAGGTCGTGAGAAAGAAGAAATGGATTGGAGGTCTTCCGTGCATAAGGCGAAGTTGGGCATGGAAGAAGAACATTTGCTCTCGTTCTAACAACACACGCTCATGAAAGCGTGAGACAGGACGGATGCGATGGTTCGGCATCGTTTTGCAGATTGCGATCGGATTGGCGTAGTTTAAGAAGGATATAGGCAGGTCGTGGCATAGATAATGATTCATGCAGGATTTTTTGTTCTTTTGGACTTTACTATTAGAGGTCAACAGACATTTTTATTTTATCAGTGCTGATACTTAAATTCTATATGAAAATTTTAATGATTAGTTGCGATAACTCATATGAATGTTTTTTTTTTTTAATTTATTTTTATGTTATAGAACTCTAATTAACCACTAAGGTTGATGATTAAAATTAAACCCGGTGATTAAAATATTTCAGATAAAGCTCATATAGAGTAGATGGTTGATAGAGCAGACTTTGACAACAAAGGAAAGTGAATGAGAATAGATTTGAATTGATAAATATTCTAAATAATGATGGATGGTTATTGGTTCTTTCTAAAATTTTGTAAATAATATTTTATTGGATCATTTTAATTGCTGTTAACAAAAGATTTAATTATCATCCAACAGTTGTTTCCGATTTAGCATTCCAAGTACTTGGGCCAGATCTTGACAATAATAACCATACAATTGGTGGTTATAATTTACACGGGATGCCATGCACTTTGATAAATTTGTTCATTATAATAGGAGGACCGTTTAGACCTTCATGATTTCCTAACCAGGTGAGGCAGATAGTGCTTGCTCAATGAAGTTAAATGAATCTTAAAACTTAAGCTCGGTCGAGCTACATTAGATGAATCAAATAAACTTAATTTGAGATTATTCAACTTTATTGCATATTAAATTCATTTCTTAAAGAAGATAAGAAAAAGCACATCAAATTTAGACTTCAACTATAGGATCGAAAGTTCAAACAATTTATTTTTTGAATTAAAGTAGCTGCATGGCAATGTAACATGACAATTTTAGTAGCAACTTCATTCTAAAAATGTGAAAAAAAAGGGATATTTCAATAATTCAAATAATAATAAAATCAAATTAACTTAAAGTACATTATAAAAAGCTAATGAAGATTGAAATAATGTTTCAAAGAATGTGAAGATGATAATAATTAATTTGAATTATCCTACTTTAATGTTGGGCAAACTACAGTGTTGGCATAAATCATTATAAAATAGAATATCGATGCAAGAATTTATGTTAAATTAATACAACAGACCAAAATTTAAAAAAAATGTTTATTTAAATAAAATTTTAATTTTCATGCATTAATTTGAGATTTGAAGAGGATGTATTTTTCACTAAATATGAAAGTATGATACATATAAAAACATATTTTATGTTTGAAGTTGACCATGTCTAATTTTTCTTCTTCTTTTGATAGATGTAAAAATTAGAATTTGGAATAATAATTTTCTCTCAAAGTTTGTGAAATTTCATTGGATGTTGGTTGCCCTAGGGTCAGCTCACTTGGCACACCAAATACTATGTTGGTAATGAGTACAATTAAGCACATTGGTGATGATGAATTTAAGTTTTGATGGGTGGATTCATAGTGATAATTGCAAGAATGTTTGTTTCCTCTTGAATAAATTCAACAAAAATAGGACCATCTATAGGAGACAATGTCCCGTCATTTTTATAGGATTCAACTTCTCACCATTTAGAGATAGACTAGAGAAAGTTTGGAATGTAAAAGGAGTATCATTCAAAGAATCACATTTCTTAAAGAATGGTTTGCAAAGAAACGAGCCCATGATGTAATAAGGGGTTGTTCGAAAACTTTCAACATGCTCGTCATTGACAAGCAAACTTTGTGTGGTTTATTGCTTGGCCCTCCTAGTCTTTAATGTTGAATCAAGTCAAATTGAGTATGATTCAGACTTTTTAAGACGCGTTAAGATGCATGCATCCCAAGAAAAAGCTATGCTTGGGCAAAGAGTAATTTCTTATGACCCAAATACTTGTTAACATTTCTAAAGCAATTAGACTGATATGGAAGGTGGAAAACAGTAATTTGAGGTTTAAAAAAAATAAAATTATGTCAACGTATACTATGTACATTCAAATTGAAACAAAACAATTTTTCATTGCAAAGTAATTTTTCTTTTAATTGTTAACAACACGACGCAAAATCTTCTATATCTATCATTTTGCAACAAAGTCCACAGAAAAAATAGAAGAAACTCACATCTTTGTGCATTGAAGAAGACGAGGGCCTTTTGCAGGGCAATCGCATATTCATCTAGCGGAGGCGATGCCTGATTATGCCCAACTAAGCTCTTGTAGACGATGATCGGAATTCCAACAACCACAAAACAGGCGAACGAAAACAAGAATATCGTCCTAACAAACCTCAACTTGCAAACAATGCAACCCAGGTCTACATACTTTTCCTTCCTCATCTGATTATGCGCTGCCAAGAACATTGTTGAGCTTAGCTCGTTCGAGAAAAGAAAATCCCGATCAAGCTCCTCGTTCTCCGGTGATTCATCATGAATCTCCAATGCGCCGCCCCACTGGTTTCTAGAAAGCATCTTGACCCCAAATTCAGAATCTAATAGATAAAAAAAAAAAAAAGAATCAGAACTCGCGCGATGTGTATAGACATGAGAAAATATCAAATAAAGAAAGACCTATATATGTTCAAAGAATCGCCAAACAATTCAAGCACTGCAGTGTAGCGTATTTTAAACTAACCAGACAAAGAAAAGAAACAAACGCAGTTGCGAAACCAATAGAAAGATCCAACGTAAACGAACAAAGGAGAACATAAATCATTACCGCAGAAAATTAAATTAACAGAACCTGAATCCGAGATGTTTTTTGAGTCGAAGAGCACTTAAACCTTACTCGACTGAGAGAAAGAGAGACTGCGATAGTTTTAGAAATCTGCTTGCGTATGGAAAATCATTGAAGAACGTTGCACGTTCGGGCCGGGCGGCTTGATTTGATTTGAAATGAATGGTATGCGTGTAGGGTTTTCAATGGTTTTACTTTGTCTTTGCTGTTTAAGCCCTTTAGCAATACTCGAGCTTTTGAAGCAGACGCTTACGAGTTCCCTCCCTTCTGCCGTTCAGCCTTTAACAGAATACAGCCCAAGCTTTGAGATTCCCGCAATGCGAATAGTAGCATAGATTTGGCGTAATTAGAAAATTAAAATTTCGTCCATAAAAGCTAAGCCAACATTTTCTTAGAATAAAATTTAATATACAAAAATATATGCAGACCATCTTTTGATTAAAATTTAACACGAATGAATTTTAAAATTATTAAATTTATTATGACATCAAAGAATTATATTTTTAATTAATTTTTTATTTACTATACTCTTTTCAAAATAAATCTAATACTTTTAGTTCAAAAATAACCAAATTTCATGAAAAAAAAATTTATGAGAAATAATGAATTTATTATTTTCAGTCCTAACAAAGAAGCTTAGGCGTACTAATGTATCTAATTTATCTCTCTAATCGCTACCCTTTCTCTTTTCACCAAACAGAAATAAATTTGAGACAAACTTTCAAAAAATAGGAGTTATTACAAATGTACAAGGCATCTTACTCTCAAATAGAGGGAAAATTAATCTGCGTGGTTATCAAACAGTCCGAAGGTGAATCAGAATTTGCCACATCACGAGATACAGAGCACCAATACATAACTAAAATGTGACTTGACACATTCCGATTCGCCTCTAGACAGCATTTGATGCGCACAAAATAATTAACCTCAAATAGAGATTATCATAAGAGTCCACATCAATCCGATGATAATATTGCACTAATTACAAGCTTTGGCCTAAAGTTCTCAATCATTAAGCTACGAGTTCAATTCCTATTGATTATTTTTAAAAAATATCATGCATTTTCATTTAGCTCTTTTGTTAAAATTTCATCTATAAAATGTATTAAATAAGTTTCTATGCTTTAAAATATATATTTTTAAACAAGCACTACACAAAATTAATCAAAATTTATTTTACACTAATCTTAAAATAAATCTAATAAATTTAAAATAAATTCTAATTAAAAATTTATTCATTCTTCCATGCTAGAGCTTTCTTGCCTTTGAACCTTTTTCAAAATTAATGTTATTTTAATAAAGAAAATAATAAACTTGGACATATTTTATGACACTTTAATAGGAATATTATAATATATATTATATTCACTCCATTAAAATTCTTACAACTGAAATTTCAACCATGACATTGAAATTCAACTAAGGTGCTAATGTGCTAGATTTTACAATACATCATTTCTACTTTTACTATTGGATAAGATTTTGGAAAATATTTCTATTTAATGGTTCTATGGATATATTTATTAAAATGTGTATTGATAAATTTGATTTTTTTATATGTTTTGAGGCTTCTCTTCTCCAACACGCACACAATTATGTCATCGTATATGGAAAACTTTTTTAATAACTTCAAAAAATAAAATATTATGCCAAATACTAAAGAACTTTTCTTAAAATAAAAAATTGCTTCAAACAAAAATTTTTTAGTTAGAATGAATCTCAAGATCATTGGATTTTCTTTAATATAAGTGCAATACATAAAAATAATTAAAAAATAATATTACATCAATCGCAAAATCATTTTAATAATTTTGAGATAATAACTTATTTTTTTTTATTGCCAAATTTTCTCTTATTGCCAAATTTTTTCTTCCCCTTTGTAGACTTGCTGTTGAAGCGAGCAATCTTGGTAGCCTTCTGCTGCCTGCTCTTTCGCACTTGTTCAGGATTTCTAAGCTCAGATTTCACGTTCGCATTAGGCAGTGATTGTCGATTATTTCTACCCCGAAAATTTCTCTTATTTCCTCTTGCTTGATTGTTCCCTGCAAAACACATTTGGTTCAAAAATTTATGTGGAACTTTATACTAACTAAGGTTCTCAATTTTCAGTAAAAATAAAATGGAAGCTGTAAACTAAAGATTCTAACAGTTATTGCAGAATCATAAAATAAAACAACCAAACGACTATGATAGGAACAGTAGCTAAAAGATTCACATGAAGAGCATTGGCATCAACTAAATAAGAAAAATTGGCACAAGTATATTCATATCAAACTTTTTATTAAGATGAATCTCAAATTTATTAAATTTCTTTTAAGATAAGTATAATATAAATTTTAATTAATCCTAAAAATAAATCCAATGGCTTGAGGCTCTTGATAAAAATTTAGGGAAAAAAAACCGATTTAATTTTTTTTGTTATATAATCATTTTTTGATCCCACATAGTGGGATAAAGGCTTGATGTTGGTGTTGTTGTTGTAATCATTATCAATGGCGTGGATGAAGACAATATGGTAAGATTAGGCTGTCATGGAAGAAAGAAGAAATATAGACTCACCTGCATGACCAGCATCCTGTCCTGAAGCATCAGTTGCAGAGCCACCAAGGGATATCTTCTTGTGTGACCTTTCCTTCCATTTCTTGTATATTCCAGATTTTTCAGCCTTTACTTTTGCACCACTCTCAGTCTTGATCTAGTGTCAAAGATGTTTGATATATTATACAATTTGACAAGACAAGAAAGAAGATTAAAAAGGAAATTCAAATATAGAATGTCCAAGCAAGCATCTTTAGCTGAACAATATAGGGTCCCTCTACCTAAAATACCAGCAAATAGTCGCATCAAACAAGCTTGATAATCCATAATACGGAAACAGATTCAACATGTGCATGGCATGGGAGTAACAAATGTCCGTTGATAGCTAAATTATTGAATTTTATGTCGAGGATTCTGAAGGCAGGGATATAAATTATTGTAGTTAACTCGATCACAAATTGAAAGGGGGACAGTTTGAAGAGAGAAATCAAAGTAAAGACATTTATTTAGACAACATCAGATACAAAGACGCGAAAACAAATATTAAGACAGAGAGGAGGGATGAGACAAGGAATAAAAATGTATCTTCGTTTCCTATTCATCATAAATAATGACTTTTATTCAGAGAACATCAGATAAAAAATGTGAAAACAAATAATAAGACATAAGACTAGAAGGATGACAAGAAATAATAAAAAGTATCTTCTTTTCCAATTCACCATAAATTAATGACAAAGATAAACACTTTCTACTATCAAAAAATGTGTATATAGACAACTATTTTTCTATGGGGAGAAGAAGTTTCTCACATATTTTATTTTGGATTAATTTTTAACAATATAACATCCAACTGGCTAATCATGGCATTAAAAGTTCAAGCTCAAATGATATGCACCCTAGTTGCGAGGATATAGGTCAAAGGTTTAAGTCTGACATGTGCCCATCATCAACTAAATATTCACTAACTCCTTGTCTAGAATTCATTTAATAATCCGTGTTATGCCTACCATCTAAAAGTAATCAGGTGCTTTACTTTTAACCAATAAAATATTTGGGACAGATTTTTGCTGAGAATACAAATACCATGGATTGTTAACTTGAAGAAAACATGAAAGAAATAAGTAGAGTCCGATGAATTATAATAGCACATTCATTCTATTATTGTATTCCTATGTGGCAAAAAATAAGAAAAGATGGCATGATCAAACAGATTGGTGGCTTGAAGGGATGTTTAGAGCATTCAATCTAGTGAGACTAGCTAGATGGAATATATGTATACATATTTTATTATGTGTGGTCAGCGGCCATTCAATTTGATTATTGTGTAACTATTTCTCTACCTATTTTTTTAATTAGTTATTTCTCTTGTATAATTTCCGAATTGCTATGTGCATTTTTTTATGTATGAAACCGATGAAATAAATAAATAAATAATGCAAGCTTTCTAGCTACATCTCTTTTTCTATATGATATCAGAACATGGTTAGGGTCTTAATTCCAATCATTGTTTCTCTTCTCTTTCATTCTTATTCCCCTCAATATCTCTAATTTTTTTTTACATATTTTCAAAAGAGTCAATCATCATGAAGACATGAATGATGAAAAACAGACTAATTCTATCAAAAGAGAATTTTAGGGGCTACAAGCCTTAAACAACAACAACAAGCCTTTATCCCACTATGTCGGGTCAACTACATTAATTCTTTTTCTCCATTGTGTCCTATTAAGGGTCAAATTCTCATCTAAATCTAATAAAGAAATGTCATTTCTAATATTTCCTAACCAAGCCTTTTAAGGTCTACCTCTACCTTCTTTAAAACAAGTCAAATCTAGTACATCTATTTTCCTAATTGGGTCATCGAAAGGCCGCAGTATTATGTGCCCAAACCATCTAAGGCGACTCTCTCTAATCTTATCATCCATTGGAGCTACTCCAATCTTTTAACGTATATGCTCATTTTGTATCCTATCTGATGTGAAACAAAATGAGATGAACAAGAATTGCTTTGGTGAAATTAATAAAGGTGATGAAATTGATCTTGCTAATAAATAAATCTTTGCTTGCTCAAGATTAGGTAAAGAAAAATTTAATGTGAGATTTAGCAAGGGCAAGAGATCACATGTAGAGAATACATTGACTTGCAAAATAACAACTAAACATTTAAATAATGCAAATGGCGAAAGATAACAAAGCCCCAAATTTAAACTAGATCCTTCACCTTGAGATCCATCACTCATATTGAAAGTGGTGGCTAGCGGAAGAGGACCGTAAGTAGACTTAGCGATGCCACTAATAGGCAAGTGATCTTGAGAGGACTTGTCGCCGGGGAAGAAGCCAGATTCGGAGGGGTGGGTGGACGGCCTTCAATGATCCACGTGTAGACGGAAAAGTGGTCGTCGATTGAATCCACTAATGTTGGTAGAATCCAGTCCAAATATTCTTCGACGGTGTCGTCGAAATCGAAACCGACGTCGAAGAAGGGCGATTTGAGGATGTTAACTCTTACTTGGTTGTCGTACTCAAACCTGAAGTTCCACTCGGGTTCCTCCATGCAATCTTGAAGATGCGAAGGGGGGTCGCCGCAAGATACTCTCAAATGAGGGGGAGAGGTGGGCGGCGGGTTGTAGAGTGGATGGGGAGGCCGGCGGTAGAGGTGGGGTGAGGGGAGGTTGGTTTTAGAAAATAAATAAAATAAAATTGAGATTAATTTCAGTTTTGGGAGTTTTTGAGGGGAAATTTGAATTTCAATGAGAGGGCAATTAATTCCTTAATTAGGAATTATTGGGGAAAGAGAGAGGAGAGGCCGGCGGTAGAAGAGTAGGGAGAGGGGGAGATTAAACTGAAATTCTTTCAGTTTTCATAGCAATAGGAGGGAAAATTAATGGATCCTAATTTGAATTTCAAAATAGGATCAAGGAGTTAATGGGGCAATTAAAGGGGAGCATAATGGGGGTCGGCGGCATGGCTAAGGAGGGAGAGAAGGTTTCCAAATTGAGAATTTGATTTGAAAATTTCTGAAATAAAATCCAAATAAAATCTTGATTTAAAATTTGAATTTATTCAAAAACTTTCCAAAAATAGATTTCCAAATTTGGAAAGAAATTGAAACTTGAAAATCAAATTTCAACGAGGGGTTGAAAGAGGATGTGGAGTGGTGGTGGCGGAAGGGGAGGAGGACCGGCGGCAAGGGCCGGCCGGTGAAGTTGGGGTGGTCGGCAAGGAGGTCTAGGGGTGGCGGCAAGAGGGGGTTTTGATCCGACTTCTTCCGATTGGATGATTGTGGGTGGCGTCGCTTGTGGGTGAGGCGAAGATCAATGGAACTAATACACGGAGAACTCACAAAGAGATCACACAATGAAAAATTTTCATTCATTCAATAATAATCCCCAATACAATGACAAAGCCTTTTATATATATAGGCTAACTAGAAATACAACACATAAATACGACAACGCCCTTGGGCTACAATAAACAATAATTCCCTCATAGGGGTACAAAAAGAAAAACATGAACTATAAATACAACAACAACAACAACATCAAGCCTTTATCCCACTACGTGGGGTCGGCTACATGAATCCTTTTTCTCCATTGTGTCCTATTAAAAGCCAAATTCTCGTTTAAATCTAATAAAGAAAGGTCATTCCTAATATTTTCTAACCAAGTCTTTTTAGGTCTACCCCTACCTTTCTTAACACAAGTCAAATCTAATACCTCTACTCTCTTAACTGGGTCGTCGGAAGGCCGCCTTTTTATGTGACCAAACCATCTAAGGCGACTCTCTCTAATCTTATCTTCTACTGGAGCTACTCCAACCTTTTCACGTATATGCTCATTTCGTATCCTATCTCTAAGGGTAAAGCCACTCATCCATCTAAGCATCCTCATCTCTGCCACACTTAACTTAGTATTATGCTTCTCTTTTAATGGCCAACATTCGGCACCATAAAGCATTGCAGGCCTCACTACCATCTTATAGAATTTTCCCTTAAGTTTGAGGGGTACATTTCTATCACATAACAAGCCCGATGCATTCCGCCACTTCAACCATCCAACTTGAATTCTGCTGATAATATCCCCATCTATTTCACCATCACTCTGAACAATAGATCCAAGATACCTAAAACGTGTACTCTTATTAATGACTTGATCGCCCAAAGTCACAATCCCCTCACTAGGACTATTACTGCTAAAATTACACTCCATATATTCCGTTTTAGATCTACTCAAGCGAAAACCTTTAGACTCTAAGGTTGACCTCCATAATTCAAGTTTACCTTCAACTCCCTCTCTAGTCTTATCAACAAGAAGAATATCATCAGCAAAAAGCATACACCAAGGTACATCATCTTGCAAATGTCTAGTGAGAACATCCATGACTAAAGCAAATAGATATGGGCTTAAGGCTGATCCTTGATGTAACCCAACCGAAATAGGGAAATACTTGGTCAAACCACCTTGTGTTTGAACACAAGTAATAGCTCCTGCATACATATCTTTAATGATTTGAATATAAGCATTATTGACTCCATAAATGACATGAATAAATGACATGAATAAAATAAAACGTCAAAAATAAAGGCTCTGAATCATGGCCGTCGATCGGCGTCTCCGGCGATGGTACACGTGTCGAAATCTAATGTCCACATCATTCTCCCCAGGTGGGAGAAAACTCGACCCCGTCGAGTGAGTGTCTCTAGAAGCCTCGTACCACTCTAGCAAGTCTGGGTCCAATCTCTGTAGCTCATCTCGGTCGATCCACACGTTCTCCGCTCCGGCTTTCCTGCCCATTAAATCAAGTACCTTCGGCGACCACCGTCTTTAGTAGAAATGATCTCATCGCTAAGTACTGCCTCAATCCTCTCCGCAGTAGGTAAAGTGGGAAATTTTGGGAGTGGAGGTAGGCTAGGGATCTTACCAGGTGGGGACTCACAAGGCTCATCAAGTAATGGGTTGGGTGGGTTAAATTCTGGACCCTCATAGGTTACAAGATCTTCAACGTTAAAATAGGGGCTAAAGTTGAAACCTTCGGGAAGGTCAATCACATAAGCATTACTATTAATTTTAGAAATTATTTTGAAAGGGCCCGCGCTTCTCGCATGTAACTTCTTAACGGTCCCTTGCGGGAACCGCTCCGGACGAATCCGAACCATCACATAATCAACTACATCAAATTCTTTGAACCTTCTCTTGAGGTCCGCATTAAGTTTATAGTTAGCATTGCTCAATTCAATTCTTTTATTAATTTCTTTGTGCAATTCTTGTAAATGCGATGCAAATGCAGATGCAGACTCAGACGACCTAGACTTATGACTCATGGGAATTAGATCTATAGGTTGCCTAGGTTGGTATCCATACACGATCTCGGCGGGACTCAGACCCGTGGTTCTGTTGACAGAATTGTTATAGGCAAACTCGGCAATGGGTAACTTAGAATCCCAATCTCTAAGGTTTTCGCCTACTAATGTTCTTAAAAGGTTTCCTAAGCTTCTGTTAGCGACTTCAGTCTGACCATCGATCTGTGGGTGGAAGGCTGTGGAAAACTGCAATTTCATACCCATCTTAAACCATAATGTTTTCCAAAAATAACTCGTGAATTTAACATCCCTATCAGAGACAATAGTCTTTGGTAATCCATGAAGTCTCACAATTTCGTCAAAGTAGAGCTTAGCAACCCGGGAGGCATCAAAGGTTTTAGCACAGGGGAGGAAATGGGCCATCTTTGAGAACCTATCGACGACAACACAAACAGAATCGTGTTTTCTCAAGGTCTTAGGCAATCCTAATACAAAGTCCATACTTACATCCTGCCAGGGGCAATTGGGCACGGGGAGAGGTGTGTAGAGGCCCGTATTTTGCTTACGTTGTTTGGCCAATTGGCATGTGTGACACCTCCGTAAGAGTTTGCCGACGTCTCGTTTAAGGGTGGGCCAATAAAATCGATTTTCTAGTGCAACAATAGTTTTGGCTTGCCCGAAGTGGCCAGCTAAACCTCCGGCATGTAACTCCCAAACTAGAAATTCCCGAAGTGAAGTGTTGGGAATACAGAGCTTTTGCGCTTTGAACAGATAGTCATCTTCTACGAGAAAATCATTTATAACTTCATCTTCCCCGCCAGTCAGTAGGGAATAGGTTTCTTTGAAATCAGGGCAATCTAAGTAATCCTCCTTAAGGCGTTCAAATCCGGTAACCTCAGTTCTCATTCCTTGAGTAATCATCAGCCTCTTGCTAAGAGCATCCGCAGCTTTATTCTCAGATCCAGCCTTATGTCTAATCGTGTAAGTGTATTCTTGTAAGAATTCAAACCAACGACCATGGCGGGCATTGAGTTTCTTCTGTGAATTGATGTATCTCAAGGCCTCATGATCTGAGAATATCACAAATTCTTGTGGCAGTAAGTAGTGTCTCCAGTATCTGAGGGACTGGATGACCGCGTAGAATTCCTTGTCATAGGTAGAGTACCTCTGACGAATGTCGTTTAACTTTTCGCTAAAATATGCCACAGGGTGTCCTTCTTGAGAAAGAACCCCTCCTATACCAATTCTTGATGCGTCACACGTTACCTCAAAGACTTTAGAAAAATCAGGGGGACGCATAACAGGGGATTCAACCATTTTCTTTTTAATATCCTCAAATGCTTTAGTGGCACCTGGTGTCCAATGAAACTCTCCTTTCTTGAGACAGTCGGTTACGGGTGCCACTATAATGCTAAAGTTCCTAATAAATCTCCTATAGAAAGTGGCCAATCCGTGAAAACTCCGAACATCTCTAATATTTTTAGGCTCGGGCCACTCATTAATTGCTCTAACCTTTTCAGGGTCAGCGAAAATCCCTCGAGATGAAATTATGAATCCCATAAAGGTAACACTATCAGTGAGAAACACACACTTTTGGGGGTTGGCATATAACTGATCTTTTCTCAGAATCTCACAGATTTGCTTCAGATGTTTCAGATGTTGATCCACTGAGTTACTATAGATCAAAATATCATCAAAGTAAACAACGACGAACTTCCCTAGGAAAGGTCGAAGGACTTGGATCATAATTCGCATGAAGGTGCTGGGAGCGTTGCTAAGACCAAATGGCATAACCATCCATTAGTACAACCCATCTTTCGTCTTAAATGCAATCTTCCACTCATCCCCGGGGCGGATTCGGATTTGATGATATCTGCTTTTAAGGTCAATTTTTGAGAACAGCGTTGCTCCGGTCATCATGTCTAACATGTCATCTAATCGTGAGATCGAAAAATGATACTTCACAGTAATCTTGTTGATAGCACGACTATCAACACATATCCTCCAAGAGCCGTCCTTTTTTGGAGTTAAAAGGGCGGGAACTGCGCACGGGCTAAGGCTTTCTCTGATAAATCTGCGCTGTAGGAGCTCGTCTACTTGCCTTTTAAGTTCTGTGTGCTCCGTTGGATTCATCCGGTAGTGAGGGAGCTTTGGTAGGGAAGCTCCTGGCACTAAGTCAATCACGTGTTGAATATCTCTAAGGGGTGGAAGTTGGTCAGGTAAATCTTCCGGAAAAACATCAGCGAAAGTTTCTAAAAGAGGCTTAATCTCATCAGGGACAGGCTCCCCTTGATCATCATTAACTTCCCTAGCTACTAGGGCGTACATAGGAGATCCTTGGTGAAATTCCATATCCATTTCTTTTGCCGTCACGAGGTGTAGGTCCTTATTGTTTTTAGGTGGGGTGGTCTTAGAGTCACCCTTGTCGGTCTTAGAGTCACCCTTGTCGGTCTTAGGTTGAGAGGGGATCAATTTAATTTTCTTTCAATTGTGTTCAAACACGCAGGTGTTTGTTCTCCCATAAATATGGACGTCGTTATCAAACAACCAAGGGCGGCCTAGAATAATTTGGCCCACATCCATTGTCAAAACGTCACACCAAATCTTCTCTTGATATCCATTAAATTCGAGAGGGATAAGGCTTCTATCCTTGATTTCCATAGAGGTCGAGTTAATCCAAGCAACCTTGTAAGGGTTTGGGTGAGGTGTGGCCTTAATGCTAAGTTTGGAAATCATTGCGGAGGAGACGGCGTTAATGCAACTCCCACTGTCAATAATGACCTTGCAGTTCTTATCTCCAATCTTGGTAAAGGTGTGAAAAATGGAAGTCCTTCTCCAGTCATCACTTGGTTTTGGCTGGGACAAAGCGCATCTAACGACCTGAAGGGTGACAGTTTCATCCTCAGTGAAGGAATCTTCCTCTTCATCAACATGATGAACTAAGTCAGTCTCGGGCTCATCCTCGTTGTCATCCACCTCTTCTATTATGGTGACTTTATAGGGGCTGGAACATTGTGAAGCAATGTGCCCATACCCATGACACCTATAACATTTGGTTCCGGAATTGGATTTGGGCGCGTCACGTTCGGGGGCTTTACCTTTGGAATCCGGGCGGGGTGGGGCTGGGTTAGCAGTGGGTCGACTACCTATCGAGTTCGTGGGTCGGTTTTGGGGCTGGCTGGTGGAAGTACGATATGGGTTTGGTCGAGAGTCAAACTGTCTCGTGTGGGAGTGGGTCTTGGACTCCTCTAGGTCAAGTACCAGGCTGCATGCTGCCTTCTAAGGTGTCAATTCCTCTGGCAAAAAGTTCGGTTCTAAGGTCTTCCCTAAGGCCAGCTCTAAACATGGATAGGATTTGGGTTGGGGTGGCGGACTCCTCGCCGTTGCAACGAATCAGGAAATCGTCGAAGGCAGAGATGTAGTCCTTAACAGGTTTGCTTCCTTGAGTCAGTCTATTCCACTTATCTAGGAGTTTAGGATAGTAGGATGGCGGGAGGTATTTTCTCCTAAGTTCTTGCTTCATGGTTCTCCAATCATTGATAGGGTGTTCACCTCGAGCTTCACGCATGTTCTCCAAGTTGGTCCAGTACAGGTTGGCTCGACCAGTGAGCTTCATTTCAGCGAACCTGACTTTCCTAGCTTCCGAGATGTTGTACCATTTGAAATAACTATCCATGGATTTAAGCCAATCCAAGATAACTTGGGGGTCCAGGGTTCCATCATATGTTGGAGCACCAATCCTAATATTTTTCAATAGTTGGGCATCGTTGTCTCTCCAAGGGTTCTCATCTCCTACGGTTCGCGATGGGGTCTAGGGTTATGATGGTAATGGTCTCGAGGAGGGCCATTATCTCGGGGCTGTTCACACTCAGTTCTGTTATCATCTCCATAGGGCGAGTGCGGTCTTGAAGGTGTATAGATAGCGGGATTCTCAATACGCTCGATGTTATCTAGACGGTCACTCGTATGGCGCCTAAAGTCTGCTAAATCAGTTTGGGTGTTGCGTATTTGTTGTGTCAACGTGCCGAGTTGCCCCACTATAAGGTCTAGAGTAGCTTGCATGTGCTCTGGATCCATGGGTAAAGGTTAGAGGTCGCTAGGGGAAGTGTTGGGGTGGTGGACAGCACCTAGACACTAAGTTAGGAGGTTCCTAGAGCTTCTATAAGTTGCTGGTTGGCTGTGGACAGCAACTTACAACAAGGAGATAAGTTGCCTAAAAGTTACGGGAAGGTTTATTTCACTGGACAGCAACTTTGGACAGTTTTCGGGTCACTTAGATGTCTCTGAAAAGTGCAGGAACTGTTCTGGACAGCAGGGATTTCAAGTGTGGTAAGTACTCTAAGTGGTTGGGTGAGATGTAACGGAAAAAAGACAGCACATACATGAAGTAAACTGCTTGCATACTAGGATGAAAACATGCAGGAAATTACTGGACAGCACACAAAAACAGGAATTAAAGCTATCTAAATGATGCTATGTATGCAAACACCTAAAGACAAATTGAAATAAATTCCTAGGATGCATCTAGCATAAATAAAGCATGCTAACCATGCTCTGATACCACAAATGATGTGAAACAATATGAGATGAACAAGAATTGCTTTGGTGAAATTAATAAAGGTGATGAAATTGATCTTGCTGATAAATAAATCTTTGATTGCTCAAGATTAGGTAAAGAAAAATTTAATGTGAGATTTAGCAAGGGCAAGAGATCACATGTAGAGAATACGTTGACTTGCAAAATAACAACTAAACATTTAAATAATGCAAATGGCGAAAGATAACAAAGCCCCAAATTTAAAGTCTAGATCCTTCACCTTGAGATCCATCACTCATATTGAAAGTGGTGGCTAGCGGAAGAGGACCGTAAGTAGACTTAGCGATGCAACTAATAGGCAAGTGATCTTGAGAGGACTTGTCGCCGGGGAAGGAGCCGGATTCGGAGGGGCTGGTGGACGGCCTTCAATGATCCACGTGTAGACGGAAAAGTGGTCGTCGATGGAATCCACCAATGTTGGTAGAATCCGATCCAAATATTCTTCGACGGTGTCGTCGAAATCGAAACCGACGTCGAAGAAGGGCGATCTGAGGATGTTAACTCTTCCTTGGTTGTCGTACTCAAACCCGAAGTTCCACTCGATTTCCTCCATGCATTCTTGAAGATGCGAAGGGGGGTCGCCGCAAGATACTCTCAAATGAGGGGGAGAGGTGGGCAGCGGGTTGTAGAGTGGATGGGGAGGCCGGCGGTAGAGGTGGGGTGAGGGGAGGTTGGTTTTAGAAAATAAAACTGAGATTAATTTCAGTTTTGAGAGTTTTGGAGGGGAAATTTGAATTTCAATGAGAGGGTAATTAATTCCTTAATTAGGAATTAATAGGGAAATAGAGAGGGGAGGCCGGCGGTAGAAGAGTAGGGAGAGGGCGAGATTAAACTAAAATTCTTTCAGTTTTCATAGCAATAGGAGGGAAAATTAATGGATCCTAATTTGAATTTCAAAATAGGATCAAGGAGTTAATGGGGCAATTAAAGGGGAGCATAATGGGGGCCGGCGGCATGGCTAAGGAGGGAGAGAGTTATGGAGAGGGGGAGAAGGTTTCCAAATTGAGAATTTGATTTGAAAAATTCTGAAATAAAATCCAAATAAATTCTTGATTTAAAATTTGAATTTATTCAAAAACTTTCCAAAAATAGATTTCCAAATTTGAAAAGAAATTGAAACTTGCAAAATCAAATTTCAATGAGGGGTTGAAAGAGGATGTGGAGTGGTGGTGGCAGAAGGGGAGGAGGACCGGCGGCAAGGAGGCCGGCCGGTGAAGTTGGGGTGGTCGGCAAGGAGGTCTAGGGGCGGCGGCAAGAGGGGGTTTTGATCCGACTTCTTCCGATTGGATGATTGTGGGTGGCGTCGCTTGTGGGTGAGGCGAAGATCAATGGAACTAATACACGGAAAACTCACAAAGAGATCTCATGTTAAGAACTCACTAAGAGATCTTGGAACTCACCTATGTTGCACCGATACACCTATTTATGAAGGCGTGCTGTATCCGATACACCGATACACCGATATGCCTCCGATACTCCACCGATATGTGTCGGATACACCAAAGACGTATCCAATTAAAATACTATTTAATTTCAAAAGGATACGCGTATCCGATACACGTGTCCGTTGAAAAACAAAAAGAAATTTAGAAAAAAAAGATGTGTCATATTTACTTCCGCGGTTGCGAGCAAAGTTCTCTCATTTCCGAGATGGATTTGAGTCTCTTTATTATATAAGAATATTAGAAATTACTAATCTTTTACTTGATGAGCCTGAATTAAAAGCGTTATGATATTTATTGAAAATGATATAGAAGTTCAAAGACAAACCACTGAAGAAGCTAATCATATTATTCCTTATATTGAATAGTTGAAACTTTATGTGCTAGACAATTTATGTTTATGCTTTTGTTGTTGTACTAGACATTTAATGCTTACTTATATTTTGATATTATAAGCTACAATGCTACAAATGATGTTGTTGTCATTTTTTTTGTAATTTCAAATATTATGCTTTGATTGATTTCTTAATTTTTATGTATGATTTATAAATTATGATGTCGTGTCCGCGCCGTATCCGTATCCTGTATTTTTAAGAATTGGCGTGTCCCGTATCCGTATCGTGTCGTATCCGTGTCGCCGTATCCGTATCGGTGCAACATAGGAACTCACAAAGAGATCGCACAATGAAAAAATTTCATTCATTCAATAATAATCCCCAATACAATGACAAAGCCTTTTATATATATAGGCTAACTAGAAATACAACACATAAAGACGACAACGCCCTTGGGCTACAATAAGCACTAATTCCCTCATAGGGGTACAAAAGGAAAAACATGAACTATAAATGACATGAATAAAATAAAAGGTCAAAAATAAAGGCTCTGAATCATGGACGTCGATCGGCGTCTCCGGCGATGGTACACGTGTCGAAATCTAATGTCCCCATCACTATCTTTAAGAGTAAAGCCACTCATCCACCTGAGCATCCTCATATCCGCAACACTTAACTTAATATTATGCTTCTCTTTTAGTGGACAACATTCTGCACCATAAAACATTGTAGGTCTCACTACCATCTTATAAAAAAATTTTCCCTTAAGTTTGAGAGGGACTTTTTTATCACATAACAAGCCCAATGCATTCCTCCACTTCAACCATCCAACTTGAATTCTACTAATAATATTCATATCTATTTCACCATCACTCTGAACAATAGACCCAAGATATCTAAAACGTGTGCTCTTATTAATGACTTGATCGCCCAAAGCTATAATCCCCCCACTAGATCTATTATTAGTAAAATTATACTCTATATATTCAGTTTTTAGATCTAATCAAATGAAAGCCTTTAGACTCTAAGAATGACCTTCAAGTTTACCTTCAACTCCCTCTCTAGCCTTATCAACAAGAAGAATATCATCAACAAAAAGCATACACCAGAGTACAACCTCTTGCAAATGTCTAGTGAGAACATCCATAACTAAAGCAAAAAGATATGGGCTTAAGGCTGATCCTTGATGTAATTCAACTGAAATAGGAAAATACTTGGTTAAAACATCTTGTGTTTGAACACAAGGAAACACAAGGAATAACTCCTGCAATATATCCTTAATGACTTGAATATAAGAATTATTAACCCATTTCTTATGTAGAACTCTTCATAGCACTTCTCTTGTAACTTTATCATATGCTTTCTCTAAATCAATAAAAATCATATGTAGATCCTCCTTATTCTCTCTATACTTCTCCATCTAACCTCTCAATAAATGTAAATAACTTCCATAGTAGACCTACCTAGCATGAATCCAAATTGATTTTGAGAAACATTAGTATAATGCCACAACCTATGCTTCATAACTCTCTCCCATGCTTTTAAGTATGACACATTAACTTGATTCATTTATAATTCGCACAATCTTGTGCATCACCTTTATTCTTAAAAAGAGAAATCAACACTCATTCTCCACTTATCTGGCATCTTTTTAGTCTTCAAAATAATATTAAAAATTTAGTAAGCCAAAAAATTCCTTCATCTCCTAAACATTTTCACACCTCTATTGGAATATCATCAGGTCCAACAGTTTTTCCACACTTTATTTTCCTTAAAACCTCTTTCAATTCGGTTTTACTAATATGTCGATAACAACAAAAATCTTTATTTTTATTTAGGGTGCTAAGGTCACTAAAATCAATTGCATTCTCATAATCTTTATTAAAAAGTTTAGCAAAATATCTCATCCACCTTTGTTAAATATCCTTTTCTAATAAAAGCACTTTTTGATATTCATCCTTAATACACTTCACTTGAATTAATCCTTAATAATATTATCTCTTTGTTTAGCTAACTTATACATGTATGTTTCACCCTCCTTAGTATATAATATATTATATAAATCAATAAAAGTTAAAATATTTTCTCTTCAAATTGCTTTCTTAGGCTCCTTACGGACCCTCTTTATATCTTTCCTAATTATTAGAGTTTTACAGTTAAACCAATTTTTATAATAAATCTTCTTATTTTTTATCTTTCACATTTTGATTCTACCACAAATTATTTTTACTATTAGTAGCTTTTCCCTTTTATATTTTAAGTACATCTTTTGCAACATTCTTAATGCCATTAGCTATTTTTTTCTCACATAACATTAGTTACCTCATGCACAAAAAAAATCTTAAGATCTAGAATCTTACTCCCAAAAGTATTTTTATTAATATTATTTAAATGCCCCTATTTAATCTTAGAATAATGATTTAATTTATTTTTAATATTCTACCCCATCATCTTAAAGTCAAAAACTAATAAGTGATGTTAGGTACATAAACTTTCACTCGGAATAATTTTACAATCTTTGCAATCTAAACGATCTATTTTTTTCTTATAAGAAAATAATCAATCTAAGTTTTACTATATCCATTCTTATAAGTGATGAGATGCTCATCTCTTTTCTTAAATAATGTATTAGTAATTACAAAATCATAAGCTAAAAAAAAATTTAATATGATCTTACCACCTTCATTTGTTGCTCCAAAGTTATAACCATCATTAATGATTTTAAAATCATTTACCTCTCTACTAACATGTTCATTTAAATCTCCTCCAATAAAAACTCTTTCTTAAAAATGTATCATTTGTATTAATTCTCATAGGTCATACCAAAATTTTAATTTTGAACGCATATCCAAATCTACGTAAGGAGCATAAAAGCTTATAATATTAATAACCTTAGCATCAATAACAATCTTTAAAACTATAATTCTATCTCCAATTATATTAATTTTTACAACATTATATTTCAACCTCTTATCTAGAATCACGCCTATACCTCATTTCTAGTACGACTCCTACCAGAATATCATAGTTTAAATCCTAAACTGTCAATCCTTCTCGCAAACCTATTTAGTTTCCTGAATGCAAAGAATATTTATCTTCCTATGGATTATAATATCCATTAATTTCATTAATTTGCCTATAAGGGGAACCTATATTTCAAGTTCTTATCCTAAATTTAGTTTCATGGACTAGCTTCTTAGCCCACATCCGTCCATGATGTGGGAACCCTTGCCTATTAACACTGCACCCGATGCAGCAGTCCTTGCTCACTTGTCGTTATATTCAGGCCATACAATGCGTTGCTTCCAAGAAATGCCCTAGCATTAACACAATGTATTAAAAGATTCATGTCATGATTATTTGACAAATTTTACATTGATTGTTGATTACCTAACGCAACTCTCAACTTTTCTCATCTAGGACTTGGGACATGGTAATGAAAGTGAATCATATGAATTAAAAAAAAAAGCAACTAAAGTGATCTCAGATTGTGAAGATCTTTTAAAAAGAAATGGGAAAAAATTCAGTACTTGTTAATCCTCCTTCAAATCATAATGACCCAAATTTTGCACTTCAGAATGAAATAGACTCTAGGGTTAGGAAATGCTATAATGCCTAAAATTTTTGGATCATATATATTCCTAAAAATCACAAGCAAAAATTGGGAAGCTCTTAAATAGACTCACTCAAAAGTTAAAAATCTTACTCTCATATATGAAATCAAGATGAAGATCTCAACAATCAAACAAGATAGTCTCTCTGTCATTAAAATGCATTAAAGGTTTATTGGTTAGAATTAGATCACTAACAAGATCTCAAAATGAAGTATACTTCTGATATCGCAGTTCTAAGATAATATGAGAAAGAAAAAGGGTTTCGAGTTAATTGCAAGACTTGTCGCCAAACTCGGCCAACTTTATTCAAATTTACAGCAAAAGAACTCACTATCCCTAAATGAGGACTTCTTGTTTATGTGTACTGAAGAAGAAAGAAGGATGGTAATACTTTGCACTCCCAATATGAAATGTTGGCCATGACAATCAAAGAAACTAGAAGTAAATGATTTACAAGAACTGAAACAACCTGAAAAAAAAAAGACAAAAACAACCTAATAAATTCTCTGGACCTTTCGCAGATTCCAGCAAGTAGGATTTGCAAGAACCAAATGGGAGGAAGTGAATGTGGAAGAAAAATCCGCAGCACATTGCTTATGACAAAGCGGTAACCTTGGTATGTGACCACGCCACAACCAATTATAGAAGTTTGGTTGATAAGTCAGGAAAGAGCACCCTAAACAAATTTCGATGAGTTCTCATTCTCTCCTAGAACTAAGATAATTTTCAAAATTTAACAACCAAAAACTGATATTTCATTCCCTGACATGCCTTTAAATAGGCTTCTAACATATTACAAGACAAACACACAAATACCTAAAATACAACTATAACTTTGGTCATTTAAAAGATAAGGACTAGCTTTAAAAAAAAAAAAAAAACTTACCAGTAAACACCTAATAATTAAACTAAAATTAAAAAAAATGAACTTTAATTTTGCCCAAATAAACAAAAAAGTATGAATTATTCTAAGGCTTGAATAACAACTATCTGAGATAAGGACCAAAATGGTTTGATTCTTTGCGAAAGAACAAATTATCCCTTGACTTTTTAAATATAACCTAAATAATCTCACATAAAAATCAATTTGGTCCCTCTTTAAAGAGTCAAGAGACCAAATTAATACTTTTATATTATATGAGACTATTTTGGACCTATAAAAAAAGAAAAGAACCAATTCGATCCTTTTCTCCAACTATCCAGTCTTGATTAACACTTTAGATGGCCCTCATCGAGTTTACTTAATCTCATATAGGACGAATAAACCCATAAAGTGTGTCTAAATCTCATTATAGGATAAGACATTCCTCTAAAATCCTAGAACATATTTTTTCTACTTTTTATATAAAAGTTGATATTGAAAACTTTCATTAAGAAACTTACAAAATTACTAAACATCATTTTGCTCTCATTCATAGAAGTGATTTCAAATCCTCTACTCCTTTTATGATAATTCACTTCGATATTTACAGACCTCTAAAGGATTTATCACATTTATTAATGATTGCACTCGAATGACATGGGCTTATCTTATCAAATAAAAATCAGATACCAATCATACTCTTCAGATCTTTATTTTTTTGATAAAAAGTCAATATGACGTTAACATTTAAAAAAATTTAACTGATAATAATCAAGATTATTTTAATCATATTTATCTTCTTTCCACAATAAAAAATGTATTAGTCACCAATCCACTTATCTAACACATCACAATAAAATGGGATGGCAGGAAGAAAAAATTGACACCACCTAGAAGTTACCATAGCTCCTCTTCCAAAATCAAGTTCCCAAAAAGATATTAGAAAGATATTCTAACCTTCACATATCTAATCAATATTTAATAGAAAACCTTTAAGAGTGACTAATTTTAAAGTTTCCATGAACTATATTGTTAAATTTTTCGCACAAACAATTTTTTTCTCAAAACTTCCTCCAAAAATTTTCAATTGTATAATTCACTTACACAAACAATGGCGAGATAAGCTACGAGGGCACTTAAGTTTTTTTAAAGATATTCATCCACTAAAAATGTATAAATATTATCAATCATGAAAAAATTCTTCATTTCAAAAGATATCATTTTCGATGACAAAATAAATTTCTTCTCTAATTATCTCCTGGGAAAGAACCAAATGAAAAAAAGTATGATGAATTTAATTTCTTCTCTCAATATTCCAGCCACAAACGCAAGAACAAAACAGTATTCCTATCACTAAGCCTATTCAAGTCTATATAATAAAGACAAAGGCCATCCAAAGTCTCCACAGCAACCTCAAGACTCAAAATCATTGTTATGTAACTCCTACAACAATTATCAACCTTTTATCATACATTTTCCTTTATGCCTCAAAACATAGTACACATATTTTCAAGAAATTTCTCCTACACATAAAGTCTTCCTAATAAATATCATCTCCAGTATTAAAATTATACAAATCCTATTTGAGGCATTAGAAAATAAGAATTGAAATAATGCTATGAGAGAGAAGGTGAATGCCAATAAAAAAAACACACACAAGGGGTATCGTTGAGCGACCAAAAGAGAAAAATATGTAGGATGCAAGTGAGTTTTCTTATTAAAAATATAAAGAAGGCGAAAGTCTGGAATGATATAAAATAAGGATATTAGCAAAAAGATATACTCAATCCTATGAAATATATTATCAAGAAATCTTTACTCATGTTGCTAAAATGAATTAAATTCACATCCTTATTTCTTAGACAGCTAACCTTGGATATGGAACATATGATGTAAAAAAATGACATTTTACTTGGGGATATTTACCAAAAAGTTTATATAAATCCTCCACCTTGATTCAACAACTCTCACTAAAATAAGGAGTCCATATTGGAAAAAAAAGGAAATATATAACCTTAGCTCCCAACAGTATGATTTGGCAAATTTATAACAGACATGTAAGAAATGGGATATAAACAAAACATGGGATCTTCATAAAACATTCCACTAATAGAAATTTTTTAATTCTTGTTTATATGTTGATATAATTATTAGAGGTGATGATAATGAATGAATGGAATTACTCAGAAAAAACTCACTGCAGAATTTGAAATCAAAGAACTAGGCCAGAACAAATACTTCACGGGTATAGAGATGGCTTAATAAAAATATGTTATAGACATATTTAGAGCAATAATAATAATAACTGATTGCAATAGATGTGAAACTTCAATTGAACGAAACTAAACAAGCAAGAAAGAAATGTACCTATATATTTTATTATGTGGGGAGGACGGTCGTTCAATATGTATTAATTATTTGTCAAGTTATAAATTGTAAATATCCCCAATTGCCATAAGCATCATTTGTGTCTAAATACCATGGGGCGAATAAACAATGCAAGCTTTCGGGCCAGTTCCTTTTTCTACAACTTCTATATATATAAAAAAATCAATACTATTTACCTTAAACTTCATTATTAAAATTAGTGTAAAACTAAATTTTAAGAAAGTTCAAGATGATTTGAGAATGCAAAAAAAGCATACAAAATAACACCCTAATGATAGCCTTAGATTACAAGATAATTGATTCATTAATTTCATTAGAAGCACTCAAAACAACCGAAAATTTTACTGGCAACTATAGAAAGATAAAGTGTAAGACTTTCTTGCATGAGTAAATACGGATCAGATTAGAGTTCAGATCCATGGCAAAGTGTTAAATGAGATCATTTCTATCATTCAGGCTGAGGAAAGCCAACAAAAGGGTAATGCTGGAATCAAAGGCTATTAATGGTTCAACAATGGTGATAACCAAAGAGGCGATATATAAGGAAAGAGATAAGGATTCCTCAAAACCTAAAAACAAAGACTCCATTTGGCATAACTATTGCAAGAAACCAAGACAAACAAAGACGACCTGCTGGAAGTTACATGGAAAGCCCCCAAGTAAGAAGTAGAATCAAAGATGTAGCCAAAAGGGGATATCACAAGCTAACACTAAAATAAGTCATCCCAACCCAAAAAAACAGTTCAGCTTCAGAGAACTCAACAAAGAAGATGGTGATAAAGTTAAAAAACTCCTGGTATCACTTGAAAATTTATCTTCTTCTATTTATTCTTTCATGTAAGTTTCTTATATCCATCGAATTAAATATCTCTAGAAATCATTTGAAAGGTTTATGAATTATTAACTCAGAAGTCACATATCACATGCCAGACTACATTACTCACTTCATCAACTATACTCATTTCCTGGGTAATAAGAAAATAATCATTGTAGAAGGCCAAGAAGATATAACATTATCTCCCTCTATTACTCTCAAAAATGTGCTCCACATACCTCAATTATCCACAAACCTAATATCCATACAAAAACTTAAGTGTGACCATAATTGCCAATTCCTAATTAAACCTACTTGTTTATTTCAAACAAGGTTTCAGGGAAGAAAATTAAACTTGCTAAGGAGAAAGATGAAATATACTAACTGAAAGAGCTGAACAAATTCACTATTGACAATAATAGCTATTCTATGTTATCCTTGTTTAATAAAAAAATTACTATTTGACTTCATCATTTTAGATTAGGACATCCATCTTTTGATATCTTAAAAAACATGTATCTAAAACTTTTTAATGAGTTAAAAAATGAATTATTTTATTGTGAAACCTGTGAGTTAATCAAATATAAATGAGTTTCTTTTCCAAATAAAAATGAGAAATATCATACTCCCTTCTACCTTATTCATAGTGATATCTGAAGATCCTAAAAAATTTCTAACATTTTTGGGGCCAGATGGCTTGTATCCTTCATTAATGACTACACTCAAGTCTTTTGGATAATTCTCCTCAAAAACAAATCTGATGTTAGCACCACCCATTTTTCACAATATGATCCATAATCAATTTGGGGTCAAAGTAAAATAATTTAGTTCCAACAATACCAAAGACTACTTTAGCCAAACCCTATCCTCCTTTTAAAAGGAAGAAAACATTCATGAGTCTTCCTACATTCACACCCCACAACAAAACGGAGTTGCAGAAAGAAAAAACGCCCACCTTCTTGCCTCCACCAAGGCACTTCTATTCCGCCATAATATTCCAAAATCCTATTGGAAGAAAGCCCTTCTGACTGCCACATATCTCATAAACCAGTTATCTTAAAAAATCTTGGGACTAAAAACACCAATGAATATATCTACTTTTTATCCTGAATTTTGAACCCATAATAACCTCACACCAATAATCTTTAGGTGTACTCCCTATATTCACATTCATAACAAAAATAGAGGAAAATTAAATCCAAGAGCACTCAAATGTGTCTTTATCGGATGTTCATCCATGCAGAGATTATAAATGTTATCGCCTCACCTCCAAGAAAATCTATATATCTATTGACATATCTTTTGGCGAACAAAAATCATATTTCACTAACCTCATCTTGAGGGGAAGGCTGAAATTAAGGAAGATGAGAAAAATGAGCATCACCACCCCCCCCCCCCCCCCCACCCATTGACCTTCAAACTCCACCTCAAACTGATGCACCTAAGTCTAAAACCAAAGCCAAAGAAACTATGGACAAAGCTATTATGAATAACATGAGGTTTGGAAAGGTATAATCCAGGTATACAAATCCAAATTATACTCCAAAGCATATCAAAAAAATCTAAACTGTCTACTGAAATTGAGGTAAATACAAGTTCAACTAAAAAACCTCTCGTGTACCCCATAACTAACTTTGTATCCTTCCACAATTTTTCACATTAACATAAAATTTTCTAATTACAAAAAATGATATTTATATTCCTAATGATATTTCTGAAGCATTATCTAATAAGAATTGAAAAAGTATCATGAAAGATGAAATACAGGCCCCGGAGAAGAATAATACTTGGGAGATCATCGACCTACTAGTAGGAAAAAGACCAAAGGGGTGCAAATGTATGTTCTCTATAAAATACAAAGCCAATTGTACATTGGAAAGATATAAGGCAAGACTAGTTGCAAAAGGGTACACTCAAGCGTACAACATTAACTACCAGGAAACTTTTGCACATGTGACCAAGATGAACACTGTGAGGATACTTCTCTCATTAGCAACTAATTATAACTACATCTAGAATAGCTAAATCTCAAAAATATATTCCTACACATGGACTTAGAGGAAGAAATATTTATAGAGATTCCACAATGATTCAAGAAAAATTTTGGGGGGTAACAAAATGTGTAGGTTAAAAAAGGCACTATATGGGCTAAAGCAGTCGCCTATAGCTTAGTTTGGAAGATTCTCTAGAGTCATGCAACTCAATGCATATCGACAAAGCCAAAGGGACCATACACTATTCTCCAAGCACTTAGACTCAAGGGGAGTCATAATTTTGTTAGTTTATGTGAATGATATCATCTTGTCTGAGAATGATGAAAAGGAGAAAATGATTTTAAAAAATTATCTTGTCAAGAAATTAGAGATCAAAGAACTTGGTAGATTAAATATCTTTCCCACTCCAATAGAGGAATTTACATTTTACAATAGAAAGACATTACTACTTACTGATCCTCTTAAAGAAAAAGGGCTTATAAGAAAGCATGGACACTAGTAAATCAAATCTCAAATTAGGAGAAGCTAAAGAGGATCCAAACATAGATAAGGGAGCTTATCAGAGACTTGTGGGAAAATTGATCTTCCTTTCCCACATCAAATCATATATAGCATTTGTTGTAAGCATGATCGGCCAGTTCCCACAATTCAAAGCAGACTCACATGCAACCAGTAGACAAAATATTCCACTACCTTGAGGGGAATCCAGGAAAAAAGAATTATCTTCAAAAGAGAATATTAAATAATCTCAAAAGCATACATTGATGCATATTACAAATGATCACCAGTAGACAAACGATCTACCTCAGGATACTGCACATTCATTGGAGGAAACCTTATTATATGGAGCAAGAAATAGAATGTGGTGGCAAGATCTAGTGTATAAGTAGAGTTCAGAGCTATAGCCTTTAGAGTATGTGAACTAATATGGATCAAGATAATTCTAGAAGACCTAAGGATCAAGTGAGAAAGTTCCATGAAGCTACACTGTGACAATAAATCAGCAATTAACATAGCTCACAATCTAATTCAGAATGACAGGACCAAGCACATAGAAGTGGACAAACATTTTATAAAGGATAAATTAGACAGTGGTATTATATGTATCTATCATGTCTCATCAAAAGATCAACTTGCAAACAGTTTTACCAAGGGACTTGATAACTATACCTTTTTGGGACTGATTACCAAGCTGGGAATGTAGATCTGTATTCCCCAGCTTAAGGGGGAGAGTTAAATCTCAGTCATCCCTTATCTCTTGATCGCACGACCAACATGGGGATCCGTGGGACGATTGTTAAATTCCAAACATCCCTTAACACTTGATCCAACGGACAGCGTGGGTTTCCAAGAAAGGCTCACCTGGATCACGTCGATCTACTTCTATATTTGGGTAGCTAATTTAAGAAGGATTATATTAGGGCAATTATGCATGATTGTGCAGTTATTTATTTCTTTATCAAGATATCTTATATAGATTTATAAATAGGGCTAGTTTTGTGCAATAAAATTAAGTTTTTTTCCTCATCAATTCTCTGAATTTAACATGTATTACAGAGGTATAATTAGTATAATTGTCAAGTTACTAGACAATTTTAAATCACAATAGTAAATTATATAATTTTGAATTCATCATAAAGTGCCTTTAAGAAGTAAGGCCGATTATGACAAAGGATAATTATAAAAATGACAGGTGCTTTCCAGTGAAATAGTAAAACACGAGCTTCTATAAGGAGAACTGCAGATAGAACACCAGGAACGGGGTCATACAAATTTTTAGTAGCTAATATAAATATATTTTAGTAAGGAAAAGGGGTAGGAATATAAGAAAAATGTTGAACCCTTAACTGATGAAATTTATCTTATAATATAACAAATATAACTATATTTTTATCATAAAACTTTCACAACCATGGTTAGAAACCACAAACAGCTTTCGTGTTCCTTCATAACTCAACTACTTATTTTTCTACAACTGAAATCCAGAATAATAATCTTGCATTCAATGAAAATTTCAAAAAAAATTCAATGTGGAGTGAACTCTTCAATAAATATGACATTGACACCATATATATGGAGCTTCACTTAGTTATTTCTGAATTCTGATTGGTTAGGTTTTCTCAAAGCGAACTAGTTCAACACAAGCTTTATGCATGCTACATCAGTAGAACTAGTCATAGCAAAGCTGGCAAAGTGCTACATTACCTTTCCAGTAGCAGTGACACGTTCACCATTGTTCAATTTGATGTACTTTTTGCTTCTCTGTCAAAAAAGAAAAAAGATTTTTTTTTTACAACAATCGATGAGTAAAGAAAAAATAGTTGTTTTCTGGGCCTTGCTTCATTTAAATACCTTATCCCAATGATATACAGACTTTTGTTTCCGCATTGCAGAATTGTCATCTGCAACAAGATCTAGGACAGCAGTCTCCAATCTGCAAATACATAAATTAACATAGCCCAAAATTCCATCAACATCATCCTTATTAATTATTATTAGCCATATCCCAATTAAATGGCACCAGCTTCATCAATCCTCCATTCATTCCTTGAATGAATTTTACATGCGCTGTTAACTCTATTTCATGCATATCTTGTTGCACTACTTCTACAACTACTAATTTCGGTCTACTCATTTGATCCTTTGGCACTGATTATATGTACCAATTTATAGTAGCAAATTCTACCTTCGCCTAAACCACCAAACATCTTTTTTTCTGCTACACAAAATTGCAGTAAATTAAAATGAAAATTAAAAAACAAAGAAATGCTAAAATGCTTCTCGAAAAGTTCATAATCACGAAGAAAATACAAGAGCCATACGTAAATTAAAACTTACGTGAGCTGACAATTACAATTTATTTTAAAGCGATTCCATGGAATGAAAAAGTGGAGCCATTAAACAAAGTACTTAGCAGTCTTAAAAATAAAAGCAGAAAATAAATAGATTTAGGCTTCTTTTTTTTTTCCTTACAAACTTCTCAACCGTCATCAGGTAAAACAAACGCACCAGCAATTTAATGGTGGATTTTAAATTTTATTATAAAAACAAGAAACCAGAATTCTTTATACATGTTCAGGGATCAACTTCATGCTTCCCATAAACCTAGACTTAAATAGGAAACTATTAAAATAAATTCAAAGGGTTAAGATCTAAGAAGGCTGTGTCAGATAAAAAGAATGCGACCAACTGCCTAGTCATCAGTTGGACAAAAAGAACAAAGAGGATACAACAACAACAACATCACGTCGGCTACATGAATCCTTTTCTCCATTGTATCCTATTAAAGGTCAAATTCTCGTTAAATCTAATAAAGAAAGGTCATTCCTAATATTTTCTAACCAAGTCTTTTTAGGTCTACTTCTACCTTTCTTAACATAAGTCAAATCTAATACCTCTACTCTCCTAACCGAGTCATTGGAAGGCCACCGTTTTATGTGATCAAATCATCTAAGGCGACTCTCTCTAATCTTATCTTCTACTGGAGCTACTCCAACCTTTTCACGTATATTCATTTTGTATCCTATCTCTAAGGGTAAAGCCACTCATCCACCTGAGCATCTAATAGGAAATACTTGTATACACAAGTAAACCTAACCCAAATTAAGTACCTAAGCAAAGAAAAACTGCTGTCCACAGCAAGAACATAGCCCAAACAGTAGGAAAACTGAGAAAAACTCAATAGAAATTCGTAGGAAATCAAAGCAAACACTTTTATTTCAATAGTAGACGAAAAGCACTTGCAAGATACAAATTTTCCTTCAATTCGAGAGGAATGAAGTACTCTCCACGATCTTCGGCAAAGCCGAGTGCCCAAGAACAACCCTAGATCTCAAGCAAAATTCAAATTCAAGATAATCCCTCCAATTTCCTCCTCCTCCTCTAATTAACCATAATGGATTCTTACAAATTACCTAATTAACCTTTGCATTCAAATTTTTCCCTCCCACTCATGCGTTAAGCCCATCATGGGCCCCATGGGGTTTCCGCCCCTTCTCCCGTCGTCTAGTATAGACGTGGACCGGTCCAGCCGGCCCCTCCTGGGCCGGCGTAACATCATCCTCATCTCTGCCACACTTAACTTAGTATTATGCTTCTCTTTTAATGGCCAACATTCAGCACCATTAAGTATTGCAGGCCTCACTACCATCTTATAGACAAGTAGAAAAATTTTCAAAATGTTAGACAAGCAATTTGTCAACTAGCCAGCCATGTTTCCACAGATATTTATCACCATCAGATCATAATAGTCAAGAAACCACGCTGACGAGTAAACAAAATCACTCATAAACATCAAGATAAGATAATGAAAAATAAAGAAGTGACCCAACCAAATGCCATCAAATTAGTGAAGATTTTGATGAGTTAAAATGAATTTTAAGGAAAGAAGAGCAATGGAAAAAGGGGATGCAATCATTACAATCGTACAGTTCACTACAAAAAAAAAAAACAGCAGGGTTATGTAGTCAAAGAAACTTTATCTCCTTCGTGCACATATTTGATAGCAGCCCTCCAGGGAGTTCCTTAAAGTCCAATTCACTTTTTGCAGACAGATAATTTAACAAGGGGACATTAAATGAAGGTGTAAATAATAAAAATGAAAAATTGGACACGATTTATAAGTTATAACAGGTCAAAAAGTTTCAGAAAAAAAAAAAACGTAAACTATAATTTAGCATCTAACGCAACAACTGGTTGAAAAGAAAGAGGATTCAGAAATTGGCCCCAATTAACAGGGATAAGGTACTGATGATGATGTTAACGTTGGCTTCAACTCAAACATAAAAATGAAAAGAGAAAGACAATCTAAGCAATTCCTTACCTATTAGAACTAAAGCCATGGCCTCCCTTGACAGATAGTCCTGCCTCAAGGTGCTAATAAAAAAAACAAGTCAAATCAGTAGTTTAGCAAGCCCAATTTTGGAAAATATTAACTTTATAACATTTGAATATAGGAAAAATATTTCATGAAAAAAAAAAAGATAAAGCTTAGCGCATTAAATAAACAAATGTTTCCAAACAGTATTAGCTAAGCAACAATGCAAGGCAAAGAGAGATTAAAATCAACAAACCACAGCAAATTTTTTATAATGCTGATAACAATGATGATCAAAATGTATGGGAGGTTTCTTACGAGGTGATGATAATAGTTATCAATATTTACATGGTCATTGGCCGGAATGAATGGACACATAAAGCTAGCCAAAATAGATGGAATAAGATTAAACATAACTACTAGCAGAAGTTTTACTCTCACAGTTTATAAGCTTATCAGATTGTATACCTGAGCTGCTGGTACAGAACTTATATAGAAGTCTTCATCCTTTAAAACTTGCTTTCTTCCTCTTCAAACCGCTTGGCCCTACAATTGATGTCAAATGTTAGTAGACGGAAAACAACATCTTTCAACTACAGGTCAAAGCTAAAGAAAGCATGGTTATGGAATTTAACAAATTGACTTTAAAGTATAACATGCCAAACAAAGAAAAAGAACTATACTACAGAATTATTATAGCAACCATGCGGCAAAGATAAAAAGAACATAAAGATCAGTAATACAAGTTGAATATTAGAATACCAACCCTTAACTGAAGTGGGATAAGGGGTAAATATGTCAGTTTTAGAAATCAGAAATATCCGCAGGTGGAAAGTTATACAACGATTTTAAGCACAGCTAAGCATGTCTTAACAAGCTGCCAAAGTCCCACTATCCTAAGCAAAAAAAAGATGTGCCGTGATATGCAAAAGATAATTACATTATGAAAAGTAAATGATGAACAAAAAATTAGAAGTCTAATGATGCAAAATTTGCATTCCTAGGAAGATTTATAGAACAACATAGCATTTTCATATTATGTCCTTACTTAATACTCGGGACAGAACTTAAAAGAAATTAATAGCACACCGTCATCATTGTCAGTTCTATCTTAACTATTTGAGATTTCGTGAGGCCCACCTTATTCATCCATAGTTCTTGAATCTTTTTGGCAACCTCTAAGCAGGTTAAAAGTCCTTAGCAACCTCTACGCAAGTTTGTATTCTATCAATTATCTCAAACTGATTATAATTTGACTTTCTGTGACTGCCAGACTTTTAAAAAGGAGTGGGCTCATTACATAATATGAATAGAGAGATTCTGTAAAGATCATGTACAGACAAAGAGAATATCTGAGGACAGGAAGAACCTTTTTTTTCCCAGTCATTTGATAATGTGCCCTCTACATCTGTTTCCTGCAGAGAAGATTAAGCATTAATAAAAAACACAATGAAAAAAATGATTTCTGCAAGTAAAATGGCAACCTCAATTGTCAGTAATAGATCATAGGTACGCATAACCACATAGGACGTTTAAGTAGTTGAAGGTACCATATTATAAACAGAATAGATTAAATGCTCCCAATTATAGACGCAGATGTTCAAACAATAGGAATAAAACATAATGATCTAGAATGGAAGAAGCTATATGGTAAGAATAAAGGAAAATGGTAAATATATGTAAATGTAGTCCGACAAACGTATTCAGCCATATTATTGAATCCCCATAACCTAAACCTTTAAGATATTTACCAGAAAATGATTGTTACTTATCAGAAATTTTTGTAAAAAATATAGTGCATCTGATGTATTACCTAATTGTTATTTAATAGCTAGCCTATTTATTCAAAATCTTACTTAGCTAACTATTTTTTAACCCTAATATGCGCTTCACGATCAATTTGAACGTGTCTGACGAGAACAATGGTCGTGTTACAATTCATAGAATTGGAGAAAGGTAAAAATACCTTCTAATTATTATACAAAATTATCCCTATTTATAAATCTATACAAGATGTCTTTATAAAGAAATAAATAACTTCTAATTGATACATAATTGCCTCAATATAATCCTTCCTAATTCAGCTACCCAAATATAGAAGGATATTGGCGTGATCCAGGTGAGCCTCCCACGGATTCTCATCCTGACCGTGGGATCAAATGCCAATGGATGACTGAGATTTTGACACTCCCCCTCAAGCTGGAGACCAGCTTGCAATTACTCGCTCAGAGGTAGAGCTGCATTGGTTATAGATAGGATATCAACCACAAGAGAAAGCCGGCAATGAAGGCCGATGATGAAAAACTATCCTCAAAATTCCGACAATTAAGGCCGGTTGTGGGAACTTGTATTCCTCGGAATTCCAGCAAAGAAGGTCGGTGATGGGAACATCCTCAAAATTCCGGCAATGAAGGCCGGTGGTGGAAACTAGTATTCCTCAGCATTCTGGCAATGAAGGCCGATGATAGGAACCTGTATTTTTTTTTTTTTTTCATAATTTCGGCAATAAAAGCTGGTAGAAGAACTAATATTTCTCCAAATTCTGGCAATGAAGGCCACAACCACAAACAGAGGGCACGGGCGGTTTGGACTTACTCGATTCTCATTCGATGTCCTACGGCAATGAAGGCCGCTTGCACAAAATAGAGGGCAAGAGCTGTTTGGACCGCACGACTCCAACGGCAATGAAGGCCGCTTTCTCCTCTCTGCTATGTTTGATTCGTATATCCCAGGCGATTCCGACAATGAAGGCCGGTAAAAGAATCAATATTCTTCAAAAGTAATGAAGACTATCTTTTTGATTCTAGACAGCAATGAAGGCTTCCAAAAAATAAGATCCCTCCGATCTTTATTTACGGCAATAAAGGCCGATATTTTTTTTTCTGGTTTAATAATTAAAACAAACTAGCCGAGCAAGGGCTCAGATCGGGACTGGCACAGAGTCGGTCTTCTCCACCGAGCGGGAGCCAGAGACGGATAAGGGACTCGCTCGTGCGATCCTGGAAGCAAGAGGGAACGAAAGCAGGATTTTCTTGCGGGAACGGAAGCCGGTCCTGCGCGCAAGCAGATATATGCTTCTTTGCAGAAGCCGCTCGGCTTCCTTGGTTCGCTGGAGGCTTTCTCGATCGGATCGAAACGCTCCTTCGATGATCTTCCCTTCCTGTCGAATCGGGTTTCGTGCTCCGCAGCAGGCTTCTTCGACTCTTTCAAAGAAGTCACGTTCGGCTTCACGGTCGCACCTTCCGCTCGTTCTTGGTTGTTCGACTCGTCGACTTCGGCCTTCCTCTCGGATCGAAATTTCCTTTAGTTCATTTGTGGCTGTTCGACTATCCTCCTTCGACGACTTGTCCTTCCTGTCTGATCGGAAGTTTGGATTGGAGCTTCGGCTTCGTCTCAGCATTTGTCTTCGGCGTACACGGAGTCGGCAGTGATAAAGCCTCGGATGGTTCGGGCTTTTTTCCTCTTCCTCTTCCGACGATCTAAGATCGTTCTTCGACGGCGATTAAGGCCGTTGGCTCTGAAACCATGTTACAATTCATAGAATTGGAGAAAGGTAAAAATACCTTCTAATTATTATACAAAATTATCCCTATTTATAGACCTATACAAGATGTCTTAATAAAGAAATAAATAACTTCTAATTGATACATAATTGCCTCAATATAATCCTTCGTAATTCAGCTACCCAAATATAGAAGGATATTTGCGTGATCTAGGTGAGCCTCCCACGGATTCTCATCCTGACCGTGGGATCAAATGCCAATGGATGACTGAGATTTTGACAGGTCGAATGACACAACACTGCATGAAAGAGGTTTAATGTTCCCAATGCTACACAAAATCACTCAAACAACATCCACTTGCAAATAGACTATCAACTCGCTTAGAGTATAAAACCTATCAAAGATGCACCACAACCTTTATGCTCGACTCGGTCGAACAACAATGAAAACAACCAAAAGTGTGACATTGTATGAAATCACCCAGACGTCATCCATTTGTGAAACAAATCACGCCATCATGCCCGAAACAATGAAATTATCAATAAAGAACCTTCGCATTAGATTCAAGCAAACACAGATATAAACAACGAGCTACAAGCATGATGTTGCACGAAATAGCTCGAACTTCCCCCATTTGCAAAAAAAACCATGACATCCCTTCAAGAGCAACAAAATTACTAAGAAAGGAAACTCATATTGACAGAGTGCCAGCATGAGAAAATTGGCACAAAATCCACCGGTGCCTACAAAATGTGGACGCATGCCAGCTATGAAAATTTAGCTAGCAACTTTAAAATGAATATTTATTTATTCTCATTAAAGGTTTTAAACCAATATCTTAAATTTTAATTGATTAAAAAATAACCTAAAAAATCAAATCAATTTTTTTTTAAATTTGGAATCTCATAGTATAGTACCCTATACTTTTATAGTAGCAAAAGAACAACTTTTTTTTTAAATTTAAAATAAATTTTTAAAAAGGAAAAAGAAACCTAAAAATCCCTAACAGCCACACAGTCATCCTCACAACAACACAACCACTTTCTCATGTTCACACACACGATACCAGTCCCTCTCCCGCTTGTGGACTCCCATGCCCACTTTCAACTTCGTCCCATCGGCGTCGATACCATCAATGCCTCCATGCACACAAATATAAAATGCAACTTAAAAAAATATATATTAAAAACTCAATTCGTGACAAATATGGCACGGCGAGTGGAGTCTCGTACATGTTTTTCTTAGAGTGGCAAGAAGAAACTCGTTAGCAACATTCACAATGTAGCGAGTAAACCACCAAAACCCTGCTGGAATGGGTTTAACGCTGCAAGAGGAGCCCCATAAATGCTTTTCTTAGCGTGAAGAAAGCTCGTTAGCGAAATTTCGCAACGTCATGAGAGAATACAATTTGCGGTGTGGTTAACGTAGAGAGTGAAACCTCATATACCCTTTTATTAGTGTGGCAAAAACAAAACTTGCCAACAACATTCACGACGCGACCGAAAAATTTCTTTTTGGAAATTCTCGTACATATACCCCGCACACGCCATTCTTGGTGCGAGGGAGATGTCACAAGGCTGCTAGAATTTGAACTGAACGAACTCTAAAAATTACATTCATGGAACTTAAAATGAGCAAAACACATCTGAGTGCAATAAACTACACAATTAAATATAAAAAATGTAATACAAGTAATATTAAAATAGCGAAATGTTGAATAATGAATCAAAATTGAAGACATACAGGGAACCATGAAACACTTGCTAGCTTGCTAAGAATGCAAGCAGAACCTCAACGCTACAAGCAAAGCCCTCAACGAATCGAACCAATAAACTCAATTGACTCGAGAATAGTGAAAAGGGAGAAGTGAGTTCTCGTGGACCCGTAACAATAAATTATAAAAAAAAACAATATTAAAATGATCAAATGATGACATGTAAAAAATGTGTCATTCTAACCAGGCTTAAATTCTCCTTCTTCACCTGTAACATTTTTGTGCAAGAGAACAAAAGATGATAGTTAAAAAATTCATATTTGCAAAATATAAATGCAAAAATCAAATTTTGGATAATTTTGACATCTACGTTTATTTCCTAAGCACTCCAATTATAATATTGACATCTTGAAATTCACATAAGAATTGTGTTGGTTTGCAAAATAACAAAATTTATATATTTTCAAGTCATATGCAGGCATCACGATGTAGTCTTGAATTTTCGTTAATACCTCAAGAAATGTGCAAATGCATTAAGCGCACCAAATGACGTACACAAGCACACACAAGTGCACTAAAAATTGTGGAACCAGGCCATTTCTAGAAAATGACGTCTACATGTGTTTCAACGAACGTAACAAATGCATAAGTACGCCATTTGAGAATGCTATGTGGACTGAATAATAACTATATTTTTAAATTCCAAGCTTTGAAAAAAATGTTTGATTATATAAAAATTTTACTACCAATTTTAAATATTAAATATATCATTTTCAAATGAGCATGTGCTTCGACAAATGTGACGAAGGTGCGAGAACATAATCTATAAGATTGTTACGCAAACTAAAAAATAATGAGTTTTAAATTTTTCACTCTGAAAATGTACAAATATGATGAAACTTCACAATCAATTTTAAAATTTCAAATCTCTATTAAAAAAATGAAATATCTACATGTGCTCTGACGACCGTGCTAAACACTTAAATTTGGAACCCCAGAATGTTGCATGGATTGAAAGCAATATGAATGCAAATTTTATAGAAGTGTGTGCAATCTCGAGAAGGATGTTATCGCCTAAAGAGCATGCAAGTACTTTGAGAAGTGCACTATTGCTTTAAAATGCATACAAATTTATTAAGTAAAATACATTAAAAATCGTGTGAGTGCACTATGAAAATGCATTGAAATGCATGCACGCATCGTCCAAACGCACAATCATCTATCTAGTTGATCAAATAAGTTAAAAAAAATGAAATTCATTCCAAAATTATTCTAATCTGAAATTAAATTCATATACAAACTTGTCCGAACAATTAAAAAAATCAAAATCATCATTATCATGCTACAATATGAAATTTGATCAAACATTCCAGCTTCATAAGCCTTGTCTCCCCAAATATGATGTATGATTAAATATTTAATTGAGCATACGAATTCCAAGAGACACCCTCTTTGATCTCAATAGCATAATATGAATTGACATAATTGACAAGTTTCAAAGAGAAACAAGACCATTAAAACTTCAAAGAACAAGATTTCTTTGATATTTTCATGATTTGACATCAAAATCATGAAAGTAGAAAGTTTAGTTGACCACCAACTAGATCTAATCTCCAAATCAAGCACAATCATTCATGCTTTGTGCTTTCGCACCACTCAATCTACTCAGTATGACAACCCCACTTCCAATAAATTGAGCCAAGGTTATACCGCAACACTAATAACTTTGGCATGATCTCATTGTTTGAGTTTAAAGGATCTTCTCTAATGAGGAAGCCTGTGGATCCTAATGAAGGCATCCAATAACAACAGCAAAACATCCCTAACGTCAAAGTCTGAAGTTAAATAACTCTTGACATGATTTCATTGTTCTGTTTAATAAGGTTACAAAATTAACCATTGGATTGTAAGGAATCAACATAAAGATTACAGGAGAAAAATGGCATACAAAAATTAATTCGATATTAAAAAGGCTAGGAATTCAAAATTAAAAAAAAAAATGTAGATAAAAGAAAATGTAAAGTAAGAAGTATTGACAAGATGCATTTAACATATCTGAATGATATATCTCATCCACCCATGGAATTTATATGATCATTCAAGAAACAGTGCTCTCATAAAATATGCACAACTAGAGGCATGAATGAGCCAAGATGGATTGTGAGTCAACTCAAACTAGACTCGCCAACGAGCTCGCAAGTCAAGCTTATCGAGCCTCGAGCCAGAACTTGAGCTCGAGTTCGAGCTTGATGAGACTCGGCTCATCACCTCGCGAGATTGCTTGATTAGGTAATATTTAGAGGCAGAAAAATCACCTTATTTATTAATTTATATTATTTAGAAGTAAATTCACTTCATTTGCATTTAAAACATGAAAAAAAAAATGTTTTAGTATTCCAAAAAAAGTTTACTGAAAAAGTTATTGCATTTAATATCATTAATGCATCTGCTACTATTACTGCTCCCCAAAAAATCTGTCTTTTTCCCTATGTTGCTACCGCTGTTGTTAATTCTCCCAAAAAAAAGCTGTATCTTCTTTAGTGCTTCTTCTCCAACGGTCAATTGAGTCTTTTGCCCGAGTTTTTGCCAGTTCACCCCTCATGCTTCTTGAGTGAACTCCCACCAAGCTAGAGTCAAGCTCTCAAGCTAGGGGAGTTGAAGGACGAGCCGAGTTTGAGTTCATTTTTTGGGGCCTGACTCAAACTTGAGCTTGAGTTGAAGCCGATTTTCTGACCAACAAGCTGAGCTTGAATTTGATGTGACTCGAGCTTGACTCGACTCGTTTACAAACCCTATGCACAACATATTATTGATGTGAGAGAAACTAAGGAGAAAAAACTACAAGATTAAGATTTCTAACGCACAAACTAATAAGCTTTTTTTTGTTCCCTCACATGTCCAAATATCTGCTAGCACATTATACCGAGTTTATCAGAAGAAATATTCCTAAATAACAATGCAAGTTATGCATAATAAATGCACAAATTCCATAGGTATATGTAAAGTAAATTTATAATTCTATGATATGTCAATAATAATACACAAAAACTTCCAGGCGTCTTCATAAAACACATGAATTTCGAGTTTAGGCGTTTCCTGAGCAAAAAGATTTTAAGATGCAAATATTCGGAGCTCGTATTATCTTTCAAGCATTATAACCAGATCATTTAAAAGGCTAGTATTTCTTAGAAAAACTCCCACAAAGTATCTGTTCAACATGTGGCATTGCTCTTCGAACTAATCAATAACACGTTATCAAAATATGCAACAGTCAACGGAGAAGAGTATTTAATCTGTTAAAAACAAATTAAAGAGTGACGCTAAAGCATAAATTTAAAAAAAAAGGCAAACATGCTAATAAACAAATGGAAACATATTGTAATAGACCAATATTTACTAAATAAGAGTTTTACCTTGGGAACTGCACCAGTAATCTTTTTCTGATGTACTAGATTGATGACTTCTTCATGAACAGCTCTTTTTCTCCTCATTATGTCAAGACATTGATTGGAACCCTGCAATATATTAAAAAACAAAATTTATAATGAGAATTATCAAGTGATGCTGCAACTACAACAACAACAACATCAAGCCTTTATCCCACTATGTGAGGTCGGCTACATGAATTCTATTTCTCCATTGTGTCCAGTTAAGAATCAAATTCTCATTTAATTCTAATAACGAAGGGTCGTTTCTAATGTTTTCTAACCAAATATTTTTAGATCTACCTCAACCTTTCATAACATAAGTCAAATCCAATACATCTAGATAGGACTAAAGAAGCATAAAAAAAGAAGCAAACAGTATCAAGCACCAAAGAAGCATGAGAATATAATCAAGACTTCTATTTTATAACATTAATATTATGGAATATACTACACTTGATAAGAGTGCAGAAGTACTGAAAAGTCACCTACAAAAATATTGGGTGTGAAAAAAAAGAGAAAATTTAACTGGAAGAGTAGCATTACTGGAAAAGAGTGAGAAATGATTAGAGAGTGTCAGTAACAATTGTTGATAATATGACAGTGAAAAATTATCTTCAAAGATTTGCATGTAAAAAAAGGAAGAAAATGCAAAAATAAAATGGGTAGATAGGACTAATCGGAAAGAATTAGAAAGAAAATGGTGTATACCAAAAGTAGCATGATTAGAAGTTTTGTAAAAAACCTACACAAAATAGAGTTGAGATCTCATCCAGGAACAAGATTCATCAAGTTGACCCAAATACTTGGAATATGGTGAATGATGATTGTGATTATAATAACCAAAGAAGAACGAGCATTGAATAATGCATAAAATACATCCTCATGCATATATGAAAAGGATTAAAAGAAAATAATACAAAGCAACACAATTTCTTTCAAGAAAAGATAGATGGTGAAATTTGCATTCCATGTAAAACACAACCAAAAGCAAAAGCATACCCAAATGCCAAAGCAATAAAAAAATCAAAGCAATGCCACAGTAAAAGGAACCAAGATAAAACAATGAATCAACACAACAAAGTATATTGAAAATAAGAAAATTAAACATCAAAGATAAGCTTCATGGCAAAGATTTTAAGTGAAGCAAAAAAATGCTTTGTTGTTGTACCATTAATAAGCCTAACGTACATATAAACACACAAAAACATGTATAGGATAAACACCAATGGACAATCTGATAAGCACCCTTGCACCCGCATGCATGCATTATTTCGTATCTCTATATATATGATGAAGCTCACCCTAACTACACCTTGCTTTTTAAGATCTAGCATAATGCCATCTACATCAAATTATAAATAGCAAAAGTCCAGCTTATGATGGGTTGTACAACTCAAATTGATCCTGTAAAGCCTAACACTAACCTTAAAACCAGCCAAAAAAGTAAGCATAGCGGATTTATAATGGTCTTAATAAGGAACACATCATATTGATAACCCACTCCTAACAGAAATAAAATGCTCTCACATCTACAAGCACAATGAGAAGAAATTACGGTGAGATGACATGGCGATAAGAAAAAGGTAAACTACGAAGATGATTAGGTGTGATAAAATTCAAAAAGAGAGCTAAAAGGGCCATGACGGAAAAAAGATTAGAAAAATCACGATAACAAGATGCAGGAGACAACAGAAATAGTCATTCCTAGGGCTGTCAAAACCGGGTCACAGGTCAGGTTCGGGTCCAACCCGAAATTGACCCGACACTGTTCAACCCGACCCGTTTTTGCAAACGGGTCGGTTTTCCGAACCAGAACCCGACCCGCTTCGGGTCCTGGTCAACCCGAACCCGACCCGATTCGGGTATATTTTATTAAAATTTTTTATTTAATTCAATTTATTTAAATCTAAATCAAATTAAGGTAAGATTTACTTCAATTAATTTAAATTAAATCAAGATTAATTTAATTTGGCCAAAAATGCTTATAATATTTTGAAATATCATTTACTTATTTCATTAAAAAACCCTCCTAAATTAATTAAAAATGGTTCAAAACGGGTTGATTTCAGGTTTCCGGGTCAACCCGAACCAGACACGGTTTTACAAATGGGTCGAAATCCTTAAAACCCGAACCCGACCCGGTTCGGGTTCGGGTTGACCCGAACCCGAAATTTTCGGGTCGGGTCAAATATTGACACCCCTAGTCATTCCACATTTATAAAGAGAAGAGCTTGGCGGTGTCAACCACTATAGGATGGCTTCGACAACAAGAATAAGTGTCACAAAACAATAACCACAAAGAAAGAAAGGTGATACCTCGTCCATGGAGAGAACAAACTATGGAGATGAAAATGGTGTGAAGAGAGGATCTAATTCAATGAGTACATAAGAAAAGGCCAATGCAAGGCAAAGTAGAGGTTGGAGAGAAGCAAAAATTACTCATGGAAAAGAATGTAGTGAGTCTAAAACGAAATGATTAGTAAGGTTATACTTTTCACCATATGATATCACATACATGACAATTTTTCAAAAACCTACAAATGCAACATTACAATCGCATGTTAGTATATACGTTCAAATAAATGACATGGGTGCACAAGCTGAATCCAAAGCTCATCAGCCCCAGCACAATTCAGTAAATGCCCAACCCAAATCTAAGGCATGGAGCAAAAAAAAACAATCTGAAATCAGTCCTCCTGAGATGAGACAAGGCAAATTACATGGGTATAGGTTTAAATTTCCAAAGACAAAGTATACTTATGCATGCCATAATTCATAGCAGCACAACAGTTGGATGGAGTAAATGTATGGAATATGGTAAATATGGGATACAATGTGTGCATTAAAATTGTGACACCTGATGGTCATTAGAAGTAACATCATCAAAAATAATCATTCACTTAATATGTATCCATATCCTACTTCTGCAGAACTTGTACAGTCCACACATCTAACTCATGTCATGTCCTATATCCTTACAGTATTTACATTATTCTTAGTCAAATGATAATGATAAATACTAGAATTGAATGCTGATTGGATGACGCAAAAACAAATTAGAGATACTTGGTACTCGTATAAAGCAAACTAATACAAATTCTTCTAGAAGGGGGAAGAAAGTGGCATCACAATGTTATAAAAAAGAATGGTTTGAGCAAAAAAGTTGCATTGCGCAAAATGTAAATAGGAATAAAAAATATATAAAAGTTAGAATGAGAAACAAGTAAATGGCAGAATAAGCACTAGTAGCATTCATCAAGGACAACATAATATACATCTATTCATTTAATAAGGGTGTTTACATTTTTGAAGGAAAAAGTGATAGTCAAGTGAGATAATTTAGTGCAGGAGCAAATACGAAAAGAGTTCTACAAGTTTCATAAAACCAATATCCCTTATCAGCTTGATAAATGTTTACCAGCGCTTGTTGCAAACTAACCAGATATCAACGTACAGCCGGTTATTCAATTAGGACACTTTTCAAGTTCACTAATCTAAGCGTATCAACAAAAACAGGAATAAAAAACATAAACCAGTAACTAGAATGTTAAAATAAGAGCATTAGCTGATGCGGACATCGGCACGAAAATCTGGCGCATCTATCACAGGAGGCGTCGTAAATCGACGGCTCTAATTTAAGTTGTCATTTATGAATTATTTTCTACATTTTAGTTTCTATTTTATGTTATTTCCTATTTTACCCCTAGGTTAATTTATTTGAGTGTTGTGGCCCAAGTGGCAATTTTGTAATTTTTTATTTTCTCATGTTGTGGCCTATATATAGGGCCTTTAGCTATTGTAATAGGATGGTTAATGAATATGAAAATTTGTGTTCCACATTTGTTCTTCTTGTGAGAGAGCGTTAGTGGGATTCCTATGAGAGGAATCGAAGTTGTCACCAGCCGCAGGATGGGTCCGGGCTCGTGATTTGAGATCCCTTGGAGAGGAAGAATCGTATCACCCACCAACCTTGGAGACGGCCGGGTTCGTGGTTTTATTCTTTTCGTTATCTTTTCATTTTCTCCTTGTAGACATCCTCATCCTCCACCCAAGCCACCGGCCACCTCTTCACAATCCCGCCGGCCACCTTTTCACAACCCGCCGGCCACCTCTTCACAACCCGCCGGCCACCTCCCTTCATCATCCCATTGAAGTTTCCTAATTTAGGCTTGAATGAATTTGGAAATAGTTTGAAATTCAAACTCAATTGATTTGAAATTCAAATAAACCTTCCTAAATTCCCTAATCCTATTTAAGGAAACATTTTGAATTTTGAAAATCTTTCCTAAATTAGCGAATCTATTTTAGGTAAGTTTCTTAAGTTAACAATATTTGAATTCAAATTCAAATAGAGTTACTTAATTAATTTCCTAAGTCTAAAACTATTTTAGGCAAGCTTGCACACATGGCACCAAACCCAAATTTCACCCATGCATGCCGCCGGCCTCTTTCCCTATCCCATTAACCCTTTTGAATTATTTCCTAATCTCATCTATTAGTTAGGAAATAATTTGAAATCACCCATAAATCCCTCTGGACCAAATTTCCTACTCACCTTGCTTGGATTGATTTGTTGCCTAAGTGGAACTCCACTTTTGGGAATAAAATTAATTCTCCCCTTTTCTTTTCCCTGCATTGCTGCCCCCCTGTCACCTCCATCTTGAGTTATTCTTTATTTCATATCCTCCCATTACTGCATTGGAAACTATTTCCTCTTGCATTGGCCGAAATTCCCTCCTTTCTCTAAATCCCAAATTAATTGAAATCTGCCCGTTGGAATTAATTACTGAATTTCCCTCTCATGCTCAGCCAATTACCGGAAATCTTTCCCTCACTCCTCCCCTCACCCCCTCAATCCAGCCGGCCCCCTCTCTCCCATTAGATTTTAAATTTGAATTAGATCCTTAATTTTCCATCAAAGTATTCGAGGAAATAATTCAAATCCCCTCACATAATTTGCGGTCCAGTTAAGTCCTGTAGGCATAATTTTCTCAGCTTGACTTTTCTCCATCAAGGCTGAAATTTCTCAAGGCCTCCCTCCCAAACTCAAAAGAAAATCCTCACAATCTCACCTAAATTTCTCAAAATCTGAACTATTTCTATTTCCTTCCCATAGAAATAGTTTCATTTTTTTTTTTTTTTCCGTTCTACATCATTAGCAGTACAATTGCTGCCTTATCTAACTGTTCTAAGATAACTTTATGGATCCAATATCATATGTAATTTTATATTGTCAAAAGTTATATTCGTGACAAAGTCTAACTCAACAATTGATCAGTACTTCACTCTTCTTTACAAAGATAAAACATCTCAAACTATTTTCTACGACTACATCAATAGATGATGCTCACATATACTTGAAAAACTTAAAAAAAAAAAAAAAAATCAATGATACTTTTCAAATAATTTTTCTTTAAAGAAATATTATCTAGGTTGGTATCTGATAAAGGAACTACATAAGCTTAACTTGGCAAATTTGGTCAAAGTAAGGTGCATCATCTATTGATATTGGTAATTATAACGATAATGGTAGGGAGACACTTGATAACACGTTGAATTGTCGCTGAATTTCTAAACTCTACCCATAGGCGTGCAGTCCACCAATATTGCAGTTGGCTTCCCTAGTGCCCACATCATCTGCACAGTTTTCCTCTATCAAGATTTAACTTATGTGAGTACCCTATTTCTTAAGCATAAATTTGCACTTCAATTCAACTGCACATCATGAAAATTTATTCAGTTCTAGTTCACAATAAAACTACTAGAGTCAAATATTAAGTGCACCATCCTCAACAATTATCCCCTCTGACTAGTATAGAAATCAAATTCAAAAAAAAAAAAAAACTATACAGGGATACAACATTAGATAAACGTGAAGTTGAATTGATCTCTAAGCAACAGAAAAACCTATAAAAGATGTTATATGGCCATAACACGATAAATAAGAAGAATAAAACAAAACCAAATAAATCTTACATTGCATCTGCATAGTATTCTCATTCCGAGAATTCTGAAGAATATAACAAGAGACTAAATAGTTGAACCATACAATTTTATTAAACCGCCAAAAGTACTTATAAATGAAGCAAAATCAAATCCCCAATTAAGCCAAGACATTAATGTAGAGAAAAATATAAAAATAAAAATAATTAGTTCAAATCAAATCTCTGGCGGCATAAATTTCAAGATGTAATATTTGATGATCCAATTTGATTTGGAATTATAAACATGAAAAAGGTATAAGGGAAAAACTTGAGAATTGCATTTGGGTACAATTTGAGAGCATTGACAGAAGCCACTGCTAAATAAAGAAACAATTTAGTGAATTGTTAGAAGACAAACCAATTTACCAATCCACAAGAAAAAAAATACAATTTATTAATACCTGCAAGTTTTTTAATTTGGTAGTTTCTGCTTCTGCCTCTAAAATGGTTTTCTTTGGCCTGTATTGCAATAATTCGTTCATAAAAAAAAAACTCAAAAATCTTGATGCAGAAAGCAGTGCATAAAAATCAGTAACAACTAATCACAAATGAAAAAGAAAAAAAAAGTGATGGAAAATAAGTATATAACTAAGAGAATCATGCATAAATTAAATAAAAAACAACAAAAAAAAAAATATGTTCATCTAAAATAGTACTAACCTGTATGCTTTCAAACGTTCAGAAAATGCGCAAGCTATCAGTTCATTGGATCCCAGTATATCCTTAAAAATTGGATGAAGACCTTCGTGAGGTAAATCTTTCGCCCTCCTGATGGATTCTTTTGAAGGTAAAGGTTTTGTCTTTGAATACAACCGAAAAGCATTAGAACAAGACTTCTGCAAAGCTGTAAGTTCTGCAGACCCTTCAATAATTTCTTTTATCCTGTCAGAAGCAAGGTCCAAAATTCTCTGGGGAAATCGACCATAAACTGTTTCTCCATTAGCAATTGCTTCATCAAGTTTCAAATAAACCCCATCCACATCATGAATAACCTCATCTTCCGTCGGAGCAGCTTTAAGAGGCTTTGAAAGAAAGAGATGGAGGTCTAACAGGTAAGGCATATCCTCTGCTGTTGCAAAGGAATAAGCAGTACCAGTCCTTCCTGCTCGAGCAGCTCGGCCCACTCTATGAACAAAAATTTTAGGCTTTGGAGGAAAATCCCAATTCACCACATTATCAAGTAAGGGAATATCTAAGCCCCTGGCAGCAACATCGGTCACAATGAGCATCATGGTCTTTCTTGCCCTAAATTTGGATATATGGATCTTTCGAGCATCCTGATCCATATCCCCATATGAAACAGAAGCCTCAATGCCCTCTTCTCGAAATAAAGAGTTCAGGAACTCCACATGGTGCTTCGTTGAAACAAAAATCAAGGTCTGCTGGTCAGAACTTATCACTTCCCTGACTAGATACAATAATGCAGAAACCTTTTCTTCATTCCGTAATGTGAAAAAATTCACCTTAAGATCAGGACTTATTCTAGTCTCCAAATCAAGCCGGACAAGTTGAGGTTCACGCAAGCCAGCCTTCGCAAAATCTGCAAGGGCACTAGGCAATGTAGCACTGAAAAGTAAAGTTTGGCGGGTGTCACTTAATTGCTGCAAAATTTTGTGTAGCTGTTCCGCAAATCCCATTTCAAATAGTGAATCAGCTTCATCAAACACTACATATTCTACTGTCCGCAAAGACATCCCCTCCACCTCAGATAGATGATGCATGAGGCGTCCCGGAGTTGCTATTATAATGTCCGGGCTTTGTGTCAATGTCTCAAATTGGTTTTCCATACTATCTCCACCAACCAGCAAACAAATGTGAAGGTCTGCAAGAATTTCATTGATAAAAATATCATAAAATAAAAAGCATGGATGGCACTTCAAATAAGAAGTATAAAACCGAAAAACATTAACTTCTAAAATCCTCTTATTTCTGACATAGCATGAAAACAAATGGCAGAATAGAAAATCCATGTCAAGAAGGATTTATTTTTTTCCTTTCAACCTTCTGCAGGGTGCACTTTATTGAGTGATCAATACATATTTTTCCAATTCAGCGAAAAAATGCTTTACGGTATGATAGTAATAATAAGAGGGTAATTGTTAGACTGGTCCATCGGACCGGTCCAACCAATCTGACGAGAACAGCATACACGAACACATAGGCTGATTTCTCCATCTCCTATATGCACCGAACGCACGCCTCCCATACGCACCGAAAGCACGCACAGCGAGCGTAAGCTGTTTTAGGAAGGTTTTTTTAGGGAGTTAGGAGGAAAATTTGAATGTATTGATTGTTTAGAGATTTTCTTTTGATTTGTATGCATTAAATAGTTGAAGGGAAGTGGTGAAAATCCGAAGCCAATCAGACGAAAGGAAGATCAAGAGGTAGAGATTTTGAAGGGAAAGCAAAAAATGCCTCCCCTAGGACCTATTCCAAGGGAGGAGTCCGCAGAGGGTATGTGGGGAGGCGTGAGGGGGTTGGACATGAGTGGAAGGCTACTAAATTTGAAAGGGAAAGAGGGAATCTTGACTAAAGGAGAGCTGAATTGAAAAGAAGAGTTTGTGATGATCCAAGAGGTGCTGAATTTGAAAGGAGGCAAGAATTTGATGAAAGGCTTAGATATGAAATTATGAAGGGAACAAAGGGAATGGAGTATCCGAGGGTGAGGAAATTGAAGATGCCAATCTTTGAGAGGGAAGATGCGCATGGGTGGCTCTACAAGGTTGAAAGATATTTCGCCGTCAATGGGTTGACGGAGGAGGAGAGACTGACAACAACAGGCCTATGTTTGGAAGGGAAAGCTTTGGCTTGGTACCAATAGAGGGACATGCGACGACCCACACGGAGTTGGAGGGAGTTCAAGGATTGTTTGATAGAACGTTTCCGAACTGGCAGGGAATGAGACTTCTACGAGCAGTTCGCCTTGATGCAGGATGAATCAGTGATAGAGTACCGGGAGAGATTCAAGTACCTTGCTAGCTGATTGGACTGCCTTTCTGAGACAGTACTAGAGGGGAACTTTATGAAGGGATTGACACAAGAGATTCGGGCAACGATTAAAGTAATGATGCCTCATGACTTAGGTGAGGCCATGGAGCTAGCTCAATTGGTAGAAGATCATAGGCACTTTGAAAGAGAGACAAGAGGCAGCAGCTCAGAAGGCCCATACAAGATGACCACCACCTTATTAAAATCCAAGGAGCTATACTCTTCGGGGGACTTCGAAGGAAAAGACTACAGGAAAAAGACCTAGGGACAACTTCAAGAAGCTCACAGAGATGGAATTACATGAGAAGAGGGCGAAGGGACTCTGTTTCAGATGTGACGAGAGGTATACGTCGAGGCACAAGTATAATGACCGAACTCTTCGGGTTCTTACCGCTTGTGATGAAGAAGGAATAGAGGAGAGTGTCGTCTTTCCACCTAGCGGACAAGGTGGATCTTTGGGAGGGGAGTATTGTTAGACCGATCTATTGGGCCAGTCCAGCCGATCCGACGGGACCGGCATACGTGAACACAGAGGCAAATTTCTCCATCCTGTATGCACCGAACGCACGCATAGCATGCATAAGCTGTTTTAGGAAGTTTTTTTAGGAAGTTAGGAGGAAAACTTGAATGTAGGAATTGTTTAGAGATTTACTTTTGATTTGTATGCATTAAATAGTTTGTTTTCCTAGGGTTAGGCCATCTTGAATTCAGCTGAAATTTGAGATCTCTTAGATTTAGGTTTTCTTTTGGGCTCTAGAGGCGTCTAGAGATTTGGGAGAGATCGATCCACCTCTCGAATAGAGTATCAATTGTATCTTGTTATTTTTCGTTTCCTTTTCATCAAATAATACAAATTATCTACTGTTTTCCTATTTTTGTGTGGATTTTTGTGAAGAATTATCACTGTTTTCTTAAGATTGATAGGAAATACTTGAGATCTATAGTGTTTCCTATCAGTAATCTTATCATAGATAGTTGTTGTGGGTTATAACTTAAAAGTATTGTTGTAATTCGGGCTTCCAAGTTTATGATTTTGATGATAACAAATAATATTGATTAATCTTTTATTTCTTCTAGTATTTTTAGTGCATATTTGTTTATGTGTTGACTAATATTCCATGTACATCATGCACCGTTCTTTGAAGATTCAAGGCTCAAGATTGTATATAATTGATTGTATTAAATGAGTATGTAATTTTCATTTCTTGAGTTAAGTCTTGTAATGATGTATGTTAGTTTGTTGATCGTGCATACACACAGAGGGAGGATAAAATGATTTAAAATATTTTAATTTTTATGTACATCGTACTGTACGATCTGTATCATATTGTACGATATAGTGTAACATAAATTAATTGAAATATTTTATTTTGCTAAAAAAAATATTTTTAAAATATAATTAATCATACAGTACGAATACCACATCATATTGGATGATCTGTTATAATTAGAAAGCCCACTGTCCATTAAATTAGGCAAAAATTTGAATTTGAAAAGTTATTCTAATCGTATTGTACGATGTTTAAAATATTGTCTAATTTAATCCTGTGATTATTCAATCAAAACGGATTAATTTTGATATTTTGATCGTACTGTACAAACTGGATCGCACTGTACGATCAACCGAGATGATTTTGGCCGTCCATGCTTTGTCCTGGACGAACTACTCTTTTATTGAATTGTTCGTACAGCACATCGTACAGGACATCGTACTGTATGAACTGGCAATTGAACTGTTTGTACAATACTAACTGGACATCGTACACTACTAACAGATCAATTTCTACACATCGTATTGGATGATCTTGCGATCATACGATATGATATTTGATGGCTGAATTGAGTTTTTTTTTAAGTTTTTTTAGCCCTTTATTTAAGCACTTTCATAAGACTTTGTAAAGATCTTTGGCATCCATTGAAGCTTCATTTTTTTAGAGAAATTTTGAAGAAAGAACTTGAAAGGGAGAGAGGAAATGGTGAAATTTGAGAGAGGGAGAAGATCCTTGGAGGGGGGTTTCAAGGGAGTGTGAAGAAGATTTCACATGGTTGCTCCGGCGAGCTTGCACCTCAGTCCATCGGATTCAAGGTTCATCTTTAGGGAAGTTTTGGGAAGTTCAAAAAAAAAACTCTCCCCTATTTTTTAATGTAATTCTTTTAGTAATGAAGAGTTTAAGAGAAAAATTTTTTCAATTTGCAAATTCAACCAATATTATTTGTCATCATCAAAAAGGGGGATATCGTTGCAACTCGGTTTTCGAGTTTATGATTTTGATGATAACAAATAATATTGATTAATCTTTTATTTCTCCTAGAATTTGTAGTGCACATTTGTTTGTGTGTTGACCAATATTTCAGGTACATCATACACCGTTCTTTGAAGATTCAAGGCACAAGATTTGTAGAATTGATTGTATTAAATGAGTCTGTAATTTTCATTTCTTGAGTCAAGTCTTGTAATGATGTATATTAGTTTGTTGATCGTGCACACACACAGAGGGAGCAAAAAATGATTTAAAATATTTTAATTTTTATGTACATCGTACTGTACGATCTGTATCATACTGTACGATATAGTGTAACATAAATTAATTGAAATATTTTATTTTCCTAAAAAAACTATTTTTAAAATATAATTAATCATACAGTACGAACACCACATCGTACTGAACGATCTGTTATAATTAGAAAGCCTGCCGTCTATTAAATTAGGCTAAAATTTTGAATTTGAAAGTTGTTCTAATCGTACTGTACGATCATATCATACTGTACGATGTTTAAAATATTGCCTAATTTATTCCTGTGATTATTCAATCAAAACAGCTTAATTTTGATATTTTGACCGTACTGTACGAACTAGATCGCACTGTACGAACTAAATCGTACTGTACGATCAACCGAAATGATTTTGGTCGTCCATGCTCGTCCTGGACGAATGTTCTTTTATTGAGCTGTTCATACAGCACATCGTACTGTACGAACTGCAATTGAACTGTTTGTACAGTACTAACTAGACATCATACAGTACTAACAGGTCAATTTTTGCACATCGTACTGGACGATCTTGCGATAGTACAGTACGATATTTGATTGCTGAATTGAGTTTTTTTTTTTAGGTATTTTAGCCCTCTATTTAAGCACTCTCATAAGACTTTGTAAGGGTCTTTGGCATCCATTGAAGCTTTATTTTTCGGGAGAAAACTTGAAGAGAGAACTTGAAAGAGAGAGAGTAAAGGGTGGAGTTTGAGAGAGGGAGAAGATCTTTGGAGGGGGTTTCAAGGGAGCGTGAAGGAGATTTCATACGGTTGCTCCGGCGAGCTTGCACCTCAGTACCATCAAATTCAAGGTTCTTCTTGAGGAAGTTTTGGGAAGAAGAAAATCTCTTTGATGTCAAAGGACCCGGCTCCTCCACCGCACCGGGGAAGGTGGAAGTGATTTTGTAAAGGCTTCTCCGCCTAGCTATGGGGGCTAAAGGAGAATCACTAAAGGTTTAGTGCAATACTCGGAGAGTGCCTCCAGGGAGTGGACGTAGGTCATGGTTTGACCGAACCACTATAAATCAATGTGTTCTTTCTTTTATTATTTTCGCACTTTATTTCCGCATTCATTTTTTTTATTACGATGAATTGCGTGGGTGAAATTGATAATTTATTTTTTATTGTGAATTTAATTCGCTTTCGCATCAAGTTATAAAAAGAGTTTTCTTTTCATTAAAGAAATTTTTAAATATCTAATTCACCCCCTCCCTCTTGGTGCATCTCGTAATTTCAAGTATAACATGAAGCCAACAAGTTGCAATCATGGTTTAAAATTGCGCAATAAGAGGCGCGCATCAGTGCAATTTCGGTCTTTTAAGCATGAGGCGCCCCTCAGCGTAATTTCGATCTTTTAAGCCTCAAAGCCTACGCAATGAAAGCAATTAATGAGGTGCGCCTTGGCGTTCTCCTCTTAAAATAAAAAAAAAAACAAAACCTAACCTAATATTTATCTATTCGGTTCGAGACCCCCCTCACTCATCTTCCGTCGAACTGAGGGTTTTTTTTCTCCTTTGAGCGACATTTCCCCCTCTTCATTCCATTCAAGACCGACAACGTCTTCCTTCCACCCCGAGAGTTGCTCTTCGCCTCTTGCTTGGAGTTCTCTTCTACCGCAGGTTAGCTTGGAGTCTCCTTCGACCGACCATTGAAAGCTCTTCTTCTTCGTGGTTGGAGTTGAGGGTTTATTGACAAAGGTGAAATAGATTTACTTCCTCTTCTTCTTTTCACTCAAATGTGATTTTTTTGTTATATCATCGCATTTATCGATATTTTCCTTTAGTTTTCATTCTTTTTTGGCAAAATATTTTATATACAATTTTCAATGTCATTTGATTGAATGGCTGTCATTGATAGTGTAAGAAAATGAAAATCAAACTAATAGGACTTTTTATTTATGTAATATTTAGATCTCTTTTTTTTAAATTTATGTTTATGTGGACATGTGGTTTAGGCATGCATTATAAAAAGTATAAGATGCTCAATAGATATGTGTATAAATTAGGTTATTTTTTTATGTGAGGAAAGGGCGAGAGCAATTCATCATAATGATGATTCAAATGAAGACCCCCTTAGTGATGACATTGCTGATGACTTATGAGTTATTATGTGATATGTCATTGCTATTTATTTTTGGAATTATATGTTAATGAAAAGAATATTGTGATTTGGGAAAGATAGAGTTTGAGTTGAACTATATTTCATGTTGTCTTATTATTGTGATATTTTGATTTCACTTCATATCTTGTGTATGTTTATGTTTTATATATTATTTACTCATTCGTATATAAAAATTTATCATTTTATCATACAATACAATAAAATTGAATTGAACACATAGTATTTTATAGATAGAACAAACATTTAATAACATTTACATCTAAATAACGCTGAAATTTCAGTAACAGCAAAACAAGCAGCCGCAAAATGTCTATTTAGTCATTATCATAGAAGGGTCTCCACATAAAATTTTCATCAATCGATCAAGATAAGTCAACTAAATAAAAGACTTTCATCCCCTTCACACAGGAGCTGACATACAATTGCAACACAGCCAACATGACAAATTTGCTAACCATAAAGGAAAAAAAAAAGCTTGACTAAAGGAAGAAAGAATGGGAGAGTGGAAACTCTAACCAGTGTATCTTCCAAGCTCTTTGGTGAATTTCATAGTCTGAATAGCAAGGTCTCTGGTTGGGGAGAGTATAAGAGCGCGAATCCCCGCTTGGGGTACTCGATGGCGGAGACGCTGAAGCATGGGTACAAGAAAAGCAGCAGTCTTTCCTGACCCAGTGCGCGCCATGGCAACGACATCTGCACCAGCTAGGATCAGAGGCATCGTCTTGCGTTGAATCGGTGTCGGCACGCGGTAACCCTTGCGCTTAACCCCCCGGTAAACCTCCGGGCAGAGTCCTAATGATTCAAATCCCCCAGACTTGGCCTTCTTTAGCTGCTTCTGCTTGCGCTTAAGCTCCCCTTTTGAACTCACTCCCATCAAAGCTTCCGCTTCAGCCTCAGCCACCGACTGCCTCATCCTTCCACGTACTCTGGGTTCCTGAGGCTGTTTGATGGAAGGTTTTGAGCGGGAGTTGCCAAACAGTCAAAATTAACTTAAAACCAACAGAATCTTAAATCCCGTTCTCCCTCGTATTATACGAATTTAAGGGGTTATTTGGTATCGGGTTTACAGCGGGATTTAAGTCGGATTTACGCTAAATCCAGCCAAACGGTTTTTGTGCGCTCGTTAAATCCCGGCGATGGGTAAATCCGGGATTTAAAAATTTACGGCTTAAATCCCGGATTTACTAAATCCCTCGGTTCGGCGGACTTATGGGATTTGGCCGATGAAGCGCGCGAAAGGTAGAAAGTTACCTCCACAGCCAGGGAGCTCCGGTTGTTGCTTCCGATCAAAATGTCGTAACTTCCGATCCCACAGGACGGGAAAGTCGTCGAAGGAGCGAAATCGAACAGCCGACGATGCGAGGAGTGCAATCTCTACACCTCCTGCGAAGCAACGAAGCCGAACAGCAACGACCAAAAGAGAAGATGAAGGCAAACCTAGACGCCTCTAAGTTATTAGTTATTAACTTAATTAATATAATTTAAATATTATAATTAAGTAAATTAATTAATTAATTAATAATATAATTAGTAATTAAATATTATATAATATGCTTAATTAATATAACTTAAAATATATATTATTAAATATATAATTAATAGTAAATAATAATTAATGAGTAACTCCTACTTAACATGTTATTAATTTCATAACACAATATTTTTTTAATTATAATTAATTAGTTATTTATTTATAATTTTATTCTTCACATTTAAATTTCTAACAGCCATAAAATCTTCAAATATGTTATCAAACAGTTTCTCAAAATTTAAAAGGATTCAATATTTGTCATACCAAACAGTTTTTTCAGGATTTAACACCCTCAGGATTTACTAAATCCGGATTTACAGGATTTAATAAATCCCACTAAAGATAAATCCCACTTGTTGGCAAAAAGATTTATGCAGTATTTGAGTAGGATTTATGCAAAATCCAGCCAAACGGAATTTGAGCACCCAGTAAATCTCACGGCATAATGGATTTATGAAAGTTGGCTGAAGAAATACACAAAAGGGAGAAAGAAAGTTGCCTTCACTACGAGCGAGCATCCATCGTTACTTCCAATCCAGCGGGAAGAACGTCGTTGAAATGTCCTGACTTCTGATCCAACAGGAAGGGAATGTCGTCGAAGGAAGTGAATAAGCGACTCGTTGCAGCGAGGTCGACCAGCAATGCAGAAAGAAGCCGAAGAAGCGACTCATGCAAAACTCTACCTCACGCACAGTAACGATGTCAAACTGTGCAACACCAAATAGAGGAGAGGAAAAGAAAACCATCTGAGATGCCTTCTAAGAAGAAAATTGGTGTCGAGGTTTAAGAAATTAATTTGGGGTGTCGCAACTGATCTACTCCGCTTTTCGGATCAAAGGGGATAAAGGAAGTTGGAACTAGGGTTGTAGATTAGGTCATGCCACTTATGGCTTGACATTCGCGGACGGTCGACCTCTAGGTATTGGGGGCTTTTTTCGATTTAGGTTTTTGTCAAACTATTTCTCTTAGGGGTTGTTTAGAAATTAGGGGGATTTAATAAATTTTGTATATTCAGATTTAGGGGTTGTTTGATAGAATTTAGGATTTCATTTAAGTATGATTTCATAAATCCTCCAAATCTGGATTTATAAAATCTGGTGGGGGCGGGGGGGGGGGGTGTTAAATCCTTAAAACTGTTTGGTAACATTCATGATAAATAGAGTTAAATCATGTGTGATTGTTTGGCTATACAAGTCAAGATGTAAGGTGGATAAGAGATTTAATATGCATTTCTTCAATAATTAAAGTAGAACAAGATAAGTTCAAATAAAATACAACAAAGTTTCATTTGAAATACAACAATAACATAAGATGAATTACAAATAAATTAAAGTTGATTGCATCTTTATTGTGTTCAAAATTGCAGTTTATCCAATTGAATGACTTAGGTTTGCCTATTTCTTGCAAAAGGCTTTTAATTTCATATTTTCAGCCTTTGCTTAACAAAGTTATTGTTGTTCCTGTTGGTTAGAAAGCTAGGATTTTATCTTTTGTAGGAAGAATTCAATATGTTAATTTCACTATTTATAATATTGTTTCGTATTGGATTAGAGGGATTTCATTGCCGAAATCTTGTTTCAATTTTATCAAGAAAGCTTGTTCTAATTTTGTATTTTATGGTGAAGTTGGTATCAAAAGAATTCATATGATGGCATGGAAGAAAGTTTGTAAGCCTAAAAAGGTTGGTGGTTTAGGGATTCTAGATCTGAATGCTTTAAGCTTTGCTTTTGGTTGTTCCCTTATATGGCGTACTATTTCGGTTAAATTTTATTATATCTCTTGTTGGAAGCCTTGCTTTAAAAAAGATTCAAAATTCTGAAAAGATCTTTGTGGTATTGCTAGGGATATTAAAATTAATGTTTCTTTTTAATATTACTACTAATTATCCTTTATCTCTATATTGGGATCCTTGGTTTAAAGGGAAAGCTCTTCATAAGGTCCTTTTTCAATTAGGGTTAGTTTGCATAACTCTAGATCTGTTGGAGTGGATTAATATTGATAATTGGGAAATTCCCTTGCATATTCTGGAAGATATAGCTTTGGCTATTTTGAGCATTTCTATTCATAATCAGGTCTTATCTTTTATATCTTGAGATAAGGTGAAGTATCATACTTTCAAGAATTTTTTAATGCTTTTTATAAGAATTTTTCTAGAGTAGATTGGCATTTATATATTTGACATAAAAGGTATGCTTTAAGGTTCACTTATTTTTCTTTAATGGCTATGTTAAATGGTTTGAAAACAGCAGATCTTTTAGTTAAAAGGAATATTAACGTGCCTTTAAATTATATCCTCTGTGATAAAGGGGTTGAATGTTATAGTCATTTATTCTTTGAATGTGATTTAATATCATATCAAAATTTGTGCTTGGGTTAAATTTCGTTTTGTCTTAGACCAAATTTAATCCAAATTCTTGAATTTATTTGGAATTCAAATTGGTATACTGATGGTAAATACTTGTTTCTTCTATACACCTGCTGGTCCCTTTATTACATTTGGTAGGAAAGAAAATGCAGAAAGAACGAAAATAAAATTGGTTGTCATAATTCTATTTGTAAGATTATTAGGTTTGCTGTTCGAGCTAAAGTTTTTAATTGGGTTGCTTTTCCCAACATCCAAAATCTATATTTGTTTAATGTTTTTTTTTTATATTTTTGGGTTTGGTTTTTTTTATTTTATTGTTTTGTTCTGGTTGGGAGTATTCCTTCCTAGTGGGTTTTATTTTTTTTTTTTTTTTTTTTCATTTGACCATGATGTTTTGGCACCTTCTGATCTTTCTATTTTTAGAAGGTTGGATTGGTAACCATGTTTTTTTCTCAATGATCTGATCTAGCAACTAATGGTATTTGGGTTTTAGGGGACTATTGAAGGATTTCCCTTTCTCCGAGTCCTTTGTGTTGGGGCTACTTTGGGGTTTTTTTCATCTTCTATCCTTCTTTTTTTTTTTGGGTCTGTTGTTGGTTCTCCTTTGCATTTGGGTTGGTTTCTATTTGTGGTCTTGAGTTGCTCCTTATTTTTTTTAGGTTCTTAGGGGTGTTGGTTTTTGTGGTATTTCTTTTTTCCTCTAGTTCTATTGGTTGGCTCTGTTTGTAGGTTGATTGGAACTGTGGATGGTTGTTCTTCTGATGTTTGATGGCATTGCTTGATGTTTGGTTGTTCATCTTTGATTTGTTCTTTGATGGGTTGGCGGATGGTTGGTGGCATGGGGCTCTTGTTTGGAAGGTTTGTTTGGAAGCTTCTTGTCGCTTGGTTTCTGTATTGGTGTTTTCATTTGTTTGTTATCTTGTAGTTGTTTGGTGGCTTAGGTGATTTTTCGTTGTTTTCTAGTTGGTGATCTTAAGACATCTTGGTGGACTGGGTTTTGCTGGCTAATTGTTTTGTGGCTCTGTTTATCTGAATTGTTCCAACCTCTTGTTCTGGAGAATATTATGGGAGCTGCTTTTTGATATGGAGGATCTTCCTCTTTGCTTCTCTATTTTTGGTGTCATTTGGACCTGGCTTATTGTGGATTAGTTTTGTTTGTAATCTATGTTCTTTTTATTGTTTCTCGTTTTAATAAGGAGTTTGTTAGTTTGTTGAGATTTGTAAGTTTTTCTTACAAATTTATTGTTCTTCTCTTGTAACCGTTCATTTTTTTGAATGAAATTGGATATGTTTGTCCCTAATTTCCAAAAAAATTAATGCCTCTTAACCTATTGGAAGAAATTAAATTAATTTAATTTTTTAATTAGGAACTAATCTAATTAATTTGATTAATATAATTTAAAATATAAATAATTAATTAGAGAATTAACTATAAAAGTTATTGTTAAATAATTAGCTAGTAATAAAATAATAAATAATTATTGGTATAATAAGTAAATAAATTTATAAAAATAATGTTATTTAATTAATTAATAGTATAAATAAATAATAATAAAATAATTAGTTATTTTAAATAATAATAAAATAATTAATTATATAATTATGAGTGTAGTTAGTAATCAAAATTAATTAGAATAGGACATAGATAATTAATTAGATAATACGTATTATATTATCATTAGTTATGCTATTTAATATTTGAAAGCTTCTAATTATATTATTCTTACTTATAATTTATTTATGGTAATTAAAATTAAAAATTAATAAACAATTTTTAATTTAAAATATTAAATAAATTTGAAATTTTTAATGAACTAGCTCCCTTAAATCTTAGTTTCATAGGATTTGACAGGATTTAATAACTATTTATTCAAACATTTTTCGGGATTTAACTCACTTAGGATTTATTAAATTTGGATTTAGAGGATTTAATAAATCATACTTATTGCTAAACAACCCCTAAGAAATCTAGAGTTTCAACAAATTTTACTTATCCAACGATGCTTTTTTTCCCAAGAAACTCTCATCATGAACTTTATGTCTCCTTCACAAGTTGTCAATCTCTTTGTTAGCTAAGTAAAATTTCATTAAATTTGGATAAAGTTGTAATATTTATTGATGTATTTTTTATTTCTTGAGTCAAGTCCTGTAAGGGTGTTTGTTAGCTAAGTAATCTTGCACACACACTCTAGGAAAAATTTGATGAGTTAGAGTTTTCTATTTTTGATCATATCATACAGGACAATTTAAAATCATCTTGGATGATCAGTTAAAAATTAAAACTCTAATTAGGGCATTCTGTTAAGATGAGATAATTAACTAATCATATTAGACTATATAGATAATTTAGGACGATTAGTTATATGTATGAAATTCAACCGCCAATCATATTTTAGGCATGTTTTTTAAATTGCAATTTTTGTCTAATCTTCTCGGATGATCTACATCGTCCTGAACGATGCAAGACAATCATGCCTAAATTGATTTGATAATTAGAAGGTAATTATGGTTAAATTATTCAATACGATCATGCATGAAGATCCACTTTGATCGTCCTAGACGGTCTATTATATTTTTGTTGGATAATACCCATCGTCCAGGAAGAAAACCATGATTTTCCTCTAATCGTCCAGGTCAATCGTCCATGACGTTCCGAGACTATTGTGGGACGATTTCGTGATTGCTACCCATTTTGAACTAATCGTCCTGGCAATCGCATAATCGTCTAGGACGATTTGTGTAAATTCTTGAACTAATTGTACAGGGCAAGGCTAATCGTATAAGATGGTTGGGGTATTTTGAACCAATCATACAGGATGATATACCGTTCGTCCTGGATTATTGGTTGCGCAGAATTGAAAATTAGGGCTTTTTTGGAGCTCCTCTATTTAAGCTTTAACAAGGCACTTGGTAAGTGTCTTTTGCAGCCATTGAAGCTTTTTTTTTTTTTTTTTTGAGAAAACTTGAAAATATAACTTGAAAGGAAGAGAGAAAAGGGTGGAGTTTGAGAGAGGGAGAAGATCCTTGGAATGGGTTTCAAGGGAGTGTGGAGGGGGTTTCACACAGTTGCTCCAACAAGCTTACGCCTAACTACCATCAGATTCAAGGTTTGTCTTGAGGGAAGTTTTGGGAAGAAGAAGATCTATTTTGTGTCAAAGGACCTGGCTCTTCTGTCTCACCAGGTTGGTGGAAAGATTTTGTAAAGGCTTCTTTGCCTTGCTGTAGGGCCAAATGGAGCTAGAGTCACTATAGTTTTAGTGTAATACTCAGATGGTGCCTCTGAGGAGTGGACGTAGGTCAAGTTGACCGAAACACTATAAAATCTAGTGTGTTCTTTCTGATTTTATTTTTTTTCACTTTATTTTTCATATTTATTTTTGGATATAACTGCTTGGTTGAAAATCTGTGATTGTTATTACATTGTATTGATTATCTATTTTTAGATGTTGAAAAACTTTAAGATGGGAGGTTTTTCTTTTTGTTGAAAGAAGATTTTTTAAATATCCAATTCTCCACCTCTTTATTAGCCTCGGGACTAGTTCTTTAGGGTTTAACAACCCTCACAAACTTTCAAATTTCAGTTACAAATGGAAATTGGAAATCTTGTGATGTTTGGTAGTCAGGTGGAAATCTGGCTTCAATTGATGGTCGGGTAGAAATTCAGCGTTAGTTTGATGTCAGGCAAAACTCCGATGTCAGTCGGTGGCCGACAGAACCCTAGCATTAGTTGGTGATTGGGCTGAACTCCCAGATCAGTCGGTTGCCTGCTGGAAGTCCAATGGTGGTCGAGGAGTCTGGTGGCAAGAGAGTTCTCTTCCTTCTCTTCCTTTTCTTCCTTCTCTTCTTGCTTCCTTGCTTCCTTGCTTCCTTCTCTTCTTTTCTCAAGATTTGTGTCTAATCAATATAAATTTAGAGTTCCAACTTAGAGTTTTAAATGGTCCCAAATTTGATTTTTGAAGTTTCCAACTTGATTTTTTTCCTCAAGATTTGTGTCTAATCAGTATAAATTTTGGATAATATATTAGTCGCCCCTCTATCTTCGGACGTCGAAGCACTATAAGTTCGAAAATATGTATCACAACATTTAAAATTGTTTGAATCATAAAAAAATGTCAGAACATTTTGTTCCAAAAAATATAAATTTGCTCAAACTTGATCATAGTTGCTCCGTTAAGCTCTAAAAGTGCCAAAATTGGACCAAGAATATCGAAAAATGATTTTTGGGACCCCAAAAATGTCCAATTTTGCCTGAAGGACCAATAAATCTTGCCCGAATGTGCATTGGCGGCTGGACCTGCTGGCCGCTGCCACATCATTCTTGACACGCCTCTTTGGGCGGGCCATAACTATAACTGCAAGTAGTTTAAATTCTTTAATTTTTTAAGGGGCAGCTGCTCCAACCGTCCCTCTTTTATTTTTTTTTTTGTAATTTTTTCTTTTTAATTTAAAATAAATTGTCATATTTGGGTCGAAAAAATTTAGAAATAGCTTATAGAAGGATTTTTAAAAATTGTTAAACAAAATAAGAGGGAAATTCCCCCCCCCCCCCCCCCCCCCCCCCCCCTCTTTAAATAATTTCCCTTTCTTTTGTTCCTATAAATAACCCTAGGGTAATGAAGAATTTAATCCTCTTCTCCTTCTTCCTTCTAACTTTCTTATATTTAAGACATTTCACTATTTTTGGTAGGCGGCATCCCCTATTTAAAAATAGTTTTCCCCTCTTTTTTGTATAAGTTAGAATTTTTTAGTCTTAACCTTTCTTTCTCCCCCATCTTTCTTCTTATTATTGAGGCATTCCACTATTTTTGGTAGGTGCCATCACCTACTCAAATTCAGTGCCTCTCATTAGTGTAGAAATTCAAATGGGTGAGCACATCTCCACCAAAGTCCCTCCAGCCAAAGGAGATCGTCCTGTTGTCCAATCAGAGAGTCTAAAGAAGACTAAAAAAGTGGCCAAAGCTGATGATGTTTTATCTACCATAACTGATGATTTCTTGATTATTTTTAGGAAAAAGTTCTACTTAGCCAAGCTTCTAGTGATGAAAGTGTCTTGAAGAGAATATTGCAACCATTGAAAATGAGAATAATATGCTTCAGAGTTTGTTGTCTGAGAAGGAAGTCAGGTCTAAGTCAAAACAGTCACCTTCTAGAGTCATCCATGATTAGATTTCAAGAAGTTTTTTGCCTTCTAGAGTCACCTTCTAGAGTCATAGAAGAATTCAAGAAGTTTTTTGCCTTCAAGATAATCATCCATGATTAGATTCAGGAAGCTCATGATCACATATATGATGTGCAGGTGAAGGCCTTGGAGTTTGAGTATTTTGAAGAAGGCTTTATTAGAGGTTTTCTAAAGGATGTATGTCAAGTGCAGCGTAAGACTAGAGCTGAGATCGAGGGGTTAACACCAAGCCAGACTTTTGGTGACTCTTCTTTATATCATGATGGTGATGAGATAAAGAGTGAGTTGTAGAAGGCCTTTTCCCTCGAGGAGGATGTTGATATTTTGATTTTGTAGTGTTTTGTTGTTGTTGGTTGTATTATTTTACATGTTACATGTATTTGTTGTTAATGGTTTCATATAATGTATATAATATGCTTGATGAAATATTAAGAAGTTATTGATGTTCTTTTCTTTTCTTGCTCATATGCATGTGAAATTTACTTAGTTTTTTTTTTTAATTTAGATGATAAGAAATATTTTAGTGGGCTCTTTTGACTTAAGCAAATGTGAGAGACATCCTCCGTAGATGTTTGACCTATTCGAGGTTGTTAGTCAAATCATTTGATTGATGACTTTAAATCTATATGAAAGAGGTCAGATAAAATGCTCTTATGATTGATCATCTAGTTATTTAAGATTCAAGACATCCTTATAGGATATTTGACCTATTTGAGGTTGTTAGTTAAAGCATTTGCTTGATTATAGGATATTTGACATATTTGAGATTGTTAGTTAAAGCATTTGCTTGATGATATTAACATGTATGGAAGAGGTCGGATCAAACCACCTTGGGATTGATCATCTAGGGATTTAGATATAATGTAAATTATGTATTTCTTGAATCATGGATAAAGAAGATAGATTCTTTATTAACTTTTTTATCCTTTTGCATGAGTAAACAATATTAGAACAAAGTAAATATCACATTACTGCACTATAAAAGATAATACAGTAGTTCCCTAGTATAACTTAGGGATATAATTGCTATAAGAGTTTTACCACACTCAACACAAAGAAAAGCCATATGTGGACTATACAATAACTTGGGAGATAACACATAACATAAGACAAATAGTACTATCATCACCTATTGATAATACATTTGAAGGTTTCCAACATTCAAAGTTCGAGAGAGAATCTTCCCATTAGCATCATTCAGTTTGAAGGTGTCAGGCTTGACCATGGCTGCCACCAAAAAAGGAATATCCAGAGAGGAGAGAGTTTGTTGCATTGAGGGTCCTTTCCAGTTGCCTCGATGCTGCGTAGAATTAGATCCCCAATTGAGATACATTAAGATTTCACCCTCCAGTTGTAGTAATGGGTAACTCTTTTGTGATATGCATCGACTCGAATTAGATCCCCAATTGCCTCCAGTTGTAGTAATCCTTTCCAGTTGTCTCGATGCTGCGTAGAATTAGATCCCCAATTGAGATATCATAAAGCTTTCAAATCACAAAGCAGACAGAATCGTACAGAATAATCAGAGTCGTACAGAAATCATAAATCAAATAATTCACAGAACAGATTCAGATAATTCATAAAATAGATCAGATAAGTTACATAACAGATTGTCAAATATCAAACAACAGATTTCAGATAACATCAGATTTCAGATATCCCTCACACAGATAGAATCTCAACGAATTCTGGCCCCTGCCTCCCTCCCTGACACAGATAGAATCTCAATGGATTCTGGCCCCTTATGTCTCCCGTTGTGCTTATAGCACCAGAACAGAACAGATATCAGAGGTTCCGGAACATTTTCAGATTTCAGAGCTCATTTCAGATTTCAGAATTTCCTGACCCAGACATCGAAATCACATGGGATTCTGGCCCCTTATACCTCCCTTCTGATAGCACAAACACATCAAATATTCAAATCATCTTATTTCAGAAAATTCAGAAATCGTACGAAAATTCAACGGCATAACGGTAGTATACGGAATTTACACAAAATTTCACAGATTCAAAAATTTACCAATTTACCACAGAACATTCACAACAACATTATAAGACTTTCATTGTACTGACAAAATATTTTTCAACATCCTGATAATTTGTAGTTTACTTAAAACACCACAGAATCCAAAATATCCGGTAAAAATCTTCCAGAAAATAATCAAAACGTGCATAATTATCATCTCAAAGACATACCAAAAGTTACACGGTAAAACCTTTGTCAAACGAAAATAATACCCGAAATTCATTAACGGAAACAAAATTCAAAACAGAAAACTCGTCAAAATCCTCCTTTCTGAAAATTGAGAAAGGCGGAATGTGCATTACCTCGAGTCGGTCAACTTCTTTAACTACAGCAACGGACGAAAACGGACCGGAGTCGCCCAAAAATTACTTTTTCTTCTTTTTTCCTTCGATTTTCTCTCTCCTGGGCTTTTCTCTCTCTTCAAAATATCACATTTCTATATATATCCAGACGGATCGTCCCGGACGATCGCAACTTCGTCCCGGGACGATTTGGCTCGGGACGAATTTCGTCCAGACGAGATTAATGAACGTCCCTGGACGACTTGGCTCTGTAAAATTTTCGTCCAGACGATCCAAATTTCGTCCAGACGAACCATACAGCCAGAAACAGTTCCTGCACAACCTGTACCGATCGTCCCGGGACGATCCAACTTCGTCCCGGACGATCCTGGGAGAAAAATGGCCTTTACATCTATAGCCAAGATAATGAATTTTTTTTGTCTTCTAGTGACTATAGGGAAGAGTCCCATTATATCAATTCCATATTGGGTGAAAGGCTAGGGGCCCTTAAGTGATGCAAGCTCCAAAACAGGTATATGGGTGAGATTGGAATGCAATTAATAGTTTTCACACTTTTGCGTGAACTCAAGTGCGTCATATTTCATTATAGGACAATAGAATCCATGCCTCATTAACTTATAGGCTAATATTTTTCCTCCCATATGTTCTCCACATACTTTTGAATGGACTTCACGGAGTGCGTAATCAGCTTCTGAAGGTGAAAGACATTTGATTTATCGTCCAATAAAGGCTTGTTTATACAACTCGTCACCAATAATAGTGAAAATTGATGCTTGTCTCTGAAGGTGTGTTATAGCTATGGGGTCTTCAGACATCACTCCATCTTATTAAAGGACAATATGTGATCGATCCAAGAAGCATCTCTTTGTTTATCCATTTATTGTATGACCCACAGACCTTGGATACTTGGAAAACAGATCTCTTAGATATGCTTCATGTTATAGACATCTTAAGTTATTGCTATAGCAAGTTTAGAAAGAGCATATGGTTGTGCATTTTGCCCTCGGAGACTATGAATGATCTGATGATCTTTTATACGAGCTAAGAGCGACTTTATGATGTTGTAGTATTGGGCCAGTTACGGATTGTAGATCTCAAACTCCCCCTCCACCTGAGAGGTGAGTAATTATGAATCAATGTGGACTACCAAGTTCTTCACCTTACAATTGATTTCCAGCCTCAATTTAGCAATAAGAGCCTAGTACTCTACTATGTTATTCGTTGCAGAGAATTTAAGTCGGAGCCCATACTCCAAGGTAACTTGCTGTGGAGAGATCAACAAAATTTTTGCTACGGTGTTAGAACTTCCTGAAGCTCCATCAATATATAATACCCAAAACGGGGGAGAGGCATAAGCACTAGATGACTTGTTAGATATGAGGATGGTGCATTCAACTACAACATCTGTAAGTGCTTGAGATTTTATTTCGAGCCTAGGTAGATAGTGGATTTCAAACTCTCTCAGTTCTATAAACCATTTGATGAGCCTTCCAGATCCTTCTGGCTTTTATAAGATACTTCTCAATGATAGATTTGTGTGGACTCCAATTATATGAGCTTGAAAGTAAGGGTGTACTTTCTTAGCGGAGTAAATTAACACCAAGGCTGTTTTTATCTGCTAGTGGATAACGTCCATATATTTCAAATATTCTCTAACTGACATAATAGATGGGGCGTTGTATAATTTTTTCTTCTCATACCAATCTCGAACTGGTAGCTTGGGCAGAAACAACTATGTACAGATACAACTTTTCTCCCAGTATTAGTTTAGAATGTAGTGGTAGAGATGCCAAAATGTTTTTGTAATTATATGAAGGCTTCTTGACATTCATCAGTCAATTAGAATCCTAAGCTATGGGAACCTCTAAGTATCTTGAAGAAGGGCAGAAATTTATCTCCTAAATGGGCTAGAAGATGAAATAGTGCTAGAATCATTCCATTCAGTCTTTAGACTTCCTTGATATTCTTCGGGGCCACCATGACCTTTAGTGCCTTGATTTTTTAGTATTGGCCTCAATTCCTCTGTGGGTTACCATAAACCCTAAGAAATTTCCAGAGGCGACTCTAAAAGCACACTTAGCTGGGTTGAGTTGCATGTTGTAGCGTCATAGTAGGTGGAAGCACTGTTCCAATTAGATATATGTTAAGATTTTTCAAGGCATTTCACTACTATATCATTTGCATATACTTCCCTAGTACACCCAATAAGATCTTTAAAAACTTTATTCATACAACATTGATATGTTGCTATGACATTTTGAGCCTGAATGGCATAACCAGATAATAATATAACCCTTATCTGTCTAAAAAGCTATTACCTCTTGATTTACAGGATCCATCTTTATTTGATTGTAGCCTGTATAAACATCCATAAAGCTCAACATTAATTTTTTGGAGGAGATATCGACCAACTGATCAATACGAGGAAGCGAAAAATTATCCTTTGGGTAGGCTTTATTGAGATATGTGTAGTATACACATATTCTCCAAGCTACACTTTCCTTCTGTACATGGATGACATTCGCCAACCAAGTGGGGTAGTGCACTTTTAGTATAAATCCAGCTTCCAAAAGCTTATCAACTTCCTCCTCAAATACTAACAAATTATAGTTTCATTTCTTCTGGATTACTTGCTTGCACATTAGGTTGACTTTGAGGGAGTGCACGATCCTCTGATTTCAAACATATTTGTCGGACTCCATACAAAAACATCCTGATTCCTTCGTAAAAAATCTATGTATTTTTTTCTTCTCCTCGTCTAAGAGAAGAGCCTTGATCTGCATAATCCTTAAAGAGTGTTCTTCTGATATTTATACAATAGTGAGGTCTTCTACAGGATAAGCCCTCTGATATATATACTCACTCCGGAGATCAAAATCCTCAATGCTCAGGGTAACTGATGGACGTGGTTGAGCCTGCCTAAGATAGTAGGTTTGTGTTACTTGTTGATCTCCACATTGACTCCTGCAATGGTATGGAACTTCAATTTAAGGTGAGGGATAGAGGCAATAATCCCAAAGATCGATTGGAGTGTCCTTCCAAAGATAGCATTGTAAATCGAATTCGATTTTACTATAATGAACTGGATGGAGTGTGCAATCTGTGGAGAAAATTCTCCAAGTATAACTAGGAGATTGATTGTCCCCTTTCGCTCGTACAGGTTGATTGTGAAACCCATATAACAGACCTACAGTAGGCTGAAGCTTTTCTCTAGTGAGACCCATATTAAGAAAAAATGAGTAGAATAAGACATCCACGGAGCTTTCATTATCCACCAGAATTCTTTTTGAAACTATAACACGGGTTACGTATCCCCACATTTAATCACAAGTGAATCTTAATGAAGGGATTTTACTCCATCCAAGTTAGAATCGTCAAAAGTAATAGAATGATATATATGAGCCTTCTTTGGTGTCGGCATTTCATATACAACCAATAAGACATCATTAGATAATAAGAGGCCTCTTGCGATGGTCTCAATCTCACTAACTATTAGACGATTATGCAACGGTTATATCAGTTGCTATTGATTTTGCCCCCTAGTGGGATAAGCTTGCTATCAAATAAGTGGATCTTGAATAAACTGTCAAAGATAATCTTAGTGGATAATCCTTTCAATTCCATCATTGAGCTGCTTATAGGCTTCGGTAGTGTGGCCACGATTATGATGAAAATGACAATATTGATCTTGATTTCTTGTATTCAGCTTCAAAGGATTAGGCCACTTCACGGTCTCCTGATCTCGGATGACCATCAACACATTAGCTCGAGATACGTTCAGTGGTGTATACTCCTTCTCCTGTCAAGGTTCCCGTCGTGACATTGGAGGCCTAGGAGGTAGATTATTCTTCCCTTATTTCTTTTATTGTGAGAATGAATTATCTATCACAGGTGCACTTTTATGCTTTCTAATTATTTTCTCAAATTGCTTTATGTAAACATTTATGACTTCATTTATAGAGATTTATATCTATATGTGATGGATTAGGTCAGCATATGAATGAACCATGTCTCACTTGAGTGCCAAATAAAAGGGGCCAGAATAGAGGCCTCCAAGAAAGACTCCTCTCAGCAATTCAGAATTTACTCCTTGAATTTACTGAGCCTCGGTGGTAAATCATTGAAAATACTCCTTTCAATGATTCTCCTTTATTTTAGAGGATCCTGAAGAGGTGAGAAAAATCCTTAGCAATTCTTCGATTGACAATGAATTGTTTGACGAACAATTTGGCTAATTTGATAAAAGTTGGGATCATTCTAGCTGTAAGTAAATAAAACCACATTTGAGCTTATCCTTTAAGGGTAGTAGGAAAAACTTAGTATATGAGTGCATTTGAGGCTCGTTGGATATGCATGATAGTTTTATAGTGATCGTTACCCTCATTAGGGTTCGATGTCTCATCATAGGAGTCAGTGCTCGGTAGTTTCAATCTTGTTATAATGGGATGTTGAAGAATGACTTTAGTCATGGGCGATGACTCTTGAAAGTCACATTAACTAAGAGGTTGTCTTATACCTCCCACGAGATACTCTTCTCAGACTAATCTTCATATTTTATGTTGTAGGACATTATGAGGGATCTCAACAATGTTCAGTCGGACCAAGACTTCAGGGGTGTTTGGAGGAATGAAGGTTGTCGACTTGTATGTGAAGGATGGATAGAACTTATAGTGTCAGCAAGTTCGTTATCTTGATGTGATTGCAGATGCCTCCTTGGTGGAGGAAGAGGGATCTCTGCATGAAGATGTTTCAATTGTTCATCTTCGGCCAGTGGTAAATCTTGAGGGAGAAGAACATCCTCTTATGGTGCTAGCGCTAGTTGCCGGGTCTCTCCAAGAGTTGAAGGATCCCATTTTGAGATTCTTCCTTCTTTCAGATACATTCTACTATGGAAGGTCCCAAAGTTCCTTCAATAGCAATATTTGACACCTCCCCAAGAATAAAAAGAGACATATACTTGACATCCATGATTCATATACTGATTCTTGGATTGATGGGTGTTGGAGCGGGAGGCTCCCAAGATGAGATTGCTATGCACGTACGTCTATTGCCTATTGAAGAAATGCTTAGAATAATGGGAATTTTTCTCGCAGAAGGTGTTAAATTATTGTGGGCTAGAATATAAGCGGAGATAGAGTTAGAAGATTTTAATCTCGGCATTTTACGGATATCCAACATATAAATAAAAGAAGAATGTAACACCAGCATCTTTACGTGGAAACCCTGGAAAAGGGAAAACCACGGGGCCACACACAGTTAAAAGGATTATACTAGTGTCTGCTTAGATTATAAGTGGCTGACTCGTCCCTAAAATTGAGGACGATTAGATTATAAATCAACTATCATGTTGAAATTTAGTTACAAACGAAAATCGAAAATTTGGCGACCTTTAGTGGTCGGGCAAAAATCCAGATTCAATTGACTGTCAGGTAGAAATCTACTGTCAGTCAGTGACCAGGGAGAACTCCAGTGTCAGTTGGCTATCAGGTAGAACTCCTGCATTAGTCAGCTGCTGGGTGGAAGTCCGGCGGTGGTCGTGGAGGAGTCTGGTGGCAACATAGCTCTTTTCCTTCTCTTCCATTTTCTTCATTCTCTTCTTGCTTCCTTGCTTCCTTCTTTTTTATGAGTTGTGAAGGGGGAAATATTTATTAATACATCTTCGCAAGTGGAAAATCTAAATAAATGGCTGTGATGAGGTAGATCGTGGACTGCATAATAATTCACTGAAAATACAGAAGTTCTAATGCTTTTTGTAAAAATTATTGCAGAATTATTGGAAGAATAAGTAAACTTTTTGATATTTGGTATGTATCTTCTCTTTAATATAATTAAGCAAGTTTCTGTTCTTTTATTTATTTTTATTCCTATATTTTGCTTAAATTAAAGTTCTTTACATAAATTAGCTTCATATATTATTCCAATTCCGGCAAGATATATTGCTTGCTTCAACCCTCACACTATAAAGTTTTTCCAACAAAATTATAATATAATGAAAATTCCGACGTTGTTGTGTTGTACCTTGTGTTGGAATCTTATGTTACACCCTAGCATAATTGCTGAAGTTACAAAAAAAAAAAAAATGATGTTGATATATTTTATCTTCACTTGTCTAAGCTTTTATAAGAATTATAATTATTGGCTGTTGAGATATTTTATCTGAACTAGCAATTTAGATATTTATGTTATCTTTAATATGATTAAGAAAGTTTTTTTTTTCTTTTACTTATTTCTATTAATATATTTTGTTTAAATTAAAGTTCTTTACATAAATTAGCTTCATATATTATATTCCACGGGTACATATTCCGGCAAGATTGCTTGCTTCAACCCTCACACTATAAAGCTTTAGGCAAATTTAAAAAATGATAATTATTAAACATTAAATTAGGAGAAGCAACATGATTAAAAAGAAATTTAAAAAGGATCATACACGCAAACGGGTTTCACATTTTTTGGTAGAAATAAGAAAACACAAAAGTTGCTTTGCGTCTCTTTAAAACTTTTTATCTAAATTTTCAGTTTTAGAGAGATGGAGAGAGATGAATAGTCATATCAAGCACAAAGAAAAGAGAAAAGTTAGAGAGAGAAAGAATCAAATGGAGAGGGAGAGAGAGATAGGGAATTCATTAAAATTTAAATAATTTAATTTTTAATATTTAATTAATTTTTAATTAAATATAAATTCTTTATAGCATTTTAATTATACTTTAAATATTTAATAAAATTAATGAAAGATATTAACAAATTTAAACATGATAAATATTATAAATATTGTATTTATTTTAAAATATATAAAATTAATTAACTTAAATATAAATATAATTTAAAATAATTTATTAATCATAATTATAATATTTAAATTTAACATACTTTAATTGACATATATTTAATATAATTTATATGTTCATAAACTTTTAAATAATATTAAAATATGTTACTAAAGTATTTAAGTTAAATACTTACATATGTTATTATTAAATTCTTTATATTATATATGATTAATCTATTAATTTTGTATAATATTAAATTTTATTAAATATATCAATTGTTTTTTTTTTAGTTAAAACCCACCGGGGGGCCTACGTGTTAATTTCAAAAAAGAGGTTACAAAGTCCTTAAAAGTATCCACTAGCTCACTAATGTTCGAATGAGCTACAATGAAAAGATAAAAAAGCCTAATGAGCCTGTGGTTCCTTAATCTAAAATTACAATAAGCAAAAAGAAAATGACAAGGGCTGAAATCTCTCAGCACCCAAAAACTGAAGCTCAATAGATAGTCGTTCAACATAGGCTTCCTGCAAAAAAGGAGACACAAAATGAATACAGCACAAAAAATAACCAGAAGAGACATACCTGAGGGACAAAGCAGGTGATAAAGATGAGATTGGAATAACACCTGCAATGAAACCTCCAAAAAACCAAGATAGAAGTGAAAATTTTTAACACATCATTGATGAAATTAAGACAATAGACCACATATGTGTTGATGCGATAACAGTAAAAGATTTTCCACACAGAAGCAGCAAAAGTCCGGTGATTACACAGCTTCAGAATAATATACAGGATATCCAGTTGCAGCATTTTAATTCTATAATTCACACAGTTATATTGCAAAGGAAACATGATAAGACGTAGTTGAATAGAGAAGCAGCAGTTGACACAATTAACATTGAGATGATTCCTACATAAACAAGGATGGATAACAGGGCCTGATAAATGGATAGCACAGTAATGAGAAGACAATCTTGTTTTAATCCACGGCAGGAAGCAATTCAAATCGAGATAGTTTAACAGAGAAGTTAAAATAAAAATGGAGAACAAGCTGCAGGATAAAAGAAAATCCAGTAAACAGAGATGTAAAGAACAGAGCAGCGAATTACTCATGTTTAATATACGGCAAGCCAGTGTTATCTAATTTGATCAAAGCATGTAAATTAGGATTCAACTCGGTAGGATTCAACTCAACATACTAATCAATATTATAACCATAATTCACTAACTAATCAGCACCTGTATTAGCTTCACGAAAGATATGAGATATATAATAAGTAACAGTTTTGAGGAACATCTTAATTCTCCTAATAAGATAAAAGCATTTAGGATTACCCGGCACCATATTATTAATAATCTGAATGAGGAGCATAGAATCAACCTCAATCCAAATGAAAGTAAAGTCCAGTTTAAAACATATTTGAAGTCCAACAAACAGAGCATAGAGCTCAGCATGAATAGCAGAATTACAACAGATCGGTTCAGCATAGGCAGCAAGAACATTACCAATAGCATCACGGATTATACCACCGGCCCCAGCATTTAGATGGCCAAAAGAACCATCAGTATTGAGCTTAATGTATGGGGGCTTGGGTTTAATCCATCTAACAATTTTGTCAGCAGAATTAACATGAATATTAGATAAGTTAAGCCCCAAAATATCAGCTAAATGACGACAACCTTTAAAATTCTTTCTAGATAGGAGCTTGTGAGCATGCATTTGAATAATTTTGTGTTTAACATTAGAAATAATGACATCAGCGTCCATTTTAATGCCATTATACTTGGCATTATTACGAGCTTGCCAAATATACCACACAATAAGAATTGGAATCAGGTTGAAAATATGACCTTTATAATTCTGAAACCAATTTTTGAAAACAGAAGAGAGGTTATCATCTATAGTAATGGACGATTTATTAGCAATGCTATTAAAGAGATGCCAAATTTTATCAGCAATGACACCAGAAACAAATAAATGATCAATGCTTTCAATATTAGAGCAGCACAAACATTTAGAAGACAGTTGAAAACCTTTAGTTTGAAGCCTCACATCAACAGGAATGTAACCTTTGATACATCTCTAACTAAACACAGAGTAGGATAAAGGAAAATTAGCATTCCGAATAGCCGAATATAAAATAGAACTTTCCTTTTGATTTCTGAACGCTTCCCATGCATTATGCAAAACAAATTTGCCAGACGAAGAAAGAGAGAATAAGATAACATCTTTTTCATTATATTGAAGAGGGATATCTAAGATTTTGTCGACTATACAAGGAGGAACCATCTCCAAAAGTTTAGTGATATCACAACCACCATTGTAAAAAAATTGAGCAACTTTAATATTACTTAAAGAACAGGTGTTGAGCATATTGTCAATAGACGCACACCCAAGCCAATTATCTTGCCAGAAAAAAATGTCACCTTTTCCAAGACCCCATTGAATGTACTTCTCAGCATTCCATTTAATATTGCACAGTCTCTTCCAAACAAAAGAGTCAGTGTTCTTATGAACGCATAAAGTTGGATGAATGTTGGAGCAGTATTTAATATTCATGTAGCGAGCCCATAAGCTTAAATTCGATCTAAAAGAAAACCATAATTTAAAAGAGAAAGCTTTGGCAGAATCTGATAAAGATTTGCAACCAAGACCACCTTCAGCTAAAATACCACAATTCTTGTCCCAAGTCGACCAATGAATGCCTTTATTGTTGAAAGTAGATCCCCAAAAGAATTTGTTAAAAATCCTTTCAAGCTTAGAGCAAGTGGAAATAGAGGGAAGTAAAGTATGAAAATGATAAATAGGCATAGAGTTTAAAACAGACTTGATCAAAATGAGCCTACCACCATAAGATAAGAAATTAGAAGACCAATTATGAAGTTTTTTTCAATTTTCAAGAAGATATTATCAAAAAGGAAGTTTCTTTTTTTGCCTTTATAAATGGGAGTACCAAGGTAAGTAATAGGAATAGCTTTCTGTTGAAATTCACAAATTCTCTGAATAGAATTAGTTCTATTATTATTGACCGATTTGCCAACAATGAAGGTGCTTTTCTCTTTGTTAATAGATAAACCACTTTGATTATAAAAGCTAATCAAGAAATTTAGTAATAAATACACATTGTTTATAGAACCATTAGTAAATAAAATAAAATCATCAGCAAAACTAAGATGTGAAGTGGGAAATCCTCTAATAGTAAGAAAATTTAACTTCGGATTTCTCAAATATAAATCATTTAAGCCTCTAGAAAGATATTCCATAGCAATAATGAAGAGGGCAGGGGACATAGTATCACCTTGTCTTAAACCTTTGGATGATTTGAAAAAACCATTGTGCTTGCCATTGATGATAACAGAGAAATGACAGTTTTCAGTGCTATTCTTGATCAGAGAAATGAAAAAGTTTTTAAAGCCAAAAAGAGAAAGAACCTTGTAAAGAAAATTCCAGTTGATATTATCATAGGCTTTAGAAACATCAAGTTTAAAAATCACATTACCACCTTTAACTTTAACATTAATATCATGAGTAATTTTCTGAGCTAACAAAACATTATCAAAAATGCTTCTGCCTTTCACATAACCAGTTTGATTAAGAGAAATAATATTAGGCAGAATGTTAATTAATCTCTTAGCAATGATTTTAGAATTCAACTTATTAAGAAACGTGCATAAACTAATAGGTCTAAAATCTTGCCAATGAGTAGGACAATCTTTCTTAGGAATGAGAACAGTATAAGTAGAAGAGAAAAATTTAGGGTAAGAGTTACCAGCAAAAAAATCTTCCACAGCATTAATGACATCATCCTTAATAATCTCCCAATTGTCTTGGAAGAATTTAGTAGTAAAACCATCAGGACCCGCAACAGCATTGCTGTTAAGATCTTTAATAACATTAAAAATTTCATCCTCAGTAGGATTATGGCAAAGCATAGCATTGTCAACCTCAGTAATAAGCTTAGGAATTAAATACGGGTTAGTAATAGGCAGACAATCAGTAGAGGAGTTAAAGATATGCTGAAAATAATTCACACCGAAATTACAAATGGAATCGTCAGTGGTAATAACATTACCATTCATATCAATGATCTTGTGAATATGACTTCTAGTTTTCTTTTTGTTAGCTAAAGCAAGAAAGAATTTAGTGTTTCTATCACCTTCTAAAAGGAATTTAGCATTGGACTTTTGATTCCAATAACATTCTTCTTGACATTGAAGAAGAAGGAGAGACTCCTTGGCCTGATTAAGGGATAACAAATTATCAGAAATCGGGTCTTGCTGGTAAATGTTATCTAAAGAGGAAACTTTAGCCTAAGTCTCTTTAATGTTAGAAAATAAGTTTTTGAAGATATTTCTGTTCCACCATTTTAAGCACTGTTTAAATCTAGAAAGTTTAGACCATAATCTTAACATACCAGTAATATTGTTATTAGGATAAACAAGGGCATTCCAATTAGAAGATAAAAGAGTAGGAAAATTCGCATGAAGCATCCACATATTTTGAAATATGAAAATCTTAGCATTATGATGCAAACACTTGTTAAAACTAAGAAGAAGAGGAGAATGATCAGAGAGGGTTCTACTAAGATGCTCAATGTTAGATAAAGGAAATTCAGCAATCCAGTCATCATTAAAGAGACATCTATCAAGTCTTTGCCATAAATTCGCTCTATGCCAAGTAAAGGGGCTACCAAAATAACCGATATCGTTCAACTTGCAATCACTAATCATAGAATTGAAATCATCCATAGCATTAGCATTGGGACGGTTACCACCAATCCTTTCCGATATGTTAGAAATAATATTGAAATCACCACCAATACACCAAGGTCCATTGATAATAGAAGCGAATTGTCTCAATTGATTCCATAAAGGAATACGATTCGTTTTAGTGCAAGCGGCATAAACAAATGAAACATAATAGTTAATATTGAAAAGAGAAATGTAGCAATGGCAAACTTGAGGCAAGTCCTCAATAATATCAACAGAAAAAGCAGGTTTCCAGAAAATCCAAATTTTGTTGGAGCAATTAGCATGAAATTTAGGAAAGCCTAAGAACATAGCAGTAGAAGAAATCTTAGAAATATTAATTAAAGGTTCAATCAAAATAAGCATTTGAGTGTTATAAATTCTGCATAAATTCCGAACTCTAAGTTTAGAGTCCATACCACCAATACCTCTAACATTCCATATGATAGCTTTAATCATTGCAAAGCTTTTGAAGAAGCTTTCGATTTCGTTGATCTAGAAATAACATGATCAACATGCTTAGATTGCTTACTTTTTTTCCTTGAAACAATTTAAAAATTCTCCTCTTGAGGACCTTTGCATTTCTCTTTGCTATTCACAAAAATGTCATGATTAGCATGAGAGCTTGAAGGAGCATTGAACGTAGATGGCGGAATAAATTCCCCATCTTTACGTTCCTCACTAACATTATTGTTTAACAAAGAAACCTATTTTTCTAACAAAGCTGGTTGAGAATAATTTTCAGTAATGTCACCATTGTTAACTTCATTAAACATGGAAGCAATAGAAACAAAGAGGGAAGGATCATTTAAAGCACTAACATCATCATGAAGAGGATCATTGATCATAGTATCATTTAAAGAAGTTTTAGAAGTAAACTGTAAAGCATCATCAGCAGAAATTCCATTAACTACAATAGCATCAGATGTATTTAAAATCGTGTCATCCAAATTATGAATAGCAGGTTGCGGTTCCACCATTTTCTCCAAATTTTCCACATTCTCGATAGATTTTTCACTAACAGGCACATAGGTTTTTTGAGAATCGGCGGAGCCAAGCTTCCCATTAGACATAATTATAGATTTTTAAAGTTCAGGGTGCAAATTAAAACAATCATTTTGAGCGTGCCCATGCATTTTGCAATGGGAGCAGAAATCAGGAACATTGTCAAATTCAACTTTTTGGAAGTAACCTAAGGTTTTAGAACCAACCTAGATTTCTTTAGGATGTTTTTTAGAAATGTCAACCTCAACGAGGATACGAGCAGCAGAGGGTCTAGTGCGGGATGCTGTTGCTTGATCCGTTTGCAACGGTCTTCCAAAAATAGAACCTAATGCATGCAACACTTGCTGATTGAAAAAGTGAAGACGAAGGTTAGGAAACGAAATCCACACAGGAACTATGGGAGATTCTGCTTTGATGTCAAAAAACGGAGTCCATTTCAAAATACGCATTTGACAGTTGAAAATAAAATATGATCGCCTGGCAAAAATCTGACTATAATCAAGATCATTCGATAATTGGATCGCAACATGCCTAGAGTCAAGCAAACCAACTGAATAAAAGCCAGACAGTTTTAAGGAAGCAAAAAATTGACGAATAGCATCAAGATTGGGTCTACGTAACCCAAATTTACCAACAAGAGTAAACTTGAAGGGAGAGGCAAGTTTGAGAACTTCTTCATCAGAGAGTAAAACCGCAGGAACCCCATTAAAAGTAGATTGCGTAAGAGATGGAAGTTCATCACCTGATGCGGCTTTTCCAGAGAGTACCTCTTTGAAGGATCTAGATCTAGAAGGAGATTTTGGAGTATCATCTTCAAGGTAGAAGAAACCTTTATTCTTATGCAGCACCGGCTCTGAAGCTTTCCCCCAGGAGGAGGAAGGAGCCGCAGCAGCCATCAAACAGGGCCCAGAAGGGGCACAGCGTAGCACAGAGAGCCAAAACAGAGCAGACGATGGGAGAAACAGAACGCTAAGAGAAGGAGAAAAGGGTTGGAGACGAAGAGAAGAGGGGAAAAGCTAAATCGCCAGAGCGGCTAGGGCAAACACTCGAGCGATGATCAAATATATCAATTGTTAAATAAAATAATTTTATTAGTTTTAATCATTTAAATTTTTTTAATATATTAAATAAAATTATTTTAAATATTTAAATAAAATTATTTTAATTTTGTTTTAAAAATAAGTTAAAAATAAGTTAAAAATAATATTATTTAAAATTTAAAATAAGTTAAAAATATGAAAATTGTTTTAAAATTTAGTTTTAAAATAATTTTATTTAAATATTTTTATTAACAAACTCTGTGTATCTCGCTATACACCTCTCTCTCTCTCACTCTCTATGCATTTAATAATAAATAAATATATAATATTAAATTTACTTAATAATGTATCTTAGAAAATATTTAAAATAATTTTTTATTATAAAAATTATATATTTATAACATTATTATAACAATTTAAAGAAAATAATTTAAATAAATATAACTCAATTTAAAAAAAATATAACATTATTATTCTTTGTAATTTTTTTTAATTATATATTAACTAATGTTATGTAAAAAATAATTTAAATAAATATTTACGAAGCATGCAGCTGGAGACGAATAAATAATTCATATCTCCAAAAAAAAATTTCAATATTTATTTTAGTTAAATAAATAAATAATTTAAAAGTAAAAATAATTTTAATATATTTAAATAAATTTATTTTTAATTTTTCAATAAAATTATTATTTTTGAATAAGTTAAAAATATGAAAATTTGTTTTAAAAATAAATTTATTTATATATTATAATAACCTCTTTATATCTCTCACTCCATCTCTTTCTCTCTCTCTCTCTCTCTCTCTCTCTCCATTCAATATTTTGGGGAAAAGAAAATGTTTTAAGAAGAAAACATGAACCCCCATCATGTTTTATGAAGAAAATACAAAAGCTTTTTGTGTTTTCTTCCAAAACGCAGCTTTGTTTTCACGTTTTCTGCAAAACGACCCCTACTTTATGTTTTTGATCCTCTTTAAATTAATTTTTTATCATGATTCTTATCATGTTAATACTACATGAAATATATGTTCCTCCTCAAAATTTGCCCTAAAGTTTTTCCAATAAAATTATAATATAATGAACTCTCTCTCTCTTTCTCTCTCTCTCTCTCTCTCTCTCTCTCTCTCTCTCTCTCTCTCTCTCTCTCTCTCTCTCTCTCTCACACACACACACACACACACACACATTATTCCCTTCTCCTTCTCTTCACTTCTTCTCTGGCAATGGCTGGGGTGAAAATGGATTAATATATTTATTATTTAAAAATCACTCAATTTGTTCTAATGTCGTGGTTCTCACCTCTACAACACTACTGCGTTGAATCAAATATTCTACATTCTTCACGAATTATATATCCAAATAGCGAGCTTGGCATTATAGTGATGTCATTCTGAGTACTACAATGCCTCCCTCAATTTTTCTCCAAATAGAGAGCTTGATGTCACAACATTACTTATCCTAGCTCTGCGATGCCCCTAGAACTTTTTGCATTTTGCATTTTGCATTTTCTTCACTCCATTCAACCTCTTCACTTATTTTAGGGTTAATTAAGTGTTATAAGATTCATAATCATTGAATAATTCAAGATTAAACAAACACATATTTTAAATTACATTAATTACCCGAGGTTTGAAATAGTGGGTATTACAATTAATTTCCTAGAATCTTTTTTTGAAGATAATTTCTTTTATCATTTAATTTATATACATAGTATAAAATTCATTAATACATAAAATAAAGCATCATCTAGAATATATAATAACATTCCGATGCATTCATCTCAAAATATTTGTGTAATAATCATAATTCATCTTCAAAACATGAAAATACAATTCTATCATGATTACAAAATACTCTATCAATCATATAAAAGAAGTAACTTTATAATAAGTATTCTCTCTCTATACATGTTTGTGCCTCATTCAACCCTGAAACATGTGAATAGAAAAACCAAGTGTATAGCTCAATAGCTCACATGAAACCTATAATTATATTCAATACAATAAAGGTAGATCAATATACTTGCTATTATCAATTTAATCATATCTTATAATCCCTTGTTGAGTCAATATCATCATGTGTTTATCAATATACTATTATCATATGTATGAAAATATGGTCAAAACATCATGTTGGAATGATATGCTCATGTATATTATAATGATCATCTTTTGTAATAATATATGTTAGCATGTAAATGCATGTATTTAATGTGTATCACTATATTAACTAATGTGTCAGTACATGTGTCACACTTACATCATCATGCTAATGAGTCGTTATATATATATATATATATATATATATATATATATATATATATATATATATATATATATATATATATATATATATATATATATATATATATATATACCATCATATTCAAGTATATCAATATCATGTGTATTAATGGTATGCATCATTTCATCACATTCAAATGTATCAGTATATCATGTTTATGTTTATTAATACTACGTTTCATATCATTTTTGGGACATAATTAACATATAACTATCAATGTCATGTATCATATTAGAATCATCAGCATGATTAAAATTCTTATAAGGTCCAATTTATGTCATCAGTGTCCTATTTATTATAAAAGTGGGTATTATAATAGTAGCTTGAATCTAGTTTAGGGAAATGTACTTGTACTTATTTTTTCACCCTATAAAGGACTTAAGAAAGCTTGACTCTCTGGACTTACTATGCTTCCTATAGAGGATTTCTAGCTAAACCCAATCGGACACTTTAAAACATGATATCTAGCCTTTTGGAAACATAAGATTTAAGAAGGTTGATATTTAATTAATAATTTGAGACTCATATCTAGAGATCATACATGGTCATGCACTTTTAAATTGTATTTATGCAGCTAATTCTAAATATAATGAACATGTTATTTTTAGTTGATTTTTAATATAATGCTTGTTGATTATATACAAAATCTACAAAATATAAAATTTTAAAAAAGTTTAGCTAGAAAATATATTTTATCCTAAGGAGTAGGCCTCTTTTTAGATAAAACTATACCATCATAGATCGATATCCAAACCCCAGGCAAGGAAGTGTTTAAATAAAGAGTAAAATAACATGTTATGTGTAATAGTCATGGTATTGGGATTTGGTTGATTAGGCTTAATTTAACTGCTCATGATCCCTTTCTTAGAATTTTAGTTATTATGAGTCAAATTTAATCTAAATGAATATAGAAATGAAGTAAAGGAGGAGGAAACTAGCAAGAAAAGTGCTATGAGAAGCGCTGTGGCGCTAATAGTGGTAGTGTCATGGTGCTATCCTCTATGTATTATGCTGTGGGAATGTCGTGACATTGAGTGTCACCACTAGGGCGCTGAACTCTCGGGTTGGAGGAATCTAGGACCTAGAATATTCTATCTTGGTGTTGTTGAGCTTTGAGTCAGAGTGTTGTGGTGTTGAGTTCTAATAATATATATATGAAAGATCCAAAACCCATTTCACCATCCCTCCATTCCATTAGCTTGACGAGGAGAGAAATAAGAGGAGAGAAGAGGAAGAGAGAGAAAGAAAAGAGAGATATTTAGAGAGGTTGTGGTGTGATGTTTGTAGATCGGGCCAGTCAAGGGAATTGTCCTACTCGAGTTGTGCTCATAATACCCAATTTTTATTTTCAATTCTAATATTCTTGTGAAAAGATAAAGTGTAAAAAAAGCTTTTTAATGAGTATAGTTAACATTCCATTGTGTAATTTTTGGTTTTTTTAGAAAGTCCTATTATGGACATTTTTACTGTAAGAAGCAAAGTTTTCACCATTGTGTTTTACCTATAATAATTTCTAAGTTTTCTTTTTGTATAACTAGTAAAATTTGAAGTGAGCAATAATTCCTTGAAAGTCTTCAAATATTGTTTTAAAGTTTTTTTACAATTGATTTCATAAATGATGAAAATTAAAAAATGTGAATGAGATACCGTGATACACATGTGTTCATAATTATGCATGCTAATTTTTTAAGTTATGCATACGCATTTATGATCATATGGTGGATATTCTAGAGTGAATTATAAATTATGTTCAGCAGGCTTGACTTTCTATTTTATTTTACTTATAATTTTGGCCCCATTTGTCGTAGATAGACATGGGAGGGTATTTTTGGACCCATGTGCTTTATGTAGGTATGGAAGGTTTAAGGGATGCATAAGTGAAAGTGGAGTTATAAAAAAACTCAGGATGGTCTCCTTCATTTAGTGGAGTTTAATTGTGAAAGACATAAGTGAAAGTGGAGTTATAAGCATGCATCTTGACCTGCATATCATACGTTAAATAAATAAAGTTAAACATAAATATATAGAATAAGTCTAGATATAAAAAATATGTTTTGAAAACAATTAAACTTTGTTATTTCTACATAAGTACACTTTGATGCTTCAGTAAAAATAATGAAATGAAAGTACCTATTCTGTTATATTCTGGTTACCAATATGTTCCGTCAATTATTCAAAAAAAGCAAGAAAGTGGAACATTTGGGATTAGTAAATTCTGACATATCTATGAGAAAGTAATAGTTATTTTATGTTTTCTTAAATTTCACATTTTAAAGCTTTTATTTATAATTCCAAAATATAGATTTTTGAATTATATAATAAGAAGTGATAATGCCTACTGAGTTAAAATACTCATTCTATTGATGTTTAATATTTAAGAGAAAGGAAAGGGCCCAGCGGAGAGAGGCCTTTGAGAGCAAACTAGATAGAATTTTTTGTTAAGATATTTTGTAATCTAGTTTTCATCTTTTGGTGTATAGAACTAGTTTAAGTTGGATTATTTATAAATGTTTTTTTTTTTTTGAAAAGAGAATTTAGATGATTTTCATTTCTATTTATTTTTTGATAATTTAAACATCTCTAGCGTAAAGAATTATGGTTTAGAAATCGAGGTTTAAGAATTCAATTCTTCAATTATATCTCGGGGCGTGACACTATTGTCCTAGCTAAGTGTTATTTACATCCTTCTAATCATTTATCTTTCTATGTTATTTTAAATAATTTATTTATTTTGAATAAAATAATTTTTCCAAAGATTCTAATGAGATTTAATTGCAGGCTATCCTATAAACAAACATGCAAATTTTTGAAGCACACCAATTTCGGTTTTATGTAAATTTGAAAGCTTTAGTATGTATAAATCAAAGAGTTTAAAATATTGATCAATATTATGGTGTCAGTTATTTTACCCCAAACTTAAGGTTTCAGTTCTCAATTCTAGTTAAAATTATAATCAAGTGTCTTTTACTATTTATTTTGTCTTTAAGTTCGTAATTAATGATTTAACTTTTGCAACTAAATAAAAAACAAAATAGAACATAAAACACATGAAAGTCAAATGTAGGAGAACAAAATACATAAAAGTAGGAGGCATTAAAGGTAAACACCCTGATCTAAAGGATTTAGGGGTAGTAACATGTTTGATATCAATTTTTTTGTTTTTTTATTTTTATTTCCATATTCATTTATTTTTTACCCAAGGATAGTTTAGTTCAAATCTTAGAGGTTTATGGCTTTTGATCTTTTAAGAGCTCATAAAGTAAAATTTCATTATTGACTTTATATCACATCACTAAATTTAGTTTATTGCGCTTTATGATTTTATGAGTTTTTAGAAACTTATTTTACCTTTGTTTATTTTTTCTATTTTAAATAACTATTTTAACTTCTATGTCAATTCGAGAATTTATTTAATTTAAAGGTGAAAATTAAGGGTTTATTGAGTTATTTATATAGTTTATTGTTCATCATGATGTTCTGTATTTGTGGAATTTTGTTTTAATTTTATATTTTTAATGAAATTTAAAGTTTTCTAGATGTCCAATGTTTCTATTTTATCAAAGCTATGCAAAGACAGAAAATATAAGCAATCTTATGTAGCCTATTTTATCTTTGTGATCATTCATAATGAAATATGTAGAGCATAGTAACATGCCTTAGCCGGGCGTATAACCTACAAGGCATTTTATACTTATATTCATAAACTCGATGGAAGAATGCCACTTTAGCCACAATATGATATTTACACCAAATAGTAACTTTAAGAAATTCATATTCATGATTATACAAAAGCAGATAGTCACATTGAAATGAAACCAATAGATTGTTGCTTGCATAGTCTTCATAGGAATACACTCCATCTCCATTAACAAATGGCCAAAAAAAAAAAAAAAAAACCAATAGATTGTTGCGTGCATGGTGTTCAAAGGGATATTATCCATCTCCATTAGCAAAAAATTTATATTAAACACGTTAGGTATTGTAGTATATAAATTAACTAAGTTTTAAGAATCCAAGCCACATCATATCATTTAAAAAAAATACATCTCCAATAAGAGATATTCAAATGGAAGAATGCCTACCTTATTTCATTCATTTAATTAACTGTAAAGGATAATATATACCTATAACTTTAAGACCTTAAGACATGATCCTTTCGCCTTGATCAAGAATGAATCTCTAGGCATATTTGAATTAGAAACTTTTAAAATTAGGTTCATGACCATTCAAACTCTAATCTCATCAAACTTATAGTCAAACTGAAAATCTCAACAAAACAAATCCACTACAACAAAATTTATCCAATCCAAACCCAAATGGGCCCAAAACATATTTAAAAGTTTTAAGGCTCTAATTGGATGATCATATGATCTCTAAATATGGTATGTCACAAATGAATCAAGCGGCTCAGCGAGAAGAATCCAATGAGCCCAATATTACTAAATTCTGACATCATTAAGGTATTAAAATATTGAACAAATGCTCTATGAATGAGGGGATCAATATGAGTCATTCGATGAAACACTTTAAATTTTCTATGAATCTTCTCCATAATTACAAAGCATGCCACTTTCAAAAATTTATAAATAGGCCCTCACGCTTCACATGAAGAGAGGCTTGGACTTGGGGGCTTGGACCTTAGGCTAGAGATTCAAGAGAGCTTATGGCATGAATCCCAGAGCACCATAGCCAACGAACCCTCATCGCCCAACCGCCGCCACTAGATTTTTACTGACCGATCGTGTGTGACACCCTAGGATCTAATGGAAGAATTTGACTTACTTAATCCACCAATAAAAAAACAACCAGAACTACTAAATTTCATTCCAGAGTTCCAATATATATACCTAATCTCAGAGTTAGCACTTATACTTTCATCAACACATAACTACTTTTAATGAGATTTTTTAGATATGTACAAAATGCTCATGCTTAAAGGCTCACTTACATTTCACTTTCACTTCCACATTTCAGTGATTTCATACAAAAGTTTAGAATTTACTAATTCATATTTTAGAACATTTCTTAATTATAATCCAGAAATATTAACATATGAAATACTAAGATTAGAATGCACGTGTCTCGATATCTGCCTATATCTCCAATTTTACATATGCCTCCCTTTACCTCTGGCACTTGCATATAGCAAGTGGGTCCAAAATCCTCCCACATTTGCTTAAACATGATGGGGAAAAAAAAGAACTTACATTATTACATAGTCTCTCACATTTGCTTTCAACAAATTGGGCTATAATCCCTCTCATATTTGCATAAGAAAAATGGAGCTAGAAGAATGCATTTAGGGACCTAGCAACATAACTGAGAATGCACTTATCCATATATTAGAATTAAAAATCTCTAATGTCATGTAATGTAGAATGCAAATGCAATTCAACAGTACTTAATTCAAATATCGAATGCAGTATTTAGAAGGTGCAAGATTTGTGAGTAAACAAAGCCACATTACTTATAAAACAAAACACTCACTAAACGTTTCCTTTTTAATTTCTAACTTCAGAGAAACATTTACACAAACATTTTAAGGCTTTTATCTAACTACGACATTTACTAGAAAAGCCTCAAGTAAATAATATACTTAGAAAAATGTATAGAAAAAATCAATTGTGAAAATTTCAATTTCATATAGCCAATACATTCATAATGTCAAGTACAATAACATATTAAAAATCACAAGGAAAAAACTTCATTAAAAACATATTTTATTTATATATTTTTATTAATATACTGGAATTAAAATCAGAGATAAGGGCTTAGGAGTCTACCTTCAGCTCTTTAATATCCCTAATAAACTAGATTGATAATTCTTAAGCTTTAGCCTTCAAATTCTCTATTCCCTTTCTCTCTCTTCTCCTCTTTCCTCTTATTCTTCCTTCTTTTCTGACAAGGCTAGGGGTGGAATGAAACAAGCAATTGGTTTCATATAATTTAATATTTTTAAATCCACTAACTTGACCTAGTGTCATGGAGCGCAATTTCATATCACCCCTGAGCTTCCTGAGAATCATCTAGATTTCCTCGGAATATTCTCACCTAAGATTAAGAGACACGTTGTCGCTTCCCCAAAGCTGTGGTGCCACTTCCTTGATGTCACAACACATACCCAAACTTATTTTTATGTCCAAAAAAAAAAAAGCTCAACGTAGTTGTGCCGCCAACCCTAGTGTTATAACACTCGTAGAGTAAATTTCTAATCCTTGTTTTTCTTCATTTCAATCCCAAACCTTGGTTACTTACCATCCTAATAAGAATTCTAAGTCTCAAAATTTCTAATTAAATAACATTGATAATAATTAATTGGTTCCTTGAAAGAATTAGGCTTTTATTGGTTGGTCAAGGCCTAATATTGTATCAGAGGTATATAGTTTCATAAGCTTGGCTGATTATTACGTACAATTCATAAAATAGTTCTTCCAGATTTTTATACCTCTTATGAGTCTAGCTCAAAAGTTAGTAGCTTTTATTTGGACATCTGATTGTGAGGCTTTATTTCAAAAAATAGCAAATATTTAAATTTTTGCTCAAGTTTTATCACTTCTATCTGAAATAATAGGATTTTAGGTATTTAAAGATACTTCATTGAAAGGGCTAGGATGTGTTCTAATGAAGCACATGAAATTTATAGCATATACTTCTACGCATTTGAAGCCACATGAAAAGGATTATCCAACACATGATTTGGAACTTATTATTGTCATATATTCTTTAAGGATCTTGAGACACTAGCTGTACGATGTCAGGTGTGAGTTCTTTACTGATAATCATAGTTTACACTACATAATTACTTAGAAGGATTTAAATCTTAAGAAAAGGAGGTGGCACTAGTTGATTAAAGAATATGACATGATTATTTAGTATCAGCCTGGTATGTCTGATGTGGTAGAATATTTATTGAGTAGGAAGTCTTTTAGATTATCAAGTATTCACCTTACTTATGATGTATATCTGATTCTGGATAACAAAAAGCTTTAGTTGGAGATGATTTATCTTGTCGATCAAGATTTTGATATTTTGGCTCACATGATATATCAACCATCTCTATGAGGAAGGACTTAAGAAGCACAGAAGCTAGATGCAAAACATTTAAAGTTAATTAATTAAATCAAATCAAATAAGAAATCTAAATTGTGAGTATTTTATTCGTGTATTATCTGGGGTAAGAAAAGATTATGGGTTCTAAGTTCAAAAGATTGGAGATCAGTTATTATGTATGAGCCACATCATTCAAGTTATACACACAGGAAAAAATAAAATGTACAAAGATATAAAAGGTATGATATAGTGGTTCAGATTGAAGAAGGACGTGGTTGATTTTATTTCTAAATGTGAAGCATGTTAGTTAGTGAGAGTAGAACATCAACTACTAGGATATATTCTATAGTCATTTCCTATTTTAATGTAGAATTGAGAAGAGGTAATATTATATTTTATTATGGTTTTCCCATGTCATCGAGACATGGACATGATACTATCTTGGTTATAGTGGATTGTTTAATGAAGTCTGCTCAATTCATTTTGATATGATAGTGTAATTTAATGGTCAGATTATCACAAAATTATGTACTTGAGATCGTATGGTTATATAGTATATTGAAGGTGATTACTTCTAACATAGATGGAAGATTTACTTCCCATTTATGAAAGGGTATTCAATAAGGTATGGGAATGAAATTATATTTTAGCGTGGTTTTTTATCTATATACTGATGGAAAGACTGAGAAAGTTATTCATATACTATAAGATCTCCTAAGATTATATGTTCTGGACATTAGTGGTAGTTGGGAATATCACATTCCTCTGATCAAATTTACTTATAATAACAGCTTTTAGTCAAGTATAGGCATGACCCATTATGAAGCTCTATATGATAGGAAATGTAGGACCCCTCTATCTTGGATAGAGGTGGGTGAAAGAAATCTGATTGGGACAACCTATTTGATAAAGCTATTCAAAAGTCCATTTGATCAAATATAGATTAAAATCTAGTAGAAATAGTTTTATGAAGCTAAGCATTAATTATGGAATTACACGTTGGAGATTTTGTATATGTGAAAATAAAATCAATAAAAGGCACCAACAGATTTGGTAAAGAAGGAAAGTGGAGTCTATGGTACATTAGACTCTTTGAAGCCATTAAAAGGATGAAAAAATTAATCTATATATTATAGTTGCCAAATCATATGTTTGACATTCACAACGTATTTCATATGTCACTTCTAAGAAAATGAGTATTTGATTATGTGAATCATATATTTGTTGAAGAAGTTGAGGCACATCTGAATCTGAGTTATAAAGAGGAACTAGAAATGATTTTGGCTTATGATGTTAGGACACTAAGAAACAAAAAGATTCTAATGGTTAAAGTTCAATGGAATAACAGAACTAAAAAAGAAGCTACTTGGGAAAATGAATATGAGATGAGACAGTTATATCATGATCTATTTTATCGATCTGAGCTTTAAAATGTCTAGAATGACATTTTTTTAGGAGGAGAGAGTCGTAACATCTGTAAAGTCAGTGTACCCTTCAACCCATTCTGATCATTTGTTTATCGTAGTTTTTAAAAATATAAAAAATTCTAGAGTTTTCTAATTTAATTTATAATTCTGTTAACAAAAAATGGAGATAATTTGCTATTTTCAAAACTTTTATCGTGTAACTTTATTTATGTTTTAGAGATGGTGATTCTAAATATTTAGGTTTTTTGGGGAAAATTTCCACCAAAGATTTTGGGCATCACACTAATTTAATTAATTAAAAATAAATTTGTCTCTAAAAAATAAAGTTATAGTATAATTAAGGCCTTTAAATAGTATTTTGAACAATCTCTTATAAATTGGTTGTATTCCAAAACAATAGATTTTTATATAGTATTACTTTTAGTTGCCTACCATTTTAACAAGTGCTTTGTTGCATCCTTACAATGATTGTCAATGATTGTCACCATGCAATCTTTAGTAATCAATGCCCATGGTTTTGACCCAACAGTTTAGATATTACCACGTAGCTCTCCCCTTCTACCGGCTTGATTTTAATTAATAAATTAATTTTAATTACCTTTTAATTATAAAATTTTCAAAATATTCTATAAAATTAAATATAAGTACTAAAAACATATAAATAAATATTCATTTTGCTCAGATTTAAAAGCTTGACAATTTAAAGTTAAAATCAATCTAAATGTCTTATGTACTTTTGAAATTATTTAAAAGTTCAAAATTAATATTTTTAATTATTATTTAACTAGAATAAATTTAATTAGTTTCAATAAATTTTCTTAGACCTCAATTTTAAATCAGTAATTTTCTCTTAAGTTTTTCTAATTTAAAATTAAAATTATTTCTAGACAGTATTTATTTTTCAAATAATTTTAAATCCTCAATTATTTGAATAACTAATTACTATTTAATATTAACTCAAGTATTTTCAAAATTTAAAATTCTAGTTTGATATTTTTTTCCTTAAATAATCTACATTTTTTTTTTTGAGAATTATCTTGGGGATATTTTAAAATTTTAAAATTCAAAGAGATTATTTTATTATATATTTTAAATAAAAAAAAATTATTTTGAACCATATTTATGTTAAGCCTCTTGCATGCTTTATAACTAGTAATCCTTGAGTGTTTTAAATAGAGTTTGATCAATAATTTTAATCAATCAAATCAAGTGTAAATGCATAGGTCATTTTCATCAATCTTATTGAGCTAGTTTGAATATTCATGGTCATGGTCCCTTTAATTTACATTTGGTTTTGATTAATGAATCTTATGATAAATGTTTCCTTTATCATAAGATGTAAAAAGCATAGCATGAAGAGATATTTCTAGAAAAAATTGGAAATGTATAGGTTATGATTTAACCTACATATTTAGAAATTCGTCCTCCTTGAGCACTTAGTTTTAGGTCACATATCTATTGTTAATATTTTGCATGGTATGGCTGGCGATGATTATGTTGAGGGTTAGACACTCTCTCATTTGATCATATTCAATCTAGTGACACATAAGGACAAAAACTAGAAAATAGGCTTACGGACCTAGAAAATTCTAGGGATTAGGGCATGTTTCCAATAGGGGTACAAGTTATAACACTCAAATATATTAACATTATACTATTTAGATCAGAAGTTTGCTAGTCGTAAAGTTGATTAGGACTTAAGTAAAAATAACCCAAATGAATTTTCTAATAAGCCTAAAATTTCTAAAATTCATTATTAATTCAAATAAAATAAAAAAACTACAAATAATATATCAAAATTCTTATAATTAAATCCTTAATCCATAAAATTAAAACTCCTTTTATTAGATCTCTAATTTGGGCTCAATCAATTTTTAAGGAAAATTAATATTTAATTAATTTAATTACTTAAAAATATTTTAAAATTTAAAAAAAAAGTAAAAACTTAGGAATCCCCCCCTTAGGTCATTTTGACCTTTGGGGGTGATTTCAAGGAGTTTGGAGTTGAGTTGGATTAAAACCCCAAAATCCCCTGTAATTAAGCAATTTTTTAAAATTACAAAATTTAATTTTTTTTTAAATCATAAATAATTCTAAAAAAAACCATTTTAATCCAGCTCAATGTCATTAAAATCAAATTAAAATATACTATTTTGTAAAAATATCAAACCTCCAAAATTCAATCAAAGTCAAAAAGTCAACTCCCTCATCAACCATAGTTCAAATTTAAGTTAAAACTTCAAAAATTCATAACTTAAAGTAGAAAATTCTAAATTGGGCAATCTAATAATCTAATTACTCATCTTAAAGTCTAGTATTTATGAGAAATACTCAAAGTCAAGAAATCACTTTAAATTTAAAATTTATTTTTTGTCTCCTTAATTAGTGTAATTAAATGATTCCAATAATTGAAAAATCCAATAATTGTTTAAAATTCAAGGATACTCAAACTTGATTAATAAAATCAGTCAACTAACATTTTAATACATAACAAGATCTCTAAGTATGAAGTTTTTAAGATGGACTATCTTGAGCTACAGGGCTAAGTGTCCTAAGGAGGCCTAGTTTCATGAGCCCACTATGACAACGCCATGAATGAATTCAATGGAGTATAAAACCTTAAAATTAAGTGACTCTTAATTATTTAAATAATATAAAATCTTTAATTCAAGTACATCAATCTAGTTTATAGGCTGGACTACCTTGAGTTGCATGGCTAAGTTTCTTAAGGAGGCCTAATTCCTCGAGCCCGCTGTGACAACGCCACAAATAGATTGGTGGAAAATCTAAATTAATTTAATCCTTTAAACTAGAAACTAATAAAATTAATTAAAATTTAACAATCCTTTAATCTCTAATTGAATAAATTCATTTAACCAATCAACCTTAAAATACATCCTAAAATAAACCTTACAATATTAACATTTGAACTCTAACAAAATTTTCCATGTTGGACTTTAGCAAACCCAAACACTAGATAACTTTAACAAACCACCCATCCTAGGACATACCCCAATCACACAGCCTTCTCATACACTTTAGATGGTTTTCTAGGAAAACCAACTATAGTCTAAGCTAGGAAGGTGTTTACTTTTACCATTACATGTTGGGTTTTTCGAGTTTTCATTGCTTGTTGTGATTGAAAATTGATTGATGTGAGTGTTTCCATACTTTAAATACAATATGTGAATTAATATTATGGGTGATAGTTTACCCCTTAGGTTAGGACCAATCTGGTTGCTCACATGATTTTTTGTAGGTGGCCACACTCATGTAGGGCAATAAGGGGGCTAAATTTATAATCAATTAAGCCAATAAAATTTTCTACCTATCTTTTTGCTGCTTAGCCCCCAAATAAATAAGAGCGAGGCCAATTGTGATTTACTTTTTATTGTATATATATATATTTGTTGGGATTGATTTATTTTTAAATGCTTAGGATAACCCTATAGGAAATTCTAGGATTTTCAATATAATATTGATGTAATCTGTTTAATATTAAGAGTTGTGAAAGTTAGATATTTGAGTTGGGATACACACATCAAAAATTGGAATTCAAAGAGGAAAGGATACCCCTTAGGGGGACAATCCTTTTCCATTTGAAAGCCCAAGTTTGGATAATATTTATAACAAAAGTGAAAAGAATAATCTCCCCTTCAGGGGAAGAGTTTTCTTTTTTATTTGGGTATCCAAATATGATGAATCCAAGAAGCCCAAACAAGAGGAGGATGAAGAGCTGAAGATAAAGAATACCCCACTCAAAGTCAACTTGCGTCAATCCTAGGATTAGAATCCTGCTTTGTTGTTAGTGGTGTCCAACCACTTTTAATTTAAACAAAATTTGGGTTGAAATAAAGGGGCATTTTTCCTACGAGCATTATTTTATGGAATTAATTTAATTGTTTAAAGTGTTTTATTTAATTTGATTATGATTAGGGTTGCTTGATTTTTTTTTTAAATTTTTTTGTGATTGCATGTCATTTTTATTTTAGACTTGATACACAGAGGCTTGTGAGGGTGCGCTAAAAACTTTTTTCTACTTAAATTAATTAAAATTTTTAGGCTAACAAAGTTGTTGCAACCCATGACCCCGAGTTTGAGATTTTGATGATGCCAAATAATGAGTGTTTTGGAACTGATTTTCATTGATTATTATTTTATTTGTTATTTTCCTTGAGTACTAACATTTCAGGAAGATCACAAGTGACTCAGGAAGAAAGGAAGACTCAAGACCGGGTAGATTAGGAGTATGAGTCAAACATTGTATTTTTTCATTTATTGTATTTTTACTTTATTGAGTCTGGCCACAAAATGCGTAAGAGTAAGAGCAACCATGCACACACACAGGGGGAGAGTTCTTTTTTAACTGCAAAATATAACTAAAATTCTTCTCTGGAGATCGTACTGTACGGTTTTATTTTGTACCGTACGATCATAGCTATATGGACAATTCTGCAAATAGATCGTACTGTACGAAGTATTTAGTACTGTACGATATGTTTAGATCCAAAACCCTAGCCGTGACTTAGTTTAAGTAAGTGATTTTGCGCCGTTCGTACTGTACGAACAGGTTCGTACTGTACGATTTGTTTTTAATACTTACTTAAATTAACCCGTGATTAGTGCATGTAATCCAGGCCTAATGAAAATTTGAACATCGTACTGTACGAACTAGATCGTACCATACGATGAACAGAGACGAAGTATGATCGTCCCGGATATCGTCCTGGACGATCTCTTAGTTTTTGTCATATCGTACTATACGATAGTAATCGTACCATACGATGAACAGAGACGACATCCGATCGTCCAGACCATCGTCCTGTACGAATAGTATCTTGTTGAATCGTACCGTACGAATTGTTTTTGTACTGTTCGTACATCTTCGTACCAGGACGACGGCTGTTTATGAATATCGTACTGTACGATTGGTAATCGTACTGTATGAACATTAACGACTACTTTTGAATTCAGAGGTTTTTGGAGCCTTTTTTAGATATCAATCAAGTTCTTTTTGAAAGAGATTTACAGAGGGGGTGAACGTGGTTAGAGAGGTATTCCAAGGGAGAAAACTCAAGAGAAATTCTTGAGGGTTGAGAGAGGAAGGAGAAGGTGAGCGTTGTGAGGGAGAAGAGGTGTGAGGGAGATCACACGGTTGCTCCAAGCTTGCTGCATCTTGCTCCTCCTGTGGCCCGAGAAGGATTTGAGGAAGAATTTCCAAGGGAAAGGCTCGTCTACATCCGTTACCTCGAGGTTCTCTGCCTTCTCCAGGAGGGAGAAAAATGAGAAGGTTCTCTGCCGTCGCTAAGAGGGCGAAAATAGAGTTTGGTTTTCCGCCACGCCGGGTTGGTGAAAGGGAGGTTTGTACAGGCTTCTCCGTCTTGCCGAGGGGGGCAAAAGGAGAACTATTTTGATAGTGAAAATCCCTGAGTGAAGGACTCCGGGGAGTGGACGTAGGTCATATTTTGGCCGAACCACTATAAAATTCTTGGTGTGTTCTTTCCTTATCGTTGTTTACTTTTGCTTGCATTTTAAATTTGTCATATCTATTGCATGTGAAATTCTGTGAAAGTAAAATTGCATAAATCTTTGTTTTAAAGTTTCAAAAACAACAAAAAAATTAGAACTCTTGTTTAGGTTTAATTTTATTATTAAAAATACTTTTACAATTCACCCCACCCTCTTGTCGTTTAGTAATTTCAATTGGTATCAGAGCTTGTTTTTCAAAAATAGTGTTTTAGAAAACCTTGAAAAAAAAACGATCATGTCGAATTTTGGTAATCGTAACACTGCGGAGGGTTATTCAATAACTCGTCCACCACTTTTTGATAACATACCATTTGATTTTTGGAAAATTAGAATGTCTACATTTTTGCAATCTATAGATTACCGCATGTGGATGTTAGTAAATGATGGGTATGTTGCACCGTTTAAAACTGCTAATGGTTTGAAAACTCTTGTACCGTTTAATGAATGGAGCAATGAGGATAGGGAGTTAGCCCAACTGAATGCCAAGTGCTTAAACTGCTTTTTTTGTGCACTGAAATCTAAGGACTATATGAGAGTATCTACCTGTGCTTCTGGTAAGGAGATTTGAGATAGACTGTGCATTACATACGAAGGAACAAACGAAGTAAAACAGTCTAGGCTTAACATTCTACTGCATGATTATGAATTATTCCGTATGAAATCTAGCGAAACAATTTCTGACATGTACACTAGGTTCACCCAAATCGTGACATCCTTGCATGCATTAGGTAGAGAAATTTCAAATTCTGAGAAAGTAAATAAAATTCTTAGATGCCTACCTAGTTCCTATGATGCTAAGATAACTGCTATCACTGAGTCCAAAGATCTTAATGTTTATTCTATTAATAACCTCCTCGGGTCACTCATTGCATACGAGCAAGGAGTGAGCCAAAGGCAAAGTGATGCAGGTGAAAAGAAAAAGGAGCGGACGGTGGCATTAAAAGCTAGCAACTCAGAAAGTGAAAGCTCTGCAGGGGAGGAAGACGATGAAATAGCACTGATGACCCGACAGTTCAAAAATTTCCTGAAGAGAAAACAAAAGCGTCATCAGAACAGCTGGAATAAAGGTAAGAGCTCAAGGTCCAATAAGGTTTCATCTGATACAATTTGCTTTGAGTGCAGGAAGCCAGGTCACCTTCGAGCTGATTGCCCTAATCTGAAGAGTCAACCAGCAAAGGAGAAAGGAGATGACAAAGTTAAATACAAGAGAGGAAAGACAAAGACACAGAAAGCTTTTTGGGCCGACTCTGCCTCAGAATCATCAGAAGAAAAAGCAGAGGAGGAGGTAACAAATTTGTGTCTTATGGCTAATGATAACCTTGATCCATTGGATCAATATGAGGTATGTCAACTTTCTTATGATGAATTATTGCTTATTTCTGAGAATATTCATGACTCGTATAGGAAACTGAAGAAAATGCATGCTAAACTTAATATTGAATTTAGTTCCTTACAAATTGAGCATGCTAACTTAGTTAAAGAAAATTCTGATTTAGATAAAGATCACATGTTACTTCTTGATGAGTATGACGCATTAAATAAGAAGCATATTGAACTAATTGAAGCGCATGAATCCTTGAAAACATCACATATTAAACTAGATGTAGAGTTTGAAAAACTAATTGCAGTTGCATTAGAAGTAGATCATAGTGAGCACTTGCTATTGATAGAAGTTGATGGATTGACAGCTCAAAATAAAACTTATAGTGAAAAGATAAAAGAACTAGAAAATGAAATTGCATCACTCATAGTAGGCCATCCTAGAAAACCCCCAACACAGCATGCATCACAAAACCTTAGGAAGAGGCACCACCACACTCATAGATTAGTAAACCCATTTCCTGGTGTTAGGTGCTTCTCTTGTGGCATGTTAGGTCACATAGCCCGCACTTGCACAATTCACCGTAGGACACACTGAGTATGGAGACCTAAACTGCATCCATTACAGCATAACATGCATACATCTCATTCATGTAAGCATAAGGTGGAACCCAAACTCACTTGGGTTTCCAAATCTAATCTTTGAATGAAATTGTAGGGATGCTCTCACAAAAGACCTAGTGAGAGCATGTGGTACCTGGATAGTGGCTGCTCGCGACACATGACTGGAGATATGAAGAAGTTCATCCTATTGGAGACCAAAACTTGAGGCAAAGTAACGTTGGGAGACAACACTACCAGGAAGGTGATAGGCTCAGGTATGATTGGTAATGCTAAGAACTTTCTAATTGAAAATGTTTTACTAGTTGAAGGTTTGAAACATAATTTGCTTAGCATTAGTCAACTGTGTGACAAAGGTTTTGATGTTAAATTTTTTACTGATAGATGCCTGATTAGTTTATTTGATGAAGTAATTTTAGAAGGAAAACGAATGAACAATGTTTACATGTTAGACCTTGATCGTGTAGATAACTCAAAATCATTTTGCTTGAAAACAATAGTTGATGACTCGTGGCTATGGCATAGGAGACTATGCCATGCTAGCATGAAAACTCTTAGAAATATCACTCAGAAAAACCTAGTTAGAGGTGTACCTAAGTTAGAATTCACCAAAGATCACTTATGTGATGCTTGCCAACAAGGAAAACAAGTCAAATCATCCTTTCACTCAATTAGAGACGTGATCACCTCTAGGCCACTAGAAATTCTACACATGGACTTATTTGGACCCGTTAGTACAGCCAATCTAGGTGGAAAGAATTATGGATTTGTGATTGTAGATGACTTCACTAGATTTACTTGGGTAAGATTCTTAGCACACAAGAATGAGTCTTTTGAGGAATTTAAAGTTTTCTCCACATGGATTCAATGAAAATTAGGTTGTGAAATATCAACAATCCATAGTGATCATGGTGGAGAGTTCCAAAATGATAGATTTGAGTCATTCTGTCAAGAGATAGGAATAGAGCACAATTTCTCAGCTCCTAGAACACCCCAACAGAATGACATAGCAGAAAGGAAAAATAGAACCTTGGTAGAAGCTGCTAGGGCAATGTTAGCGGAGTATACCCTTCCTAGATACTTTTGGGCAGAAGCAGTCAACACAGCCTGTTATGTTTTGAACAGAGTAAACATTAGATCGAAGCTGAATAAAACTCCATATAAACTTCTTAAGGGTAGGAAACCAAACCTTTCACATTTACATGTCTTTGGGTGTAAGTGCTTTATCTTAAATAATGGAAAACATCCCTTAGGAAAATTCGATCCCAAGTCTGATGAGGGTGTCTTCTTAGGCTATTCTTCTGTAGGTAAGGCCTATAGAATTTTTAATAAGAGAACCCTTGTAGTAGAAGAATCCACCCATGTGGTATTTGATGAATCAGATATGCCCTCAGAAACTAAAATTGAAGATGATGAAATAGAAGCAATTCAAGGAGTAGAGACTATGACCTTAGAAGAAAGGGTCGAGTCTCAGGAAGATTTGCCTAGAGAATGGAGATATTCTTCTAGTCATCCTAAAGAGTTAATTTTAGAAGACCCTTCAGAAGGAGTAAGAACTAGGCATGGACTTAGGAAGGAGGTTAGTCACTCAACTTTCATCTCTATGATAGAACCTACAAGTATAGATCAAGCCTTAGGAGATGAATTTTGGATTCTAGCAATGCAAGAAGAGCTGAACCAATTCACCAGGAATGATGTTTGGGAGATAGTTAAGAGACCTAAAGAGCAAAGTGTTGTTGGAACAAAATAGGTCTTCAAGAAAAAGGTGAATGATTCAGGAATAATAATAAGGAATAAAGCAAGGCTAGTAGCTAAGGGGTACAACCAGATTGAGGGAATAAACTTTGAAGAAACCTTTGCCCCGGTTGCTAGACTAGAAGCCATAAGAGTGCTCTTAGCTTTTGCTTGCTTCAAGAACTTTAAGTTATATCAAATGGATGTAAAGAGTGCATTTTTGAACGGGGTAATTAAGGAAGATGTCTACGTTGAGCAACCCCCCGGATTTGAAAACTCACAATTTCCAAACCATGTATTCAAATTAAAAAAGGCACTATATGGATTAAAGCAAGCACCTAGAGCATGGTATGAAAGACTTAGCTCATTTCTTTTAGATAGAGGATTTCAAAAGGGTAGTGTAGATACTACACTCTTTTTACAAAAGGTCAAAGAAGAAATTCTCATTGTTCAAATATATGTATATGACATCTTGTTTGGATCTTCGGATAAACACTTATGCGATGAATTTTCAAAAACAATGAGTAATGAATTTGAAATGAGCATGATGGGAGAGCTTAATTACTTTCTTGACTTTAGTGTAAAACAAATGGATAATGGAACCTTTCTTAGCCAATCAAAGTATATTAAAGATATTTTAAAGAAATATGAAATGGATAGTGCAAAACCCATGAACACCCCAATGAGTTCAACAATCCAATTAGATAAGGATCCTAGTGGAAAATCAGTAGATCAGAAAAAATATAGAGAAATGATTGGATCCCTACTTTACTTGACTGCCAGTAGACCGGACATAATGTTTAGTGTGTGCCTTTGTGCCCGTTTCCAAGCCGATCCTAAAGAGTCTCACTTAACTGCTGTCAAAAGAATTCTTAGATATCTACTAGGCACCCCAAACTTAGGAATTTGGTATCCCAGACACAGCACTTCCTTTGAAATCCTAGGGTACTCAGATTCTGACTTTGCAGGATGTAGGATAGATAGAAAGAGCACCTTTGGTACCTGCCAATTCATCGGACAATCATTAGTTTCTTGGTCCAGTAGGAAGCAAAACTCAGTAGCACTTTCCACAGCCGAGGAAGAATATATTGCAGTAGGAAGTTGTGTTGCACAAGTACTATGGTTAAAACAACAAATTCTTGATCTTGGACTACCTGTTGGAACCATCTCGATCATGTGTGACAACACAAGTGCAATTTGTATCTCTAAGAATCCAATTCAACACTCTCGAACGAAACACATAGACATTAGACATCATTTCATTAAAGATCACGTCGCTAAGGGTGATATAGAATTACATCACATCGCTACAGGAGATCAATTGGCAGACATATTCACAAAACCATTAGCTTTTGACACCTTTAGCACCTTGAGGACTAGATTAGGTGTCATAGATATAAATGCATAAAAAAAACAAAACAAAAACAAAAAAAAAAAAAAACAAAAAAAAAAAATAAATAATAAAATATATATATATATATATATATATATATATATATATATATATATATATATATATATATATATATATATATATATATATCTTTAGGGCTGCTCCTGATCACCACACACTCACCACATCAACACTTACATTGACTGTTCATCGTACTGTACGGTACATATCGTTCTGTACGATACATCACAACCAATAGGTAGATTTCAGCTCTGTTGATCGTATTGTACGATAAACATCGTACTATACGATAATCAACCCGCATAATTGCCAACCGTATTGTACGATTCCTCTTCTTCGTACAGTACGATCCACGTCAGCACGGATTGGGACGAATTAAAGCCGGTTGGTACGACATTATTGAGTATTGTACTGGGCGATCCATTCGCTTCGTACTGTACAATCCACATCATCACAAAAGGACAATTTGTGTAATAGCTATTCGGTACGATATTTATTATGTATCGTACTGTACGATCCACCTATTCGTACAGTACAAAACTTTTGGTCAAAAGTCATACTGAGGGCCTCGGGACGATCGATATTCGCCTGATTGTACTGTACGATACGTATCGTACTATACGTTTTGGCTGCCTTTTCCCGAAACGACTCGTCAGAATATTAATTGGATATCGTACTGTACGATCCCAGATCGTACTGTACGATTTACAGAAATTTCTATAAATACCCATGCCTAGGCCGTTCAATTCACTCAACCCTCTCCTCACTCAGCCTTCACTTCGTTTTCTTGCCCTCCTGCAATGACTAAACGAGGTCGGATGACTGCCGGAAGCTCGTCCTCATCCCGTCGTCAACCCGATCGCTTTCTGAATAGTGAGAATGAGGAAGCCTACTACCGATACAAGGCTTGCAAAATTTCTCCCTCTAAAATGCTTAATCAGGCCGCTCTAAATTTCGAGGTAATGGGCCTCTTTGTCTCCACCACCTTTCAATTCCTACTCACCCTAGTGTTTCCATACAATTCTGAACTGCTTTTTGAATTTCTCGCCAACCTCACCTACACCGTCGATAACACCACTTTTCACTCCTTTGTTTGTGGCCGCCCCGTTGAAATAACTAGAGCCGACATCGCCCAACATATTGGGCTGTCCACTGAAGGACCTATGGTTCGCTCGTTTCTTACCGATGATTTTGATTGGAGCGATGTAAATAGAGTCCTTAGGAATACTGTTTTTCATCAACACCAGCCTCTAGTCCAATCTTTAACCCGAAATGCCCGTATCATTCAACATGTTCTTCGAACCTCTATCATACCCAAAGGTGGCGACCGCATCAATCTGACCCCTACCTTGTCAGTCGCTACCTACCTTATTATGTCCAACATTATGTTTGATGAGGTCGATTTGATTAGCAACTATATTCAGCACATGACTTTTTTTCGTCTTCCCACCACTCGACGGAAACAAAATCTGGCTCTTGGTCACCTAATAGGATATATCCTCTACCATAAATATCAATTATCTTACCCTGGTGAACCAGACATGCTTCCTATTTTTTATACGGATGCTTCCTTCCGTATCCTCTTTCATCGGGGACATGAGCCTGAAGAACCCATCTTTGATGAAGAAGAAGGAGAAGATGCACCAGCCGCAGCTCCAGCTCGACCACGACGCCATGATGCACCCCGAGCACCTGCACCAGCTCCAGCACCAGCACACCCAAATGATGATTTAGTCGCCCGCTTCGACCAGCTTCAGACTCGTCTCGACATGCATATTCAAGAACAACATCAGCAACACGAGGCTGATATGCACTAGTTTGGAGAGCATTTTACTGCAATTTATCACCGCTTTGATACTCTCTTTCAATACTTTCAGCCAAATCCACCTCCACCACCAACTGATCAGGATCCGTCTGACTAGATTGTCTGTGTTTGCTTTGTAGTTTTTTTTTCTTTTTTCTTTTGTGCTTTTGTTGATCCTCCTTTTTGTGCTGTCAAAAGGGGGAGAAGTTTGTTATAATGCTGTAATGCCTATTTATCTAAATGCAGTATCTTTTGTTTCGTACTTGCTTACCTTTTTTTCTTCTTGTGTTTAATTTTTTTTAAAAAAAAAAAAAAACAAAAAAAGAAAACAAAAGAAATGTTTTTCAAAAGAAATGTTTTTCTTCTTACTTGCAACAAATTATTTGACATCATCAAAAAGGGGGAGATTGTTGCAACCCATGACCTCGAGTTTGAGATTTTGATGATGCCAAATAATGAGTGTTTTGGAACTGCTTTTCATTGATTATTATTTTATTTGTTATTTTCCTTGAGTACTAACATTTCAGGAAGATCACAAGTGACTCAGGAAGAAAGGAAGACTCAAGACCGGGTAGATTAGGAGTATGAGTCAAACATTGTATTTTTTCATTTATTATATTTTTACTTTATTGAGTCTGGCCACAAAATGCGTAAGAGTAAGAGCAACCATGCACACACACAGGGGGAGAGTTCTTTTTTAACTGCAAAATATAACTAAAATTCTTCTCTGGAGATCGTACTGTACGGTTTATTTCGTACCGTACGATCATAGCTATATGGACAATTCTGCGAATAGATCGTACTGTACGAAGTATTTAGTACTGTATGATATGTTCAGATCCAAAACCCTAGCCGTGACTTAGTTTAAGTAAGTGATTTTGCGCCGTTCATACTATACGAACAGGTTCGTACTGTACGATTTGTTTTTAATACTTACTTAAATTAACCCGTGATTAGTGCCTGTAATCCAGGCCTAATGAAAATTTGAACATCGTATTGTACGAATTAGATCGTACCATACGATGAACAGAGACGAAGTATGATCGTCCCGGATATCGTCCTGGACGATCTCTTGGTTTTTGTCATATCGTACTGTATGATAGTAATCGTACCATACGATGAACATAGACGACATCCGATCGTCCAGACCATCGTCCTGTACGAATAGTATCTTGTTGAATCGTACCGTACGATATTATATCGTACCGTACGAATTGTTTTTATACTATTCGTACATCTTCGTACCAGGACGACGGCTGTTTATGAATATCGTAATGTACGATTGGTAATCATACTGTACGAACATTAACGGCTACTTTTGAATTCAAAGGTTTTTGGAGCCTTTTTTAGATATCAATCAAGTTCTTTTTGAAAGAGATTTACAGAGGGGGTGAACGTGGTTAGAGAGGTATTCCAAGGGAGAAAACTCAAGAGAAATTCTTGAGGGTTGAGAGAGGAAGGAGAAGGTGAGCGTTGTGAGGGAGATCACACGGTTGCTCCAAGCTTGCTGCATCGTGCTCCTCCTGTGGCCCGAGAAGGATTTGAGGAAGAATTTCCAAGGGAAAGGCTCGTCTACATCCGTTACCTCGAGGTTCTCTACCTTCTCCAGGAGGGAGAAAAACGAGAAGGTTCTCTGCCGTCGCCAAGAGGGCGAAAATAGAGTTTGGTTTTCCGCCACGCCGGGTTGGTGAAAGGGAGGTTTGTACAGGCTTCTCCGCCTTGCCGAGGGGGGTAAAAGGAGAACTATTTTGATAGTGAAAATCCCTGAGTGGAGGACTCCGGGGAGTGGACGTAGGTCATATTTTGGCCGAACCACTATAAAATTCTTGGTGTGTTCTTTCCTTATCGTTGTTTACTTTTTGCTTGCATTTTAAATTTGTCATATCTATTGCATGTGAAATTTTGTGAAAGTAAAATTGCATAAATCTTTGTTTTAAAGTTTCAAAAATAACAAAAAAATTAGAACTCTTGTTTAGGTTTAATTTTATTATTAAAAATACTTTTACAATTCACCCCCCCTCTTGTCGTTTAGTAATTTCAAAAGTAACTCTAATGATCTAAGAAGTAAGTCCGGGACTGCCGGGAGTCAGCATAAAGCATATCAATGACTTTCTACTTCTTGTTAGGCAACTTGCTACCTATAGGTTCTAGTTGACCTTCTGGGCTTTGAGGGTGCAGATCTATCAAGGGGATATTATGAAATCAATAGGAAAAAATATTTTTAAAGCCTTTTTAAAATTTCTACATACCATTTTATACGTTTAATCAAATTGATCAGCATGCATTATATTAGAAACTAATTAAATGAGTCTAAAATTTTAATTACATTCATTTCAAGCATTTCTAATCCAGCATAAGTTGAGGGACCAATTATAATCCGCTCTAGTCATCGACCCTAATTCTTAAAAACTTTAACAATAATGTCCCTACCACTCCTTCATAAAAATGACCATATTCATGGATTTCAATTAACTAGGTGGTTGGATGGCTCCCCAATCCAGGTAGGTATAAGTCCAAATTTTTCATTTCTTCAGCTCGGCTCAGGTTACCTTAGTCTAATACCCAATTTTGATTTAGGATAAGTTCAAATTTTAAATCATAAGACCCCAAACTCCAGGAATATAGTCCCAAATTTCTAATAAAATGATCAAATCAAATTAAAAATCTCTTTCAATATAAGACTTAAACCCAACACTTAGATTAGGTTGGGGCACTTCTAAATTCTTTTAGAATCCCAAAGTGCCTCCTACCCCTCTTCCATTGACTCCATAAATAAGTGTTTAAAATTTGATCTAATCCATGTTGAAACTCCAAATTCACCCCCTCTAATATCACTCCTAAAAAATATCTAATAGAATTTCTATTGTTATTTAAATCAAGAGTATTCATAGGGAATTTAGCCTCCCTACGATGTAATTAACTATGAGGGTTTACACTCGTAGGATATTTAGAACCCATATCTACTTTTCCAACACCAATTTTCAAAATTCAATTAATCTTCTTTCGGAAAACCTAAATCAACGACAGTCGTTATCGACATGTTCAAACAATTGATAATGAATGATATTTTCTTCCTTTGGGGACATACATCATTTGTTGATAAAACTTTGAATATGATTTTAATGATAATTCATCTAGATTATCATAGTTAGATATCTAATCGAACTTCACTTTGACCCTTCAGGGCCATATGTAAATCTTTCTTAAATTTTTCTATGATATTCAAGGTGGGATTTACAATTTTAAATTCAAACCCCATTTTGAATTCTTATTTCTACCTCTCTAGGTGGTATACCTTTATTGATGAGAAGTTTGATTTTAGAATTAAAATTTAAAGTCAATTTCAAATTCCCTAAAGATAACTAAGCCTTTCAAAATCCTTTTTTAAAACCTTTTTCAACTCATAAATAATAAGTTTTCTGGTAACTATTGGTACAATCTTATTCAATATAGAATATAATATAAATTATTTTGAACTCAACTACACATTTGATAAAAGTATTATTTGAAAATTTGGATGGGTAAATGTGGCCTGCTACATTATGTTAGCTCATAGTTCTTTCGTTTTCTATTTTTAGAGTCTGAGAGAGGATGAAAGCTAATTGAGTAATAATATCATGATATGATCTGAGACGGTATAAAAATTTATTTATTTTTACTTTTATACAATTATGTCTAGTTATTATTTTTTTATGTTCTATATTCTGATATAAAGTCATGTATTATAGTTTAATTATTATATATTTATTTTGATTATAAATTTATAACAAAATTTTGTGGATGAGTTTATTTTTAGTGTAACGGATGTTGTTAGTCGCTCTCTGGTTTTTGTTATTTTAAATTTAAAATTGGAGGAAAATTTAAAAAGTCTTCAAAACTTAAACCTAGGGATTTACCTGTTCGAAACCAATATGATATTACATGTCTAGTTTGTGGGCCTTATTAGGTTGGGCTACAATATAATAACTCTCATGTCATTAGATTCTTTCAACTATAGTCTTGTAATTTTCTATATACAATATATATTTACTATATTGAGTGGAAACCTTCCCCTTGAGAAGGAACTTTTATTGGGTGCGGAGTGCGGACGTAGTTCTGTGTGTGCAAACGAATTGGTTCGCACCACGTGGAGCCCACCTTGACCCCACCGACTTGAAGAGAATGTGTGCTATGTTTACCCGATTACCTGATAACACGAACCATCCGAACTACTTGAAAAAATGCGCGGTTAAAGCTAGGGTTATATTTGCTGGCACAATTTTTTTACCTCAGTTAAAATTTTTTTCTCATAACACCTGAAACCTCAGAAAGCAAGAGAAGAGCGTAAGGTCTGAGGTTCGAGGCGTAAGGTCTGAAGATGGATACTGTACCATAAGAGATGAACGACTGGTCGGAGATGGAAGGTTTTATGCAAGAGTCACAGCTTAGAGGTGGACATGGTTTAAAACAGAAAACCCAACAAAACTTTGATATATTATCGGTAAATATGATATGAAAGCCGTGACTTGTTAAGTGTTTTAAAAATTTGTATTGGTGAGAATATATGTATTGGTGTGCAGGCGGTACCGTTTAGTACCTTTTTAAATGTTCGGTACCGCTCGGTATCAGTAGGTATCGGTCGGTACTTGTAGGTACCGATAGGTACAGAAGTTATTTTGAAATTGTGTGTGTGTTTTCAATGTTAAACTCTTTTTGGTTGTTGTTCGTAGGTTGTTTGTAATTGTGAGAAAGAGGCATATGATATTTATTGTCGATACGTGCATAGTGTTGGTTTTAGTGTTCGCAAAGATCATCACTGTTACTGGCCTAATTCGAGGAAGATACGGATGAAAGATTTTATATGTTCGAAAGCTGGTTTTAAGAAGGGCCTTGACCTGAATGCCAAATCGAAATACAGGAAATCCAATACTAGGACTGGGTGTCCCGCGATGATTAGATTTTCAGTTGATCAAGATGGGGAATGGAAGGTTAACAAATGCGTTGAGAACCACAACCATGAGTTGGCAAGGCCTGAAGATCAACATTTATTGAGATCATGCAGGAATATTACTGAAGAGAGAGCATTCATTCTTAAATCTATGACTGATGTTGGGATTATAACCATTGATGCATTCACATACTTAGCTGATGAAGTTGGTGGGAGGGAGTATGTAGGTTTTTTAAGAAGAGATGCATATAACTTTGTTCAGAGAAACAGAAGATGCAAGATTGAGACTGGGGATACCAATTCCCTAATTGAAATTTTTAAAAATCGAGCAAATAGTGATAACATGTTTGTGTGGGAAGTCCAATATGATGAGGAGGATAGATTGATGAATTTTTTCTAGGCTGATGGTGTGGGAAGAATAGACTACGACTGCTTTGGAGATGTTATAATTTTTGATACCAGCTATAGACTGAACAAATACAATCTAGCTTGTGCACCTTTTGTTAGAGTTAATAACCATTGGCAGAATATTCTTTTGGGGGTAGCATTTCTGTCTAAAGAAATAGTAGAATCATTTACATGGTTGTTTAGAACATTCTTGAGAGTAATGGGTGGTAAACATCCCATTACAATTTTTACTGACCAGGATCAGGCAATGTCTCGGGCAATAGAAATTGCATTTCCTCAAACACGCCATAGGCTTTGCCAATGGCACATCACCAAGATGCTTCCATCCAAGTTGCATTGTTACAATAGCAACAACAAGGTTAGAGGTTTGATTTATAAATGTTTCAGCAAGTGTGATTCAGAGGAAGAGTTTGAAAGTACTTGGACTGAAATGCTGAATGAAGGGGACCTTCATAGCCATAAGTGGTTGAAAGAGCTCTACAAAATAAGGCACAAGTGGTCCACAGCATACAACAAGACTTATTTTAACCTTGGTATTCTTTCAACACAGCACAGTGAATCCACTAACAATGTGTGCCATGGATATTCTAAGCCTACTAGCACCATCACGGAGTGTTTTTTGGGACTAGAGAAGGTGATGAAGACATGGAGTCGGAATGAAAAGGATGAAGACTTCAAATGTAGTTAGTCCGATGTTGTACCTTTAGTGAAGAGTAGTCCAATTCTTAGGCAGGTCGCGCATTTTTATTCACGTAAATTATATTCTTTCTTTGAGGAGGAGTTTTTACAAGGTGTGGGTGGATTGTGCATAGCTCATGCCTCAACTGACTTATCCATTTTTTTTTTGTCAAAGCTGTTGAGAACATTGATCAGCCTCGCCACTAGACAGTTAATTTTGATGATGCGGAAGGTAGCATCGAATGCAGCTGTGGAAAATTTGGCATGATAGGGATACTATGTTCTCACTGCTTGAGAGTGATAAGGAAGATTGATATAATTAATATACCTCCAAAATATCTACTCAAGAGATGGTCAGGTCGAGCAAGAAAGGACCTTTACTTAGACAGGCCGTTGTCATCTATGGTAGCTACCGGAATCCCCTCGGATGGCATAGGAAGTATGATTTTCAAAAATTATTTTAGTAGATTTGCATATCAAATTAGCACTAGAGGGCAAGGGAATACTGAAGCAGAAACGTACATGATTGATGCAATGTCTGAGATTGCTGAGAATGTGGATCTGATATTAAATGCCAGCAAGGACTCAAACTTAGTTACGAATTCAAGCATGCGAACTAAAATAAAAGACCCTATAAAGCGCAGACCCAAAGGAGTTTCAAATGCAAGGTTGAAGAGCCATTGGGAAAAAAGAAAGCCAAAGAGGAAGAAAGCTGAGGAACAACCAACACCTTCAACTCATTAGCCTACACCAGTGGAACCTAGTAGTTAAGTTTCTTTTGTAAATATACCAGAATACTTCACTTCAACTCATCAGCCTACACCAGTGGAACCTAGTAGCCAAGTTTCTTTTGCAAATATTCCAGATTATTTTACTTCAACTCATCAGCCAACACATGTGGAACCTATTAGTCATGTTCCCTTTGCGAACATACCAGAATGCTTCACCGATGAGTGGATTCTTCGTCGACCAACCAGTCAGCCCAACCCTGAATATTTAAACATGATGAATGGATTTATTGATGCTGAAAGGCTTGGATAAATATTCAGAATTTCTCATTTGGCTTTATTTGATTTCTGTTATTATTGTAATTGATTTCTTATTATAGAAACTTCGACGTTTTTATCGGTACCGATCTTCTAAGTACCTGTCGGTACCGATCGGTATCGATGGGTACCTTTATGTACCAGTCAGTACCTCTCAGTACCTCTCGGTACCGATCAGTACTGAGCAGTACAATGTCCTGGTGCTTCTACGTAGCATTATTGTTGTGGGTTGATATTTACTATGTTTGTTGAAATTAAATTTGGCAAATGTACTGTTACAGGTATTTAAGATGGGTGGTTATGGTATTAACTATGGTAGTTGAAATTTAAAGATATATAAGTTTAGGCGGTCCATGTATTTTTTTTTTATAGTTCTATCATGGTTTATAAACTTCGGTGGCCAGATGCCAAACTTCATCTCAGCATGCCGATCAAGGAATTTGTCAAGCTTGGCACAATTAGAATACATTACTGCGTGGATGTTGTTGCAGAATGTGAACTTGAACATCAAGCTAGATGGAATGAAATATATAGATGCTGTGTTCATACATGGCATGATCGTTGTGATCGTTTGCTTCAAGTGGCATGGAGGGAGGAGATTACTATTGAGGAAAATAGATCAGGTCGATTCTTAAATTCTATGGGGTGGAGTGCTGTCCAAAAGAATTTTTTTGCAAATCATCATCACCTAGCCAGTGTTCATTTCCTGCAGCAGCGTTATCATGAGCTGACTTGTAAAGGAAAATTAACAAGCTCTGATTATGTGGTCAGAAAAGCTTCTGATGTTGATAATGTAAATCTTTATCACCTGTGGGATCCTGCTGAAGATAGGTTTTTAATTGATTTTTATAAGTAATTATTGAATGAACGTGTTTATGGTTGTAAAAGGAAGATATTTTTGGATATCAAAGATTGGAAAGATTTACAATTTGAGCTAATGACAGAATTTGGATGTTGTCCTACAAAAATTTCAACTCCAACAACATGTTCGCTGTCTGGTTAAGAAGTAAAACACCTAAAATGTACTTACATATTTACCAAGTTAGAACGTTCTGTCTATTTACAATTTACAAGTGTAGCACGACTATCGTTTCAACATGGAACATAACAACATGAATGCAAGTTCTGCTCTAAACTTAGGCATTTCAGCTTGCAAGTCCATTAGTAATTCTCATCTAACAGAGTTAGGTTGGATAACATTTTCCATATATTTGCAAATGAACATCCCACAGTCATAACCGTTGGTTTGTGTTGGAACTCCCTCGGCTTCCTGAACTTTCCATGATCTGATATCAGTTTGAAAACAGCCCTGAGTTTCCTCGTGTAAGTGATTAATCTGTAATAATAGTTAAGTAAAATTAACATTAAATTGACAATATGAATGCGTACAACACACTTAAAATGTACAACACCCGACTAACCACTAGTGGAAGCACAGTCCGATGCATGGGGTTAGGTAACGAATCAAAAAAATACCAAGTTGACTGCTTCAAATAAGCAACCAGAAGTGTCCAATGGTCATTATCATTTATTGGTAGAAGAAGGAAGTTAGAAGCGGTAACTGCATCTTTGTTAATGTGCGACACGTACTGCTTACAATCCATCTCATATTTCTTGTATCCCTGTATGTGTATTCGGTTTAGGATAACTTTAAACATATTCAGTTATAGCGAAAAAAAAAAAACATCATTACCCAATGCAAACTAGAAACATAAATAAATGGTTGATAAACGCCAGGACGAAGTTTATTTTTCTCAGCCAGCAAACTAGCGAAGGCGTCGATGTGGTTGTTGTCCAGATATTGGTTTGTTAATAGTTCATCGATCTGACTTCTGAAAATCTGAATGTTTCCTGCAGTATAAATTATATATGACCTGCAAAATATAAGCCGGTGAGTTACAATATGAATTGTACCTACCAGTACCGAGCTGGTACCTACTAGTACCTAGCGGTACCTACCAGTACCGAGCGGTACCTACCAGTACCGATCGGTACCAACATGTACCTACCGGTACCTAGCATTATTTACAACTAATTGTCAATGTTACATACTTACATATCAGTATATTTCTTAAGGAAAGCGTCGATAAACATCCTCATATCGTAACTTATCATTGGTCTCCCGGGATAATCTATTTTGGTAGGAGCTGGCCTTAGTCCGGGTGATTTTTGAGTTTCAACTTCAATCAGAGCATTTGTAAGATCAATCTTAGCTGCGGAGGGCCTAGCAGCAGATTTTTTTAACACCTTCCTCTTATATTGACCCTTGGTGTATGGTGTCTTAACCTCTTTAACTTTACGGTCAGCCCGACGTCTCACACATTTGGCTATGCCTGAGCTGCTTGGTTTAGGTTTGGCAACATCATCCTTAATTGGCTGGGTGTCTTCAAACAGACATTCGACAATAACCTCTGCACACTCTGCCTTCTTCATTTCATCAGTCATAGTCCTGGAGGAAGATTGAACATGCACAGCTGCAGTTGAGGAGGAGTTGAATGAAGGGAAGTTCTCAGATAAGAACTGCTCCATTGCTTCCAATCTCTTATTCATATCCCTCTGCTCAAAAACATGATGTTCAAGAGCCTCCATTCTTCGTTCATTCAGAGACATTGTTATTTCCAAGGTAATTAACCTACTTCTCAAAAATCTATTTTGATCTAAAACCTTCTGTATATATTCAACTCTATACTCATTCTGTCCTTCATGTGGGGAAGTAGGTTGCTGCTGCTGCTGGCCATGTGACATAGGTGGTGTTTGAGTGGTTGGTCCACCAGGGTTGATTGGGCTTGGGGGCGGCCGAACTGGGCTTGGGGGCGGGGTGTTTTGTCTTAGAGGACTCTGGGGTGTAGGTGATGTTGGAGGTGTAGAAAGATGTTCAGGAGGTTTGTGCAAGATGATCTCTTTGTTAGGAACTTTGTCAGGTGATGTCTGTGGGGGAGGATTTGCTAATAAAGCCCTCTCCTCAGTTATAATAGCATCAAAAGAAGTTAATAAATGACCATCTTCAAGACCATCGAATAAACTAGATGCATCTGAGTCGTTATAAACTACATCGGATCCCCAGCGGAGAAACCTTGGTCTTGACTTCGAATTCAATGGTTCTTGGAGTGTATAATGTTCTAGAAACCATATCTGAACTCATACATAAGAATATCTACTTAAAATATATCTAACAATAATTAACATCATCTATTAATACAAAATAATTTAAATTCACTACACTCACAATTATAATATGAACAAATCCATTTAAGTAACCGAGTGGCTATCCTTTCTTCATCTTTTTTGCAATGGCGTTAAAGTCAGCAACAAGGAATTTTCTGATTGAATCCGGCCAATTGTAAGATAAAAATTTGTCAACATTTCAAGCCACACTGATGATAGAGGCTGGTGTTCGATAGTTGTGCAGAAGAAAAAATAGATTTGATAACAAAAATATGATAAATTTCTTCAAAACATCAGGCATTGGCGTAGATTCATCTAAACTAATCACCTCTTTCCTAATATCATTGGCTGATTTTCCCGTTATTCTAGCACTACCAATTTCAAAATTGTTGTCTCTGTTTGATAATCCTAAAATCATAGCTAATTCATCGGCAGTGAATAGTAACTTTTGATCCTTAATGAGAAAGCATTATTTATTACTGTCCCAGCAGGACAACAACTTGTAAACCAACAGAACATTCTGTACTAAACGTGGCATAAAAAGAAAATGATGCAGATTATATTGCTTCAAACTCTCAACCAGGTTCTCGCCAAATATTTCCACTAAATGATCACATACTTCTCTGAAGGTTGACGTTCTGCAACGGAAGCTAATCTTCGGCACATATCCCTGCGTTAGTGATTAGGATAAATTTAATTCCAGTCCGGTACATCTACGAACCGATCGGTACCTATCGGTAGGTACCGATCGGTACCTATCGGTACCTAGATGGACTGACTGGTACCGAGCGAAACCAGGAAAAATAATACAAAACAGCTCGGTACCGCCGAGAGTCCATGGAATGCGGTAAAATAAAGAATAAACTCTAACAACAAACCCTGGATCTACAATAACATATGGAACTTAGAATGCTTACAGAAATATCCCAGCTTAACCTGGTAGGAACCGCTGGGTACACATTCAGATAACGCAAGGGTACCCAACGGTACCCAACGATACCGAGCGGTACATATTGTCACACAACTTAACGGGCAAATGGCATTCTCAACATCTCAACATCATTCAAACCAAATCCTAAAAGCTCAAAATTATCAAAAAATACATATAACTCAAGAAAAACAAACCTTGCCCATTGCCACGATGAAGCTCAGGAGGCTTAGCGTAGAAGATGAAGTTGCTTCGTTCGTGTGGAAGATGAATAATGGCCTGCAACTACTCCTTGTGGAAGATGGACTGTAGTCTAGCAAATCGCTCGAAAAAGAAAGCTGGAAGCGACGTTTCGGATGTTCTCGAAGATATGGGTACCGCGCATTTTTTCAAGTAGTTTGGATGGTTCGTGTTATCAGGTAATCGGGTAAACAGAGCACACGTTCTCTTCAAGTCGATGGGGTCAAGGTGGGCTCCACGTGGCGCGAACCAATTCGTTTGCACACACAGAGCTACGTCCGCACTCCGCACCCAATAAAAATTCCTTGAGAAGGGCATCATTTGTAATCAATGACAAACACTAGTATACTCATTTAACTGGGCCAAGTCCCATACTTTTTACCTTTTTGGGGTTTTTAATGTAAAACATTCAATGTCTCTTATGATTGTTACGCATCTCTCTCTTATATAGTTATGTGCAAAATTAAGACATTAACTCTTTATTTCTCTACCACTACACATGTTCTGGCACATAACAACCATAATCAGTAATGCATGGCTACAAAGCACTAGAATTAGAGAAACAAGATAGTGATGCATTGGTCTTCACTGTTATCAAGATTCAATAATAGAATACTAATTCAATTGCATAAGATTTTTGGTTTGTTGGCAAATCTAATAAAATGTAACATAGTATTTAGAATTTCTTGAAGACTATTCACTTGCTTCCTACTAACCAAAAAAAAATGAATGAAAGGAATAACTCTCACTTTAGGAAGGAAGGGTTCACCTCTATAATTTATGTCAAAATTTCTTAGTCGATGATTAAATGTCTAGGCAGAATTTTTGAATAATTTTTTGTAAAAAATTTTAATTAATTTTTTATAAAAAAAAAGTTGAAAATTTTATCGGAGAAGGCCCTATTTTGTCTCTAACAATCTCCCTCTCCCTTTTTCTTTTAAATGTTTCTCTTGACCTCTTCGTCGCTTAGCATAGTTAAAGCTTGTTTCTTAACTATTTTCTCTATTTCACTATGATTTCATAGATAAATATTCATCCCTATTTTCATTTTCAATTTTTGTAGATCTCATCCATTAGATCTTTTTAAAATTGAGTTTTACAAATTTTAGGTTTTTGAGATTTCTATTTTGAAAGGCCTTAAAATAATTGATCTATGCATAAGAAAGTTTTATATCATAGATGTTTTGGAATATATGGTACTATTCTATTTATCATATTTTAGCTTAGAATTATAAATGTCAAATAAATGATTGCAATTTTCCATATTATTTATAAGGGTCATCAGAATATTTTATTATATATATTTTTGGTAGGATAGATTTAAGCACCATGTTTATTATATTGAATAATGACGATGTAAATGAAAATATAACTTTTAAAGTTTAGGTTAAAAAATTAATTAATACTTATAAGTGATTAAGTATAAAGTCAATTATCATTAAATGAAGTTTAGAATTTAATCTTAATATCCACTTGATTTGATTTTAAAAAGTTTAGTTTAACCACATATATTTTAATATATCCATTTTTTTACATTTGTTAGATTAAGTTATGCATGTATATCTATAGTCAGAGGTCATGGATATATCATTGATTTTTATTGGGAAGAATGTAAATAATTGATGAATTTATTAAGAGAGCTGAATATTTTATTCTTGTGTCATGCAACAGCCTTCATATTTATCAGATGGGAGGTTTAGTTGTCCTTGCTCAAAACATAAAAATAAATCATACCTTACACCCAGTGAAGTTACACTTAATTTATTTCATAGAGGATTCATACTAGGGCATTGGTTTTGGAATTCACATGGAGACTACATGTTGTATTCTAACTCTCAATGTTATTCCTCGATCAGATCTAGAATAGCAGAGAATAAGAATACAAGAATGTATGAAGAATTTATTTTTGATGCGGCAAATTAAAAATTTAGAGAACATATAGAGGAGTCACCTAACATTAATGAGTATAACCTCTATGAATTACGACGTGCAGCACAACACACCATTTGGGATAAATTTACTACTCATTCAAAGTTATTATCTGTGATGCCTCTTATTAAGTATTTGGATTGTCCTGTTCTAACTTAGTTGAAAAAAAGGATAAATATTTAAACTTTTGAGTTTTGAACTAATATGTGTGTGTTTAAAAGTATTTTAATGCTTAAAAAAAGATTGCATGTGTTCTAGAATGAATCCTAAGGGCCTAGAATGAATTCTTGCAAAATCTAAAAAATGTTACTATTTGAGTGACTCAATGTTGGGTGTCCAAGCACCTTAGAGGTGCTATAGTACTATTGACCTCATTTTTGTATGAGGTCACTAAAACACTTTCAGACTCCAAATCAATCCAGACCCTAGGATCTACTCTAGACCCTAGGACTCTTCCAGATCAACCTAAACTCTAGGATTCTCCTAGATCCAGACCTTAGGATCTATTCTAGGTCCTAGGATCCTTCTAGACTCAAGACCTTAGGATCTATTCTAGGTCCTAGGATCCTTCTAGATTCCAAACTTTAAGATTTATCCAGATCCTAGAACCCTTCTAGATTCTATATCTTAGAATCCCTCCAGACTCTAGGAGCAATCTAGATTTAAATCAATCTAGATCTCTGATCATTATAAACAATTCTAGACTTCAATCAATTCAATTTTCAAATCAAATCTAGATTTCAAATCTATTAAGACTTTAAACCCATCATGATCCCAAATCCAATTCAAACCTTGATTGTGCTTCTATCAAACTTTAATCCTATCCTATCATTCATAGTTTTCACAAATGGTTATAGATGATATGGATAATTCAAATTCACTCATTCAAACTCAAAACTCAATTCAAACCCAAAAATCCAAGGTTCAAAGGCTTTGTCCTGAAAGCCTTTTCCAAGGATTTTTCAAACACTTCAAAACCCAATCAAACGACATCTGATTCAAGGTCTGTCAATTCCATATTGATGTGAAATGTCTCTAGTGCCAACCCTCCAAATTCAAACTCATTTGGAGGACTTTAACACCATAAACTCAATCCAGTTTCAAATATTACAAAACCTTCAAATATTTACAATCCATGCCACTGGGCCTTTCACCTAGTGGAATTTGACCTTGGATCCCCTTTCAAACCCTTTGATCACTCCCAAGACCTTGATATTTACTTGTTTAGCAATAATCCACATCTTTCTAGATTCAATTTAACCCAGGATTGACTTGAGACCAAAATGACCAAAGTGCCCTTGGAGGGAGAATTTTGGACTTTTGGCCTAAACTCAACTTGACTTAACCCATCAAACTTTGAAACCTTCTCTAATAATTTTAAAATAATATTTGGGACATGTTGGATCCAATTCCAAACCTTGGGTCAACTCGGTTGACTAGACCAACCAAGTTTGACCCAAAGGCCCCTCAAGGGTCAAACAGTCATTTTGACTGAGATGACCTCACCATGTCTTGGAACCACTTCCAACATACTCAAAATGTCATTTCAAACTTTTGATCCCAGTCATAGCCCTTGGGTCAACCTAGTTGACCAAGTCAACCTAGGTTGACCAACCCAAACATAAACTTTAAGCTCACTTAATTCAAGCTCAAATCAACCTCAAACTCATTCAAACTCCCTTAAACATGTGATCCAATGATTTGGACTTGATTGATCACTTTTAACCAGAAAATGGTTGACTTGGTAAACCAAGTCAAAGTTTGGTCAAATTCAACCCCTTTGGATCAAATCACTTATTTCAATCAAGGTTAATCCAATCCAATCATTCAAAACTTTAATTCCACTCCATCGCATGCCTTGGATACATCCTATCCATGGGTGAGTTAAAACCAAATGACTTTGACCAAGTCAATCCTTATGTATTTGGTCAAAGCCACCAAATGGTTAAATACTCATTTGAATCCCAAATACATTGCTCCAAAGCTTTGAAGTCCAGCCAATCAGCTCAATATCTACCTTCTATGCCACATTGACAATCAAGTCGATTGTTGACCAGTCAAATGGGTAAACAGACCATCATAACCCATTTAAATGTCCAACTCTCCTAGCCTAGGAAAATCCCTTTCAAAGCCAGCTATTTAGGGTTTCTAAATGAAAGATAAAGCTCTCTAATCAACCTCAAAACTATCCCCATGGCTTGGCTTAGCCAAATGAGGGAAAAGGGTGTGGTCCCCCTCTCTTGGCTCAAGGAAAGTCTCTCTTAACCACAACTCTTTTTCCTGGTTTTAAACTACCTTGGGGACATATGTCACACATCTAAGCCCTCCCTAATTGAATCCCAACCATCCAATTCAAAAGCAAGGGCTTAAGGTGGGAGAACTTGCCCTAATCTCATGGCATTCTCATTTTCTCCTAAGTTCCAAACTCCAGCAACCCCCAACCTTCCAAGAGCTCTTTCCACACTCTCAAGCACTCCCCAAGGCATTCTCAAGTCTCTCCCCACCATTTTCTAGCCTCAAATCACTAGTTTAGTGAGGAGAGAGCATTCTAGAGAGGGAAACATGACATTCCAATATAACTCTCGATCCTGGTTGATCCAACTCTTAGTGTCATCATCAAAGTTGTAGAAGATAACTGTAGCTTTCCAAGAAGCCCAAGATCACGAAATTCAACTAGATAGATTGTAATATATCTTCACTTTTAGTTTAAAATTAAATTTGAAACTGTACAAATTTTGCAATGCATAGAGCCTCCAAACTCCAGGAATTGCAAGATCATGTTTTCCCTAGCTACAGTTCAAATTTCTTATGATTTCGTTGAGTATTTTGAAAGATATGGGCATTTGAAAATTTTTAACTATAGTTCAACCAGAGCTGTCCGATTGAAGCGCGATCGGATGGCACTGAATCTGCCACATCACCGTGTGGACTCCTGCTGGATTCGAACCCGCGCCCTCTAGTTTTCTCCAGGACATGTGGTCAAATCTGAACCGTCAATTGCTTCGCGGTTGATCAGACGGTCCAGGACCGATCCGATGTGTTTAAGTGACCGCTGGGGTTCCGCCACGTGTCCTGCCACCTGTCAGTCGATGACGGAGGTGGCGCAATCATTGCCGCCGCTGTTTAATCATTAGTTTGAATATAAAAAAAATTCAAAAAAAATGCCTAAATCTTTCAAAATTCACAGTAAATCCAATTTTTCACCAAATTTGACGTTTTTGGGCTCATTGGAAAGGACATTTTATCTAGTATTTAATAAAATTAATTTTCAGTTGATTTGTACACTGGATTGTGAGATATTTGAGCATATTTGAAATAAGTTTTTTGTACTTTTCTCACAATCCAGTGGTCAACTGGAGCCCAAACTTTGGTGGAGGCCCATTTTGAGTTGAAACTGTGATGTGAATTTTTAAGCCCAGGGGCCCATTTTGGACCCTAAACTTTTAAAATTCTGAACTCCTTAGGGTTTTAGTATTTTGCTGTGATATTTCTATGGTATAATTGCATGCATGTCATGGTTAGGCATACCAAATTGCAAGCCTATTTAAACATTAGAGACACCTAGGAAAAATAATTAAGGATATGTCCAGAAAACTTAGAAAATTCATAGGAGATTGTACACACACCCAATAGGATTGAAACTTGAACATAGTAAACTTAGTAACATCAGGTACCTCAGGATCAAATTTTACTGAATTTGGAGCTCATTAGATTAGAAAATTAAATAAGTCAAAATTAACCCCTTAATTAAGCCTTAAACTTTCTAAAAATTACAATAAATCAAATTTAAATCCAAAAATTATACATAAGACCTATAACTGACCAGAATCAAATCCTTAATAAAAAAAAATTAAAAAAAATTAATTTGACATCAAATTTGGTCATAATTTAATTTTAAGTACAATTCCATATTTAATATATTTAATTAATTAATAATAATTAAAATTTCCAAAATTTTCCCAAACACTTGGGAATCTCTCCTTAGGTCATTACTGACCTTTGGAGCTATTTTCAAGGAGTTCGGAACTTATTTGGAGCAAAATCATAAAAAGGCCTTTAGCTAAGCAATTTAAAAAAAATTCAATAAGTACTTAAAACTTCAAAACTTCATAACTAATTCAAGAAGAACCCAAATCAGTCAAACTAAATTGTATCCAACTCATAATAATGTCTAATATTTATTAAAAATAGTAAAATTCTAGAAAATTATTAAATTCAAAAAGTCAACATTTTGGTTAACCTTAGGTTAAAAACGGCCCCAAACTTCTAAAATCATAACTTTTCATAGAAAACTCTAAATTGAGTGTGCCACCTGTTTAACAACTCATAATGAGGTCTAGTGTTTATTATAAATTTGAAACCTTCACATTTTACTCTAATTCTAAAAATCAAATTTTGGCCCCTCAGTTAACACATCCAGATAATCTCTTAAAATCCATTAACTCTTTCAAATTCCAGAATTTTCTAAGTAGGTTAATAAAATTCTTAACTAATCTTTTAAAATTAGTAATGAATTCTTTTTAATATTAATCCACTTCTCTTAATTTCAACCAACTTAAATTAACTTAATCAACCTCGATTACTACTGGGTAACCCAGGCCTACGAGACTATTAGCATAGCCCCAAGAAAGCTGAAATAAACTTTACGGCCTCGGTGTGAAACAAATGTAGTAATCAATTAACATCTAAAATATATTTAAATAAAAGTCCTAATATAATAATATTTAAATTCTAATATAAATTTCTCTTATGCCTTAACAAACTAAAATTTTTAAATAACTCTAACTAATCACCCAACCTAGGATCAACCTCATCCACACGAACTTTTACACACACTTTAGATGGTTTTCTAGGACAACCAACTCTAGATCTAGGTTAGGCCGGTGTTTACTTTACTACTGTGTGCTGGGTTTTTCATGATTTTACTGCATGTTATGGATGAAATTATCTTGCTGTGTCTACTTACTTTTTACTACACACTATGGATGATTGATGTGTTTGTCGACTAGATTACCCTTAGGATATGAGCGATCTGGATGTTCACATAATTTTCTATAGGTGGCCATGCTCATGCAGAGCGATAAAAAAGGGGCTAAATAAAAATATTTCAATTATAATAATGCTTGCACAGGTGCTTCAGCTACTAAAGCCCCCAAATAAAAAAAAAAAGAGTGTGGCCAGTGTGTTTACTTACTTTTCTGCGCATATATAACTGCTTGGGAATATTTTGATTTATTAACTGCTTAGGATAACTTTGTAGGAGAGTCTAGAATTTTATTTCATATTAAATATACTTTATACAAATATAAAGTGTTGTGAAAGTGGAGTTTTGAATTGTGATACATAGGTCCAAAGCTTGGACTCCAAAGAGAAAAGGACACCCCTTAGGGGAGTAGCCCTTTTTTATTTGGAAATCCAAATTTGAATCACTTCTTCCATACCCAAAGAGGAAAGAGTGTCCTTCCCCTCAGAGGAAGTGCCCTCTTATCCATTTGGATAGCCTATTATGAAGAATCCAAGGAGCCAGAAGAAAAGGAGTTTGGAGGAGAATAAGATTGAAGATTTGAAGATAGAAAGTATCCCATTCAAAACCACTTGCGTCACTACTAGGTTTAGAATTTAGGTTGTTGTCAGTGGTGCCTGACCACTTTATTTTATGTAAATTCTAGTTTGTAATAAGCAAGGCAACTTTACTTATGGACATTTATTAATTAATTCATTTATATTTGATGTTTTGAAATGATTGCCTTCAAGATTGCCTGCTTTTCTTAGTTTTTTGGCATTTGTGTGCCGTTTTTATTTTTGCCTGGACTCGTGAGACTCGTAAAGGTGTGAAAATTTTTATACTCAAAATCTTAAAGTTTAAAATTTAGTGAGTCTAAATAACATAGAAAGATAACGAATTTAGGGAATTAGCCAGGGATCGACCCCGGGGTCGCATGCATATTTCTGCACTACTCTCTCCTTACTTTAGACCCTTCCCCGCCTGCGGGTAGAGTCCGGATAGTCTGACCTATGAGGATGAGGTGCCAGACCTGGGGAAGTCAAGTGTTTTAAAAAGAATTATTTTTTAAGCCTGTTTTTAACTTTCAAGCATATTTGATTTGAAGCTGTTGAATAACATGCATTGCATTAGAAATAAATTAAAAGAGTAAAAATTTCCTTAGTATTTTGCACCCAACATAAGTCAAAGGGGCCAATTAAGAAAATATCTAGATGTCGGCCCCAACTCTCCAAAATTATTAAAAAAAACGTCCCTACCACACTTTCATAAAAGACCAGACTCATCTATTTTAAATCGATTAGGTGATTAGCTGGCTCCCCAATCCAGGCCTGGGTAAGTCCAGACCTTGAACTGCATTAGTTAGGTTCGAACGACTCTGGTCCAGCGTCCAAATTAGATTTAGGATAAGGGCAGATCTTTGATTATAAGACTCCAAATTTTGAGAATCTAATTCCAAATTTCTAATAAAATGCTCAACTCTAATTAAATATTATTTCAATCCAAAACATAAAGCCCAACACTCAAAATAAGTTGTGCCACTTCCGGATGATTCCGGAATCCTAAAGTGTCCCCTACTTTTCTTCCTTTGATTCTATTATTAACTTCTCATCCTTGCTCCAATCCCTTTTGAGATTCTAAAATTCACATCCTCTTTTTGATATCACTCCTAAAAAATCTAACAAAATTTTGTCACTATTTTAATCGAGAGTTTTTGTAGGGAATTTTGTCTCCCTATGATGTAATTAACTATGAGGGCTTGCTATCGTAGGAGATTTAGAACCACACACGCACCTGATTTTAAAAATTGATTTTTTAAAATTTACACTGGATTCCTTTGGGAAAGATAAAAAAGATGATCGTTATTATCACATTCAAAGAATTATCATTGAATGGTGTTAACTCCCTTTGGGGAGATACATCTTTCTTTGATAAGGCTTTGGATGTGAACTTAATGATCAAAATTCTTGAATATTATAGCTGGATATTCAGTTGAACCTCATTTTGACCCTTCGGGGCCATATAAAGTTCTCTTTAGCATCTAGTCATAATATTCAAGATGAATTTCATAATTCTAAATCTAAACACTGTTATGAAATTTTATTTTCACCTTTTGAGGTGATATACTCTTTCTAACGGGATGATTTGATTTCAAAATTAGAATTTAGCTTTAACTCCCAAAGAAAACCAAGCTTTGAAAAATCCTCTTTCAAAATTCCACCAACAAAAAAAATGGCACGCCCAGTGGGACTAAATCTCTCTCTCTCTCCATCTTTAATATTGGCAAAATTTTGTCTCATCGGTAGTTTTAACTATCTTTCTTCCGTTGGTCCCTCTACCTATTTCTTTCTTAGGTGAGTGTGGCCAACATCTAAAAGATAAGACCTATCAAATAGAGAAGTGAGTGAGGAAACCTATATCTAAGCCGGGCTTTGACATTTTTCCTCCAAGTTAATTGGTAGAGCAAAGGAGTCAAGCCAGGTTTCTTAAATATTCTCAATCAATTTTGTAAACTCTCTTATTGAAGTGAAAATTCAATATGCTGAGGTTCAAGATTTAGAGAAAATTAATGATGCTCAAAATTTAAATTTTAATTCAAAATTGACTAATTCAAACCACTTTTCCTTATTTCTAGGAACTTAAACACTCAAATGGCTGGAATACTCATCTTCTCCATGGATAGAAACTTGACAGTATAAGGAATTACCTGTGTCAACTCGATCCAGTTTGGAATAGATTTTCAAAACTTCAAGTTATCAGTCAACGAAGAATAAATGATTGATCTCACTGTTGGAATACAAAGGGATGTCCCCTTAGTTGAGATTACTTTAGGTTCAGGAGTTGACTCCCCCATCTCTAGGATGGGGATCGCAGTTGCCCCTTCGACCACTGTGCCCTCTACTAAGGAGGATAAGAACCAGGAATCATTAACAACGAAAGAGTTACCATCTCAATCTGAGATTAGGTCAAGTTCTAGCACCCTTATTGCTAGCAAAAATAAGATGAAGAACTACATTTGAAGAGTCAGAAAGAAGGTTGCTAATGCTAAAAAGATTGCTGAGTTAGGAGCCTTAAAGCAAGTCAAATCTGAGGCCAGTCAAGAACTCGTTGCTCCTTACACTTACCCCTCTATTATGGAAATGTTTTCCACCCTACTCCTATTACTCAAAGGAGGGAGGTTGTGAAAATGAGAGCACGATCTCCAATACACTTTTTGACTACTACACAGAGAGAATCAATCAAGAAAGAACTAAGCAATCACCATTAATAGACCATAGACCCCTTGTTGAGGGTTTTGACCCATCCACTCTACTAGATGAAGTTTGGTCACGTTACTACATGTGCCATACTATATCATCTATAGAGGAGGAGGTGCATAAATCACCTAGGGTGCCACTCTCATAATTTCTAGGTCACTAGTAATTAGGGAGGAAAAAAATAATGGATATGAAATCTTATCAGATAGTGACACCATCTGAATTTGACTTCTAAATGGGTCCTATCATGATAAATTCTTAGATTGAGATGATGCAAAACTAGTTAGGGGTAGTGCAGGCCCCATAACAATCTCTCTCTCCTAAGAGATTGTTGAAATATAATTTATATTGATAGGGTCTTGCCACCTAGACTTGCTATTTTGAAGGAAATCATTTTATTTCTCAAGTGTACTGGGTCAGAATTTTCAAGATAGTTGATCCACCTTTTTAATAAAAATTGACCTATACTTTAAATCAAAAATAGGAGAGAGTTGTGGTTGACGACATTGGATCTTTAAAGACCCCTCCCTCCCACCGCTTCTGTGGGTCATTTTGATTTTTGAATTAAAATTTATATCAAACTTAAGTTGGTTTTAGAAATAAAAATCTTCTCAGTCTTCTCGTGATTTTCTATCTTATAGGCTTATCTTGCATGTTCTAAATCTATTCAATGATTTTTTAAGTCAAGTTGATATTTTCTTATCAAAAGATTAGATCTGATTTGGGGATTATTCTTCGTTGGATAAGAGAATGAGTTTTCTTCTCTTATACTTACGATATAATCCTGGATTAAAATAAAAAATTCAGAGAATACTCTATGTTAAGATTTTAAAGAAAGTAAAGCCTCTTATTAAAAAAAAAGAGAAGAAAATTCAAAGGATGCACAAAGTGCACTAAAAAGATTCAAAATTAAAAGAAGCGCAAAATACTCCAAAGAAATAAAAAGGTGTGCAAAGCACGTCACAAATAAAAAGTGAAAGAGGCTTCCTTCTTTTTAAGTCGTTAAATCTCAAATAGCCTGATCATATTTAATAGCTTGACTTTAAAATATCTTGAATCCAGATTTATTGTCCTGCATAGACAGTTTATCAGATAGAAAATTCTATGCAAGTGAATTGAGAATATTAAATTTCTCTATCCATCTTAAACATTTTTTAAATTAATTTTAATTCAAAATTTATACAAGGGAGAACCTAGTTAAGTTTCTATGAAACTTGATCTAAGTCAACAAAATCAAAACCCTTGGCTCTTTTCGGGTCAGTTGGAGTCACTCAACTTCTCACTATCTTTTGAATTTATTCCCACTTGTCATTTTGACAGGATCCAAATGATTAAGAGGAAATTTTCAAAAAAAAAAGAATGAATCTTCTATTCATGATAAGAATTCAAATCTCATTCTTGAGAGATACATATGAATCCTTAACCATAGGCATCATTTCTTTTAAGATCCACTATGTAAAATAACACTCTATGCTGGGTCCAAGGTTGTTCTCAAATAGAGGTGTGTTTTACATCATTGGAAATTGCTTTCAAAATTGAGTCACAACTAAGTAGAGTGCCCAACTCTGGTTGGAGGAGCTTGAAGGCCTCAAAGAAAGTTGTTTTTGAACTCAACAAAATTTTAAATGACATAAGTCACATATGATTTAAGCTTGTTATAAATTATGTCACCTCAGGACTTTCTAAGTAGGAGACTTGGCCATAGTCCTTTGGAGACCAATTTTAGTCCACCATAAGATCAATGGAAAGAAAGTTCGTTAGGGATGTTAGGCTCTTATGAACGAGTCCCAAGGCTAACCAAAAAGAGATGAATCAATATTTTAAAATAAATCTTTTGATCAAAAACACAAACCAAGATTCACCACAAAGAAAACATAATATAGAAATTAAATGCGGAAATAATAAAGGAAAGAACACTCCAGATTTATAGTGGTTCGGTCAAACCTTGACCTATGTCCACTCCTTGGAGGCTCCCTCTGAGTATTGCACTAAACTAAGTGTCTCTCCTTTAACCCCCACAGCTAGGTGGAGAAGCCCTTACAAAATCACTTCCACCTTCCCCGGTGCGGCGGAGTAGCCAGGTCCTTTGACACTAAAGAGATCTTCTTCTTTGGTGAACTTCCTTCAAGATAAGCCTTGAATCCGACAGTATTAAGGTCCAAGCTTGTCGAAGCAACCGTGTGGAATCCCCCTCCACACTCCCTTGAGTCCCCCTTCACAAGATCTTCTCCCTCTCTCAGACTTCACCCATTCCTCACTCCCTTTCAAGCAAAGTGCCTTATCAAAGCTTCAATAGAAGATCTCAAAATGAGTTCATTAATGCAACTTACCGACTTTATCGTCCAGGCCGATAGGAATATCGTCCTGGCTGATCAGTACAAATTAAGCTCAATAAGCCCGGGACGATTTAGGACGATCAAAAGAAGATTGGTTACATCGTCCAGGCCGATACGATATCGTCCTAGCCGATTAGTTTAAAACCAAGCACAATCATACTAAACATCACCCTAAATAGATGTTGGCTGATGTAAATTGTCCAGGCCATCATCCCGGTCGATCCTGCGATTGGCTCGGCCGATGTGATCGAATCAATCAGCCTTTAATGCTTTCCATAGATACCAGATTAATTTAGGTATAATTGAGTTAGATCACCCCAGACAATGTGTATATCGTCCTGGCAGATTTCTTAAAACAAAGAATAACTAAACTGATTATGATGGTTGATTCTTTCTTAATTGAGCCTATCATCCTAGCTGATACAAGTATCGTCCAGGACAATCTGCTTAATGACGACTGCCTTAATGAGGATGATGCCCTAATAAGGGTTTTTGTTTTTGAACCGATCGTCCAGGTCGATATAAATATCATCCCGGATGATGTTACCAAAAATAGTAAACTATAGGGAACAGTCAGAAATTCTTCCAAGGTGTGTGTGTGCAAAGTTACAAGCATCAGGAGCCACACCAATTATAAAGACTCAAAAAAGGAAAAATGGTACAAACTGACTCAAACATAGTCTACCCAATTTTGAGCTGATTCCAAATTACAAACTTGATCTAATGAACCTAAAATTTTAGTAGATAAGATAGTCATAGAGAAATAAGAGTGTTTGCTATCATCAAAATCATAAATCATGAAAACAGATCCACAATAATCTCCCCATTTTTTATGATGACAAATATTACTATTTGAATTTGCACAAAACATTTTCTCCTAATCTCCCCCTCACTAGAATAAAACTTTTAAAAATAGGGGAGCTAAAATTTTTTTTTTGTTGTTTTTAATTTTTTGAACGAAAAAATAAAAAAAGAAAAAGATACAAATTCAATAGTATATTCTCCCCCTTTGACATTATCAAAAAAGAAGAGGCAAAAATAATAAGAACAAAACGATTAAAAGACAAAAATAATCCCTGATCTAGAAAACAAAATAAATATTCCTAAAATGAAAAAGTTACCTCTTGGTTTTAATCAAAAACTTAGTAGAATTGTATTGACAACGCATAGCCCAAAAAATATTAGAAATTCAGAATTTGATAATCCAAACTCAAGTTCTTTAAAAGGCTTAAAAAATTTTTAATTCAAAATCTAAATCAAGGAATAAATTAGAGAAAGAAACAGTCATTTTTCAAAACTCTTTTCAGAAAAATATATCTAATAGAAGATTAATGTATGAATTATTGAACCAGGAATCATAATTTTTAAAATCAATTATCGAAAGTATCAAGGGTTTGCTTAAGCTTTAAGAAGTACAAAAATGATAAGCATTAAATTTTGTGGGCTCATTTTATGCCTCTTGACAATTGGTTGATGCATTGCGCATCTTTTGATTTTTGATACACTTTGTGTATTCTTTTTTTTTTCAATTTGGAATCTTTGCGCATCTTTTATTTTTGGCATCATTGGCCTTTTTTTTTAATATGCTACCTTTCTTAAATCTTAAAAATAAAAGTAAACCCATTCTATTGATAAAGTGAATTTCTTGATTAAGAAAATTATGAGTTAGATTCAACAACTTGCAAAAGATCCCTATGCGATAAATAAAATGTTAGGGAGATAAAAAATTTTAGTTTCAAAAACTAATTTAAAATATGAAAAAGATTTTAAATAAAAAATAAAATAACCTTTTTTAGGAAACATAGATTGGAAGTAAAAAACATGAGTTTCCTTCCTTTGACTATTTTTAGAGAAGTAAAACACAATTTTCATAAAAATTCAAGAAAAGACAAGAGGTAGGATTTTAATTTTTAGAAAGGTGACGTGTGTGTTAGATCAGAAATGACACATAAAAATTTTAACAGAAAAAGGAAAAAAAAAAAGAAAAAAAAAGAACAAACATAAATATACAAACAAAGGTTTAAGCATCGTCTTGCTCATGATCAGATGATTCAGAAGCAAGGTCTGCCCAAGAAATTTTTTTCTTTTCATTATTTCCCCAGTTTATAATTTGCTTTACTTTACCCTTTTCTTTTGCAGGAAGAATTTCCAAATTAGGGCACTAATTTTTTATATGTCCTGGCTTCCTACATACAAAGCAAATAACATTAGAAGAAATATTAACATTCTTACCATTTTTATCTTTATTCCACTTTTGTTGATGCTTATGCTTTGGTGAACTTTTTGGTTTTCTTGTCAAGTCATTGCTTTCGTCACCAACTAAGCTACATTTTTCCGTATCTTCAACTTTTAGCACTATCGTTTCACCTACATCCAAAAGTCTTTGACCCAAACTTTGCTCGTAGGCAATGAGTGAGCCAATCAAATTATCAAAAGAATAGTCATTCAAATCTTTTGATTCACAAATGGCAATAACTTTAGCATTAAACTTATTTAGTAGACAACGAAGAATTTTATTACTTTTTCAAAATTTGAAAATTCTTTACCTAAAGCATGCAATGATGTCACAATTTGAATAAACCTAATATATATGTCTAAGATCATTTCATAAGATTTCATGTAAAATATTTCATAATCATGCAATAACATATTCAACTTGGATTGCATGATTTCACTAGTGCCTTTGTATATGGTGTGTAATTTATCCCAAATTTCCTTACTAGTAGTGCACGTGGAAATTAGCATACAATCTTCAAAATTTAAAGCATAGAAAAAATAGTTTAAGGATTTTGCATTCAATTGAGCATTCATTTTCTCTTCTCTACTCCATTAATTAAAAGGAATATCAATTTTAATTCCATCTAAAATACGAGACGGTACATAATATCCAGTTAAAATCATATGCCACATACGAAAATCAATTGATTGCAAAAATGTAGACATGCAAATTTTCTGAAAATCAACAAATCAAATGTAATATTTTTAAATAAAGGTGGCCTGGTGATTGAATAACCTTTCACAATATTACGATTAGAAAAATTAGCCATGGATCAAAATTCAAAAGTTTTCAAAAACTTATTTTTATGAACCTCGCTCTAATACCACTTGAAAGTTTGTTAGGGATGTTAGGCCCTTATGAACTAGTCCCAAGGCTAAACAAAAAGGGGTGAATCAATATTTTAAAATAAAGCTTTTGATAAAAAACACAAACCAAGATTCACCACAAAGAAAACACAATGCAAAAATTAAATGCGGAAATAATAAAGGAAAGAACACACCATATTTATAGTGGCTCAGTCAAACATTGACCTATGTCCACTCCTCGGAGGCACCCTTCAAGTATTGTACTAAACTAAGTGTCTCTCCTTTAACCCCCATAGCTAGGTGGAGAAGCCCTTACAAAATCACTTCCACCTTCCCCGGTGCGGCGGAGTAGCCAGGTCCTTTGACACCAAAGAGATCTTCTTCTTTGGTGAACTTCCCTCAAGACAAGCCTTGAATCCAATTATATTAAGGTGCAAACCACCGGAGCAATCGTGTGGAATCCCCCTCCACACTCCCTTGAGTCCCCCCCTCACAGGATCTTCTCCCTCTCTCAGACTTCTCCCATTCCTCACTCCCTTTCAAGTTCTCTATTCAAGTTCTCCCCAAAAGAACGAAGCTACAATGGTTACCAAAGAAACTTACAAAGTGTCTTGTCAAAGCTTAAATAGAAGATCTCAAAATGAGCTCATTAATGCAACTTGCCGACTTTATCATCCAGGCCAATAGGAATATTGTCCTGGCCGATCAGTACACATTAAGCTAAATCAGCCCAGGATGATTTGGGACGATCAGAAGAAGACTGGTTGCATCGTCCAGGCTGATACAATATTGTCATGGCCTATTAGTTTAAAACTAAGCACAATCATCCTAAATATCGCCCTGAATAGATGCTGGCCGATATTAATCATCCAGGCCATCGTCCCGGCCGATCCTGTGATCGAATCAATCAACCTTGAATGCTTTCCATAAATACCAGATTAATTTAGGAATAATTGAGTTAGATCATCTCGGACAATGTGCATATCGTCCTGGCCAATTTCCTAAAATAAAGAATATCTAAATTGGTCATGGAGGCTGATTCTTTCTTAATTGAGCCTATCGTCCTGGCCGATACAAGTATTGTCCAGGCCAATCTGCTTAATGACAGCTGCCTTAATGAGGATGATGCCCTAATCAGGGTTTCCATTTTTTAACCGATCGTCCAGGCCGATATAAATATCATCCCGAATGATGTTACCAAAAATAGTAAACTCTAGGGAACAGTCAGAAATTCTTCCAAGGTGTGTGCGCGCAAAGTTACAAGCATCCGGAGCCACACCAATTACAAAAGACTCAAGAAAGTAAAAATGGTACAAACTGACTTAGACCTAGTCTACCCAATCTTGAGCTGATTCCAAATTACAATCTTGATCTTATGAACCTAAAATATCAGTAGATAAGGTAGTCATAGAGAAATAAGAGTGTTTGTTATCATCAAAATCATAAACCATTAAAATAGATCTACAATATGGAAGCTTTAAATCAATGTTGACTGGATCGACCACCTTAAAGATGATCTATAAGGGAGGTTTATGACAATTGATTAATTTTGAAGATGCCACCAGAAGCTTCCTCTCATTTGGGAGGTTCTTCAAGAAAAACCATACCGAATGAGTATCAAATTAAACATCAAATTCACTCCTCCAAATTCAAAGAAATCAAATCAAATCAAATTTAAAATTATCAATCGATTGTTTCCAGTTCTCTTTTCAGTAAGGTTAGATCCTTCCTTCCCTCAGGATTAGATTCACAAGTGGTAGAGTATGCCCTTCGTTGCACCATCCTGGCATTTAACTTGAGAATTAGTGGTGGAGTACGCCCTTCATGGCACCATCCTAATTGGCACTCGCTATTGGTGGAGTACACCCTTCGTGGTACCATTCTGCATTTGACTTGGGGATTAGTGGTGAAGTACACCCTTCATGGCACCATCTTAATTTGTACTCGCTAGTGGTGTAGTACGCCCTTCGTGGAACCATCCTAGTTTACCAATTTTGATCCTCTGTGTGGAGCAAGTTTCCTCCCCATATGATCATCCTAGATAATTCGTCTATTAGGAGCAACTCTTCTATCAGCATCCTGTAGACCCAAGGTTGGGTGATGCCCTTTCTTAGACCTAAGGTTAGGTGATGCCTACCTTGGTTTCTCAGTTAATCTATCTATTAGGAATAAGTCTTCTATCAACATCCTGTAGACCTAAGGTTGGGTGATGCCCTTCCTTAGACCCAAGGTTAGGTGATGCCTATCTTGGTTTTCCAGTTAATCTGTCTATTATGAGTAAGTCTTCTATTAGCATCCTGTAGACCTAAGGTTGAGTGATGCCCTTCTTTAGACCCAAGGTTAGGTGATGCCTACCTTAGTTTCTTAGTTAATCCATCTATTAGGAGTAAGTCTTCTATCAGCATCCTATAGACCTAAGGTTGGGTGATGCCCTTCCTTAGACCCAAGGTTAGGTGATGCCTACCTTGGTTTCCCAGTTAATCTGTCTAATAGGAGTAAGTCTTCTATCAGCATCCTATAGACTTAAGGTTGGGTGATGCTCTTCCTTAGACCCAGGGTTAGGTGATGCCTATCTTGGTTTCCTAGTTAATCTGTCTATTAGGAGTAAGTCTTCTATCAGCATCCTATAGACCTAAGGTTGGGTGATGCCCTTTCTTAGACCCAAGGTTAGGTGATGCCTACCTTGGTTTACTAGTTGATTTTGTCTATTAGGAGTAAGTATTCTATCAGCATCCTATAGACCTAAGGTTGGGTGATGCCCTTCCTTAGACCTAAGGTTAGGTGATGCCTACCTTGGTTTCTAGTTGATTTTGTCTACTAGGAGTAAGTATTCTATCAACATCCTATAGACCTAAGGTTGGGTGATGCCCTTCCTTAGACTTCAAAATTCCATTCAAAATTGTCATTCGGTCAACACCAATATGTGTACTAGAATTTCATTCTAGTACACATATTGGGGGTCCATTTGTTGACCTCATTTTTGTTTGAGATCGCTACGACCCTTCCAGACTCCAAATCAATCCACACCCTAGGATCTACTCTAGACCCTAGGACTCTTCCAGATTAACCTAAACTCTAGGATTCTCCTAGATCCAGACCTTAGGATCTATTTTTGGTCTTAGGATCATTCTAGACTCCAGACCTTAAGATCTATTTTAGGTCCTATGATCCTTCTAGATTCTAAACTTTAAGATTTATCCAGATCCTAGAACCCTTCTAGATTCTAGATCTTAGAATCCCTCCAGACTCTAGGAACATCCAGATTTAAATCAATCTAGATCTCTAATCATTATAAACCAATCTAGACTTCAATCAATTCAATTTTCAAATCAAATCTAGATTTCAAATCTATCAAGACTTTAAACCCATCATGATCCTAAATCCAGTTCAAACCTTGATTATGCTTCTATCAAAATTTAATCCTATCCTATCATTCATAATCCTCTCAAATGGTTATAGATGTTATGGATAATTCAAATCCACTCATTCAAACTCAAAACCCAATTCAAACCTAGAAATCCAAGGTTCAAAGGCTTTGTCCTGAAAGCCTTTTCCAAGGATTTTTCAAACACTTCAAAACCCAATCAAACGACATCTGATTTAGGGTCTATCAATTCCATATTGATGTGATATGTCTTTAGTGCCAACCCTACAAATTTGAATTCATTTGGAGGACTTTAACACCATAAACTCAATCCAGTTTCAAATATTACAAAACCTTCAAATATTTACAATCCATGCCACTGGGCCTTTCACCTAGTGGAATTTGACCTTGGATCCCCTTCCAAACCCTTTGATCACTCCCAAGACCTTGATATTTACTTGTTTAGCAATAATCCACATCTTTCTATATTCAATTTAACCCAGGATTGACTTGAGACCAAAATGACCAAAGTGCCCTTGGAGGGAGAATTTTGTACTTTTGGCCTAAACTCAACTTGACTTAACCCATCAAACTTTGAAACCTTCTCTAATAATTTTAAAATAATATTTGGGACATGTTGGACCCAATTCCAAACCTTGGGTCAACTCGGTTGACTAGGTCAACCTAGTTTAACCTAAAGGCCCCTCAAGGGTCAAAACAGTCATTTTGACTGAAATGACCTCACCATACCTTGGAACCACTTCCAACATACTCAAAATGTCATTTCAAACTTTTGATCCCAGTCATAGCCCTTGGGTCAACCTAGTTGACCAAGTAAACCTAGGTTGACCAACCCAAACATAAACTTTAAGCTCACTTAATTCAAGCTCAAATCAACCTCAAACACATTCAAACTCCCTTAAACATGTGATCCAATGATTTGGACTTGATTGATCACTTTTACCCAGTCAATGGTTTACTTGGTCAACCAAGTCATAATTTGGTCAAATTCAACCCCTTTGGATCAAATCAATTGTTTCAATCTAGGTTAATCCAATCAAATCCTTCAAGACTTTAGTTCCACTCCATCTCATGCCTTGGATACATCCCATCCATGGGTGAGTTAAAACCAAATGACTTTGACCAAGTCAATCCTTATGTATTTGGTCAAAGCCACCAAATGGTTAAATACTCATTTGAATCCCAAATACATTGCTCCAAAGCTTTGAAGTCCAGCCAAACAGCTCAATATCTCCCTTCTATGCCACATTGGCAATCAAGTTGACTTTTGACCAGTCAAACTTGTCAACAAACCATCAAAACACATTCAAATGGCCATCTCTCCTAGCCTAGGCAAATCCCTTTCAAATCCAGCTGGTTAGGGTTTCTAAATGAGAGATAAAGCTCTCTAATCAACCTCCAAACTAGCCCCATGGCTTGGCTTAGCCAAATGAGGGAAAAGGGTGTGGTCCCCTTCTCTTGGCTCAAGGTAAGTCTCTCTCAACCACAACTCTTTTCCTGGTTTTAAGCTGCCTTGGGGACATATGTTACACATCTTAGCCCTCCTTAATTGAATCCCAACCATCCAATTCAAAAGCAAGGGCTTAAGTTTGGAGAACTTGCCCTAATCCCATGGCATGCTCATTTTCTCCTAAGTTCCAAACTCCAACAGCCCCCAACCTTCCAAATGCTCTTCCCACACTCTCCAGCACTCCCCAAGGCATTCTCAAGCCTCTCCCCATCATTTTCTAGCCTCAAATCACTAGTTTAGTGAGGAGAGAGCATTCTAGAGAGAGAAATATGACTTTTCAATATAACTCTTGATCCGCGTAGATCCAACTCTTGGTGTCTTCATCAAAGCTGTAGAGGATCATTGCAACTTTCCAACAGACCTAAGATTACAAAATTCCACTGGATAGATTGTCAGATATCTTCACTTTTAGTTTAAAATTAAATTTGGAACTGTACGAATTTTGCAATGCATAGAGCCTCCAAACTCCAGACATTGTAAGATCATGTTCCCCTCTAGCTATAGTTTAAATTTCGTGTGATTTCATCAAGTATTTTGAAAGATATGGGCATTTTAAAATTTTTAACTCTGGTTCAACCAGAGTCTTCCGATCGAAGCGTGATCGGATGGCCCTAAATCTGCCACGTCGCTGCGTAGACTCCTGCTGGATTCGAACCCGCGCCCTCTAGTTTTCCCCAGGATGTGTGGTCGAATCTGGATCGTCCATTGCTTCACGGTCGATCAGACGGTCCAAGACCGATCCAACGTATTTAAGTGACCGCTAGGGTCCCGCCACGTATCTACCATGTGTCAGCCGACGGCTGCGGTGGCGCAATCATTGCCACCACCGTTTAATCATTAATTTGAATATAAAAAAATTTTCAACAAAAATGCCTAAATTTTTCAAAATTCATAGTAAATATAATTTTTCACCAAATTTTTCGTTTTTGGGCTCATTGGAAAGGGCATTTTATCTAGTATTTAATAAAATTAATTTTGAGTTGATTTATACACTGGACTGTGAGATATTTGAGCATGTTTAAAATAAGTTTTTTGTACTTTTCTCACAATCCAGTGGTCAACTGGAGCCCAAACTTTGGTGAAAGATTATTGGGTATCTCAGGAATGTCTAATAATTTTTTTAGGGTCAAATACTCATTAGATTTCTATGATATGAATTTTATGCAAGGGGCCCATTTTGGACCCTAAACTTTGAAAATTCATAACTACTTAGGGTTTTAGTATTTTGCTGTGGTTTTTCTATGGTATGATTGCATGCATGTGAGGGTTAGGCATACCAAATTTCAAGCCTATTTAAACATTAGAGATACCTAGGAAAAATAATTAAGGAAATGTCTAAAAAACTTTGAAAATTCGTAAGGGATTGTACTCACACCCAATAGGAGTGAAACTTGAACATAGTAAACCAAGTGACATAAGGTACCTCAGGATCAAATTTTACTAAATTCGTAGCTCATTAGAGTAAAAAATTAAACAAGTCAAAATTAACCCCTTAATTAAGCCTTAAACATTCTAAAAATTACAATAAATCAAATTTAAATCCAAAAATTATACATAAGACCTCTAACTGACCAGAATCAAATCCTTAATCAATAAAAATTAAAACAAATTTAATTTAAGACCAAATTCGGTCTTAATTTTATTTTAAGTAAAATTCAATATTTAATTAATTAATAATAATTAAAATTTCCAAAAAACTTTCCCAAACACTTGGGAATCTCTCCTTAGGTCATTCCTAACCTTTGGAGCTATTTTCACGGAGTTGGGAACTTATTTGGAGCAAACCATAAAAAGGCCTTTAATTAAATAATTTTGAAAAATTCAATAAGTACTTGAAACTTCAAAAAATCATAACTAATTCAAGAAAAACCCAAATATGTCAAACTCAATTGAATTCAACACATAATAATGTCTAATATTTATTAAAAATATTTAAATTCCAAAAAATTATTAAATTCAAAAAGTCAACATTTTGGTTAACCTTAGGTTAAAAACGGGCCCAAACTTTTAAAAATCATAACTATTGATAGAAAACTCTAAATTGAGTGTGCCACCTGTCTAACAACTCATAATGAGATCTTGTATTTATTAAAAATCTGAAACCTTCAAATTTTCTTCTAATTCTAAAAGTCAAATTTTGGCCCCTTAGTTAACACATCCGGATAATCTCTTAAAACCCATTAACACTTTCAAACTCCAGAATTTTTTAAGTAGGTTAATAAAATTCTCAACTAATCTTTTAAAATTAGTAATTAATTCTTTTTAATATTAATCCACTTCTCTTAATTTCAACCAACTTAAATTAACTTAATCAACCCCATTACTACTAGGTAACCCAGGCCTACGAGGCTATTAGCTTAGCCCCAAGGAAGGTGAAATAAACTTCATGGCATCAGTGTGAAACAAAAGTAGTAATCAATTACCTATAAAATATATTTAAATAAAATTCTTAACATAAATTCTAACATAAATATCCCTTATGCCTCAACAAACTCAAATTTTTAGATAACTCTAACTAATCACCCAACGTAGGATCTACCCCAGCCACATGACCTTTTACATACAATTTAGATGGTTTGCTAGGACAACCAACTCTAGATCTTGGTTAGGCCGATGTTTACTTTACTGCTGTGTGCCAGGTTTTTCATGATTTTACTACATGTTTTTGATGAAATTGCCTTGCTGTGTCTGCTTACTTTTTACTGCACTCTGTGGATGATTGATGTGTTTGTCGACTAGATTATCCTTAGGATATGAGCGATTTGAATGTTCACATAATTTTCTGTCGGTGTCCACACTCATGCAGGGTGATAAAAAGGGGGCTAAATAAAAAAATTTCAATTATAGTAATGCTTGCATAGGTGTTTCAGCTGCTAAAGCCCCCAAATAAAAAAAAGAGCGTAGCCAGTGTGTTTACTTACTTTTCTGCACATATATAACTGCTTGGAAATATTTTGATTTATTAATTACTTAGGATAACCCTGTAGGAGTGTCTATAATTTTATTTCATATTAAATGTAATTTGTGCAAATATAAAGTGTTGTGAAAGTGGAGTTTTGAATTGGGATACATAGGTCCAAAGCTTGGACTCCAAAGAGAAAAGGACACCCCTTAGGGGAGTAGCCCTTTTCTATCTGGAACTTCAAATTTGGATCACTTCTTTCCTACCCAAAGAGGATAGAGTGGCCTTTCCCCTCAGAGGACGTGCCCTCTTATCCATTTGGGTAGCCTACTAATAAGAATCCAAGGAGCCGGAAGAAAAGAAGCTTAGAGGAGAACAAGATTGAATATTTGAAGACATAAAGTATCCCATTCAAAACCACTTGCATCACTACTAGGTTTAGAATCCGGGTTGTTTTCAGTGGTGCCCGGCCACTTTATTTTCTATAAATTTTGGTTTGTAATAAGTAAGGAAACTTTGCCTATAAACAATTATTAATTAATTCATTTATATTTGATGTGTTGAAATGATTGCCTGCTTTTCTTAGTTTTTTAACATTTGTGTGCCGCTTTTATTTTTGCCTGGAATCGTGAGACCTATAAGGGTGTGAAAATTTTTATACTCATAATCTTAAAGTTTAAAATTTAGTGAGTCTAAATAATACAGAAAGATAACAAATTTAGGGAATTAGTTGGGGATCGACCCTAGGGTCACATGCATATTTTTGCACTACTCTCTCCTTGCTTTAGACCCTTCCCCACCTGCGGGTAAAGTCCAGATGGTCTGACCTATGAGGACGAGGTGCCAAACCTGGGGAAGTCTAGTCTTCTAAAAAAAATTAATTTCTAAGCCTATTTTTAACTTTCAAGCATATTTGATTTGAAGTCATTGACTAGCAAGCATTGCATTAAAAATAAATTAAAAGAGTAAAATTTTAATTACATTAGTCCTTAGCATTTTGCACCCAACATAAGTCAAAGGGGCCAATTAGGGAAATATATAGATGTCGGCCCCAACTCTCTAAAATCATTAAATAAATCATCCCTACCATTCTTTCATAAAAGATCATACTCATCTATTTTAAATCGATTAGGCGATTAGCTGGCTCTCCAATCTAGGCCGGGGTAAGTCCAGACCTTACACTACATTAGTTAGGTCCGGACAACAGTGGTCCAGCGTCCGAATTAGATTTAGGATCTGGGGTAGATCTTTGATTATAAGACCCCAAACTTCAGGAATATAATCCCAAATTTCTAATAAAATGCTCAGCTCTAATTAAATATCTTTGCAATCCAAAACATAAAGCCCAACACTTAGATTAAGTTGGGACACTTCTGGATGGTTCCAGAATCCCAAAGTGTCCCCTACTTTTCTTCCCTTGATTCTATTAATAACAGCTCAACCTTTCTCTAATCCCTTTTGAGATTATAAAATTCACCTCCTCTTTTTGATATCACTCCTAGAAAATCTAACAAAATTTTGTCACTATTTTAATTGAGAGATTTTGTAGGGGATTTTATCTCCCTACGATGTAATTAACTATAAGTGCTTGCCCTCGTAGGAGATTTAGAACCACACACACCTGATTTTAAAAATTGATTTTTCAAAATTTATATTGGCTTCCTTTGGGAAAGATCAAAAAGATGATCGTTATTATCACATTCAAAGAATTATCACTGAATGGTGTTATCTCCCTTTGGGGAGATACATCTTTCTTTGATAAGGCTTTGGATGTGAACTTAATGATCACACTTCTTGAATATTGTAGCTGGATATTCGGTTGAACCTCATTTTGACTCTTCGGGGCCATATGAAGTTCTCTTTAGCATCCAGTCAAAATATTCAAGATGAATTTTATAATTCTAAATCTAAACACCATTATGAAATTTTATTTTTACCTTTCGAGGTGATATACTCTTTCTAACGGGATGATTCGATTTTAGAAATAGAATTTAGCTTTAACTCCCAAAGAAAACCAAGCTTTGAAAAATCCTCTTTCAAAATTCCACCAACAAGTACCAAGTGCCAAAAAAGTGACATTGTAACGCTATAGTCTAAAGTTGTTTTTTAAAATAAACTAGCGTTATAGTGCTTGTGTGGTAGCGCCATGGTGCTAAGCCATTTGAAACACTTTATATAAAAATTTTCACTATTCAATTCAATTCGTTTGTCGTATGCATCCATAAGGAGAGAGAAAGAAGAAAAATTTTAGAGAGGAAAAGAAAATATTGAGTCACTTCAGGTCATTTTAGCCATCATCCCAGTTGGGAAAGTTGCTCGGATTATGGTAGGTCACATTATGCCATCTTAGTTTTCGAAAATATAAAGTATTTTTTTTTTCTAATTTATCATTTAAATTTCTATTTTTATTATTAAAAAATGAGGATAAGTTTGCACTGGGAAAAAAATTTTCCTGTATAATTTTTTTTGTATGATATAAAGATTGAGATTATTAATGTTTTGAATATTTTCTAAGAAAATTATATTTGGTATTTATAAATTGTGTAGTTTTTATTGAATAGAAATTAATCTAAACACTAAAAAAATATTATTGCAGTACAATTGAAGTCTGATAAATGTAAATAATGTTATATTTTATGTATTAATTTATTTGTGAAAATATGTTGTTTTAGTGTATTTGTGCAAAAAATATAAGAAACGAGATATTTTTGAAGTACTGGTACAACATCGTAGTGTCAGACACAATACTGCGACATCGCCTTCATTTATACCACCAGAGTGATAAAATATGGACATGGCGATGCCCAATCTCTATCTGGACAGTGCCATAGTGTCGGAGGAGTTAGCGTTGCAAAGCCCAATATTTGTCAGGATAACACCGTAATGTTGGAGAAGTCAGTACTGCAAAGCCCATTCTCTATCTAAATAGAATCGCGGTGCCAAAAGTCAGCACCGCCAAGCTAGGGAACTGTCTCATGGAAGCTAAAGTGCTAAATCATCAATAGCACCACAACGTAAATGTTGTCACCATTTAGGACACATTCTTCCAGTGAAGCGACATATCGATTCAATAAATAGCTGGTCCATGTCAACAAGCACAGTGGGGGAGGAAACCTTTTAGCACTGCTATGTTAATTCATTTTATATGTGCTGTGGTGTAAGTGTCTCGAGTACCATGACACCAGAATCTATTTTTATGTATTTTTTAATAGAAAGGACATTTCTAATATTTATAAGAGAGCTCATTCACTTAGTAAAAGTCAGACTTCATAGTGTTTCTCTGAAATTTCCTTAGGTGTGACAACTAAAAAAATTCAGGGAATACTAGATTCACTTCAATAGAGTGTTTGGTCAATGTTTATGGAAGAAATTCTATAAGTTCAAGGAGGAGTGTAGACGAGATTATTGAACCATCGGGTGATATCTTTTCTTATGTAGTTTCTTTCTTTTATGCAATTAATGGAAATGAACTTGTTTTATTTGTTCTTTAAGTATAGCTAAATTATCTAGTTTTGGATTGATGATGTAAATTAAATATGGAGTACTAATGATTTATATTTATCTTTAAAGTGATGATATGATATTTTTAATATATCAGGTCTTCATTTAAAGAACTTAGTGGCGATATGTGTAGTTAATATCAAGTATATATAGAGTTTAGGACTATGAAAGCATACACAATTAGGTTTGTTGGATTGATATGATGCAAGCATAGGCATAATGATTATTATTTATCAAATTTTTAGAGATGAATTGTTATGAGGGGTAATTAACAGAACTTGCTTTACTTACTCTTCTAAGATTTTCATTGGTTGACAGACTATGCCAGTTTAGAGTAGTATTGAGAGTGGAATGAGTTAGGCACTTCATTTGTCTCTTCACACTTGACTTAATGGTTGATGATGCAAATTCTCTGAATAACATCACATTAAAAAGGGAATCATTTAAAAATATAATAATTTATATTTCATCAATCCAAAACATTTTATTCATATAAGTGTATCCATTATTTTGATATTAATTTTTACAAAAGTAGTTAAATCTCCACTAACCCTTATTCGTATTGAGGAAGATAATTATTATAGTTTTAGTAGACAAAACTAGAATTTATAAGTAAACATTCATTCTTGCGGGATCGATACTCTACTCTATCACTACATTACCTGATTTGGCACATATGCTTACTTATATTAAGTTAGATTTTTATATTAAAGAAAAATTATGTATTGTTTAGAGATTGGTAGAGCCCTAAATCATTTTTACAATTCTTCAGATTACTCCATCACCCCCAGTCAAAGTCTTAGAATAATATTTTACATATCTAGTAATATTTTTATCTTTTGAAAATATGAATTGTATTTAGTAGGAACTTTTATTACCCACCATTATAAAAAACTAGGAGACATGAGCTCAATATCTATCGAGAGATATAAAGAGCTAGAATTCTTAAAAATACTATTAGTGACAGAAAATGTGGTGCCTATAAGGCATATTCTAGTAGCTAAAAAGTAACATTCTAGTTCCTACGAGCATGTTCTGGTGTTTTAAGCACAAAAGGAAGTTAACATTTTTTGAGATCATCTTTATTTTGTTCTATGATATCAATTTCAATTTATTAAACTACCTAGCATTACTATTTGAATCTTTAAATATTTTCTATTATCTTATTACTACATAGTAATTTAATATGTTGTATTTAATTATTTTCAAATATTCTTAATTATTTAATCAATAAATATTTAGAAATTTAGATCAATTATTTTGGCCTACTAACCTATTATAACTTAATGTGGGTTTATTTCTATTTCACATGATTTGTGACATGGAAGGAGCTTATTAATTAGTAATTCAGAATCTGATCATAATTTATAGGTATTTTTCTATTTTAATTTTAGTACAATCATGATTAGTTTAGATTCTTAGCTCTACTTTTTATTCTATAGCCATGTACTATAGTATAGATCTTGTATATGCCATTTTGATGAAATGAAAAGAGATTTTATGTATGAATTTATTTTTAGTACTTGAATGTTTTAATAGTCTTGTAGTATGTTATTTATTTAAAATAAATATTGGAATATAATTTGAATTATTCCAAAACTAGATATTGGGATTTGCTTCTTACAGCTCAACATGATAAGAATTATATTAGGTTGGATTTTGATAAGTTTTCATGGTATAAGAGCAACAATTTTTGAATGGATGATAAAATACAATGATATGAATTAATCTATAAGTTATGTGGGATAAGTTTGAGTCTGTCTAGGTATTCAATATTATTTGTTTTATATGCATGTATTTTTAGTTAAATATTATATATGAGTATGGATCCATAAGACCCAGACATAGTAGATGGTCAAAGTGTCAGTCAGGTAGTTCCTATACATAATACTGCTATGATAGTCAGTTCTAATACACTTTCTTAGTTTGGAAGTCTAATAGCCTAGATGATAAGTGAGGAACAGAGCAATGTTCCTGCTATTAGATCTAATGAGGTAGACCAACTTCTGCAGATATTTCTAAGATTGAAGCCTCTAGATTTGAGGGCGTTGTTGAGCTTAGAGCAATAAAAGACTAGTTAAGGACGCTAGAGAAGACATTTGATAATAGGCAGTATGCTCATTAAAGAAAAGTACCATTAATAGTTTTTTTTTATTTGTTGGAGAGGCAGAGCATTGGTGGTTAGACTAACAAGAGAAAACATTTTAAGGGAGATTAAATTCTCTGATTAGTTGAGAGGAGTTCTCTGATGTATTTAGAGCCTGGTTCATACCACCTTCTACACATTAGTAAATATGCGAGACATTTTTTAGTCTGGTTCATGGGAGTAGGACAATCATGCAGTATGAGGAAGAGTTCACAACTTTGGCAAAATATGCTTGACAATTGGCAGCTCTATTACACCCGCTCCAATTTAGCCATCTGTGTTAAAATTTGACTCAATAAGAGGCTCATGATGCTCTAGATGTTGTGATAAGAATAGTTTATAATTTTTATCACCCATGTCATATTTTATTTGATTCTCGAGTAAGTAATTCATTTATTTTCAAGCTTTTCTTTGATTTATTGCACCTACATTCAATTTTACTGTCTATTTTTCTTTTTATTACTTTACACATTGGAAATGATATGATAGCCAATAGGGTCTATTTTTGTAATACAAAGATTTCTGATAGGAAGTGGAAGACCAATTTAGTTTTTTTCCCATTTCTATATTTTATGTTATTTTAAGTATGGATTAGTTTATTCGGTATGAAGCTTAGATTGAATATTTTAAAAATGTGTTATTTAATTTATAGGCAGTAAGAGTTATATATTTTAAAGAGTAGAGGTGTTTATTTTATCTGGTTTCTTCTGCAAAAAAAAAAAGATTGTAAAAGAAGGGTTGCATGATATTTTTGGCATCAATCCAGGATAGGATTATAGATTCTAGTTCTCTTTCTAATGTCCTGATGGTGTAAGAATTTCTAGATATTTTTCTTGAGGAGTTAGTCAGTTTACCTCCATATAGAGATATTGAGTTTTGTATTGATGTATTTCTGGGTATGACCCTTATTTTTAAAGATCTATATAGGATGGCACTTAAAGAGTTTTAGGAGTTAAAGATTTAACTTCAGGAATTAGTTTGCAGGGGATTTGTTTGTCCTAGTGTGTTTTTGTAGGGAGCACCTATTCTATTTATGAAGAAAAACGATGGTATGACATGCATGTACATTGACTGTATGGATTTAAATAAGGTCACTATCAAGAAGAAATATCCTCTACCCCGGATCAATGATCTATTTAATCAAGTTGCTGGATTTTTTATTTTTTTGAAGATTGATCTATGATCCATATATTATCAGGTGACTGTGAGAGAGTATGATGTGATGAAGATAACTTTTAGTATGAGGTATGAATACTATAAGTTCTTAGTCATACCTTTTAGGGTGAATAATGCACCAACCTCCTTTATAGATCTACAGAACAAAGTGTTCTATGATTTTTTGGATCAATTTAATATTATTTTTATAAATTTTATTTTTCTTTATTCTACTTCTAAGGAAGATTATGCCAGGCATCTGAGGGTTATTTTGGAGATTCTAAGGTAGCATCAACTATATGCAAAATTCTCCAAATATGAGTTTTTGCTGAGAGTATTTCTTTTTTGGGACACATGGTGAGTAGTGCCCGTGTTTTTGTAGATGTACAGAAAGTTCAAGCAGTCATCGATTGGTCGACGCCTACTATCATATTTATGATACATAGTTTTTTTAGGCTTGGCTACATATTACAAGAAGTTTGTAAATGAGATTTCTCACATTTTTACACCATTGATGAGATTGGCTCAAAAGTCAGTAGCTTATATGTGGACATCAGAGTGTGAAGTTAGTATTCATAAACTTATAGATTGGTTGACTTCTGCTCCAATTTTGGCTCTTCCATCTGGTACAGAAGGATTTCAGGTATTAATTCATGCTTCATTGAGAGGTCTAGGATGTGTTTTGATACAGCACAAAAAGGGGATAACCAATGCTTTTAGACAATTGAAGCCACATGAGAGGACTTGGGATGTGTTCTGGCACATGATCTAAAACTTACTTTTGTAGTTTTTTTCTTTGAAGACTTGGAGACATTATTTGTATGGTGTTAGATTTGAGTTTTTCACTAATCATCAGAGTCTGAAGTATATCTTCACTTAGGATCTAAATTTGAGGAAAATAAGATGACTTAAGTCAATTAAAGATCATGATCTGCTATTTAGTATAAGTCTAGCAAGTCTAATATAGCAATAGATACTCTAAGAAAAAAATCTTCTACATTATCACGTGTTCAAATTACTTCTTATGAATCCCTAACACGGGATGAAGCAATTATAGTTGGAGGTGATTTTGTCAACTGATTGAGATTCTGGTGTATTGGCTCAAATGATTATTCATCTTTTTTATAAGAAAGTATTCAAGAATCTCATCAATTAGATAAATGATTAATACTTAAAGTTGGTTGATTTGATCAAAGTTGGTAAAAAATATAAACTTTAAGTATCTGATTTTGGTATTATTTTTTGTAAAAATAGGCTTTAAGTTCCTAGCTCTAGAGATTTAAGATCAATTATTCTATACAAGGCTCATTATTTAAGCTATATAATCATCAAGGAAGTAGCAAAATATATAATGATTTAAAAGGTATATTTTGGTGTCCTGGATTAAAGAAGAATGTTGTAGATTTTTTTTCTAAATATGAATCATGTCAGTTAGTGAAAGCTGAACTTCATCGACTAGGAGGTTTTTTGCAGCTAATCTCATTCCATAGTAGAAATAGGAAGAAGTGAGTATAGATTTTGCTCTATGTTTCCTAGGTTGAGGTAGGGAAATAATATTATTTGGGTTGCAGTTGGTCATTTGATGAAATCAGTTGATTTCATTGTAATATGACAGTCTGATTTTAAATACATATTAGCACATTTATACATGCATTAAATTATTAGATTATATGAGATTTCAAAGGTTATAACTTTTAAAAGGATGACAGGTTTACTTGTAGACTGTGGAGGGGTATTCAGCAAGGACTGAGAACAAAATTGCATTTCAATACGGTACATAATCCTCATATAGATGGATAATATGAGAGGACTATATAGGTACTAGAGGATCTTTTGAGACTATATTCTAGATTTCAGTCATAATTCAGAGGATCACATTTTTATGATTAAATTTTCTTACAATAATAGTTTTCAGTCAAGCACAGGTATGACTCTTTATGATGCTATGTGTGATAGGAAGTTTTGTACTTTGCTATCTTGGATAAAGCTGGGAGAGAGTCATCTGATTAGGCCAACCTTATTTATTTATGCTAGTAAAAATATCCATCTGATCAAAGATAGATTAAAAGATGTACAAGATAGGTGGGGATTATATTTTCATGCTAAGTATTCAGTTATAAAATTTTAGGTAGGAGATTTCACAAACGTGAAGATCTGGCCAATGAAAGGCAATAGTGTCAATAATTTATATTTTTTGTATTGGAAAGTTAAGTCCAATATATATTGGACCATTTGAGGTTATTAAAAGGATTTGGAAATCTTCCTACAAGTTGCATGTTACATATCACAAGTCTGAAATTCATAATATATTTTATGTGTCACTTCTGAGAAAATGGATATCTTATTCTGGAAATACGATATCTTCCAAAGACATCAAGGCAAATCCAAATCTAAGCTACAAGGATGAACCAGAGAGATTTTTAGCCTATGATGTCAGACAATTGAGAAGTAAAAAGATTTTCAATTGTTAAAGTTAAGTGGAAGAATATATTTGAAGAAGATGCCACTTGGGAAAAAGTGTCTGAAAGAAGATAGTTGAATCCTAATCTATTTTTGTTATCTAAGGTGTAAGTTTTGAAATGTCGAGCATGGATTTTTTTTTAGGGGAGAGTTGTGACTCTAGCTATTTCAATATTTGGATTAATCTGTTATGACCCAATTAGAAAAAAAGTAAATATTTGAACTTTTGAGTTTCAAACCCATTAGTACATTTTTGGAAGTTTTTTAGTGCTTTAACAAGGTTACAATTCACTATAGGAAAATCAGCCTTTACCCATGAATTTCTTCTGGTAAAATGCATTTTTCGATGCAATTCTGGCGAAAAGATGTATGACGGTAATTCATGCATTAGAAATTTTGTTCTATCCAAAAAAAATTGCTAGAAATATTTTTGGTGGACTTATCGGCAAAATGGTAGCATAAATAAATAGAAAAATGCCATTTTCCTGGAAGGAGATCTTTCATTTTATCCACCAAAAATTCTGGCTGAAACTTTGTGCCATAAACACCAGCAGATAATCCACCGGATAGGTTTGTTGGATAGTTACCAACAGGAACATTAGACATATTATCTGCTAAAAAGTTTTTTATGGAAATATGATACCAATTCATCATATGTCTATTTTTGGGGAAACTATGTCGGAAACCTGTAGTAGAAATAAAAAATAGCCTTCTATATTTGAAAAAAAAATAATTTCTATAACATAACCTGCATAAAAAAATATTCTAAAATTATATTCATTCAAACTTAAATATCTACATAAACATGACATCAAAATCATCACCAAAATTTGAACTTAAATATATAAACATAAACATACATTCTAAATTAATTGACAATTCATTAAGGGGCTGTTTGGTTGCCTGAATTAGAGTGTAAAGTAAAACAAATGCCTGTATTTACTATATTTGGTTGTTTGGGTAAATTTGAGCAGAACAAAAGGAAATCACCGAATGCGTTAGGAGTGTATTACGGAGACTATTTTGCGTGAATTAGAAACCCACTCAATACGAGCGGGTTATAAATTCATCGGAAGAAAATCAAGCTTCGTCGTGTTGTTCGGCTTCAATCGTGAGGAGGAAAGCGAAGGTCGTCATGATGTTCATCTTCAATCGAGAGGAGAAAAGCGAAGCTTCGTCGTGCTGTTCAGCTCCAACCGAGAGGAGAAAAGTGAAGCTTCGTCCTGCTGTTCAGCTCCAATCGAGAGGAGAAAAGTGAAGCTTCGTCGTGCTGTTCGGCTTCAATCGAGAGGAGAAAAGTGTTGCTTCAATCGAGAGGAGAAAGCGAAGCTTCGTCGTGCTGTTCGGCTCCAATCGAGAGGAGAAAAGAGAAGCATCGTCGTGCTGTTCGGCTTCAATTGAGAGGCTTCTTCGACTCCTTCGTTCTTGTTCGACTTCGCTCCGGCAAGCAGCTTCGGAGATACTTCGCTCTGGCGAGCAGCTCTACTCCATCGCCCTCAAATTCAGCCTCATCAACCTACCTCATCGTGCTGTTCGGCTTCATTGCACGAGAAGCTTCTTCGGCTCCTTCTTTCTTGTTCGACTTCGCAAAAGCTCTATTTCTCGTAAAAGGAGAGCTTTTGTGTTAAAAATGGATTTAGCCAGTTTTATGGTCACTTTTATTTGGCACTCCCTAAAATGTGTTATTTAACTTGATGGGTCTGTTTTGATCAAGTCCATGTGCTTTTTTTTTTCTTTTTTTACTCTCATAGTGGAGGTTTGTTCAATATCTATTTTGTTAAGATTTTCTCCTCTCAATTGAGTTGTTTTCTCTCTATTGATAAATGATCCTTCTTGCCTCTTGAATCCCTATAACATTTTGACCAAATCTCTTAGGAAAGAAAAAAGGAAGGAAAAAAGAGAAAATAACACATTTAAAAAAAAAAAAAGAGAGAGAGAAGATGAATTCTTATAGAAGATCAAATTATCCTTGTCTTTAAGCACTACTCTATCATATTTTCAACAATGTAAGCTGGGAGTATTCAAGATTAAAGTAAAATGCCTTCAATGTCTACCAACAAGCATTACAATCCCTTCTTGATTTAGTTTTCAATTACAGTGGTGCTGATTTAAAAATATAATGCCTACCTTTCTATTAATTTGCATATTTAAAAATATCACTACAGGAAAACCCGTCATTACCGGCGGCCTAAATCTGCCGAAAAACATAGATAATCCGACGGAACTATAAGTTTCCGGCGCACGTTTCGGTGGAAATTCATACGCCAGTTTTGGTCGCGTCGATAATTTTTTTTCGACGAATCTAATGCGCCGGAAAACTTTCCGGCGCACTTCCCGACGCAACACAGGCGCAAAACATTGGATTAATGCCGACGACTTCCAACCGATAAATTTCGGCGCCATATACACAAGTAAGTTTCTGTCGTATTGTCCACCGGTAATTACCGGCGGACAAAACGCCGCAAGGTCACCGTAGACAAACAACGGTTTTGTTTGCGGCGCAAAGTTGTCGCCGGAAATAAGCGGCGGAAATTGCGCCGGAGCTTGAGCCGGTAGTTGCCGACGGAAGGAAGACGTCGATACGTCCGATACAATTCATTTTATCATTCGTTCCGGTGGATTTCCGGTGTACAATCCGCCGGAAACCTATAGCATTGACAAAAAAAAATTGCCTTCCCAGCCAACAATCAAATTTCCACACCTGCAAACCTATACAAATATCAATTCCACAACATTTCAATATTAACATTTCAACATATCAACATTTTGTAATAAATTCACAATAGTTTCACAACAGTTTATAACATTAAAACAAACTGTTCAATAGTAACAATCAACAAAAAATATCATATTAAAAGAAACTGTTCAATAACACATGTTCACATAAATAAACAAGTTCATGTAAACTAAATTAAACTACTCTGACTCCGTGGACTCCTCCTCAAGTGGAGCTACGTCTTTTCCACTCAGCTAATCCCTCATATTGCGCATTTCATCCAACAACTGATTGTGTTGCTCCGTACTTATTTGAATCTGTTCTTGCAGCTGAGCTTGAACCTGTGCTTGCAGCTGAGCTTGTCAATCAGCTTGTGATTTCCTTACTTGTTTTAGCTCAGCTTGAAGGGCACTTAATTGTTGATCTTGTAAGGAGTCATGAGAACTGGATGCGAAGCTTGATGCAGTAGAGGAGGTCATCCCCTCGTATGCCTGAGCTTGCGCACCTAAGCCATGTTGAGTCTAGTAATTAGGTTGTTAAGCCTAAGTGAATGTCCCAAGGATACCAAGAGGGGGGTGAATTGGTAGTTTAAAAAATTTAAATCCCCTTATAGAAAATTATTGAACCGAAATAAAATTTCTTTTAAATTTTGTAGAAAAATATTTTTCAACCACAGTGTTTTTTAAAACTGAAATATAAAGTGCGGAAACGTAAAAACAATAAAGTAAATGACACCAGATTTATAGTGGTTCGGTCTATAACCAGACCTACATCCACTCCCCAGAGGCACCCTCTGAGTATTGCACTAATACCAATAGTGACTCTCCTTTTGCACCCACAGCAAGGCGGAGAAGCCTTTACAACACACTCTTTTCACCACTCCTCGGTGCGGCAGAGAACCGTCCGTCCTTTTACATAATTCCCAGTGTTGGCAGAGAACCGTCCGTCCTTTCACACTATCCCCAGTGTTGGCAGAGAACCGTCCGTCCTTTCACACTCTCCTAGTGTGGGCAGAGAACCCTTCCGTCCTTTCACACTCTCCTAGTGTGGGCAGAGAACCCTTCCGTCCTTTCACACTCTCCTAGTGTGGGCAGAGAACCCTTCGGCTGTTCACACTCTCCAAGTGTCGGCAGAGAACCGGATCTCCTTGACAGATCTTCTCACAAGAATCTAGAAGGAAGAAGGAAAAGAGTGAAGTAATCCCAATTCACAAGTAGAGACTCTTACCTTTGAACTCCAAGTGAAGCCTTCTCGCTCCAGTGGTAGGAATCCTCCCTTGAATGCTCTCTTCCACTCTCTCCTTGGCTATTCTCTCAAGAGGCACGAAGATCAAATGACAAAAAGATTGGGTGGCAGTCTAATTTGGACTATTTATACAAAAGACAAGAAAACCGCCCAAAAACTGCAAGTATTCAATTCTGTACGCAGTATTATATGAGGAAAAAATCTTAAACAACATGATGTTGGAAATGATAGACTATTGAAGCTAAAAGCTGCATATTCAATCACATTAGAAGATGGAAAAGCATAGTGATAGTGGATCCATAATTTGAAAATGTATGATAATTATACCTCAAACTTAAGTAAACATGTTGATATAAGATCTAGGAATCTATTTGGAATGAAGAGTCATAATTGTAATATATTCATGGAGTATCTACTTCCTATTACATTTTGCTTCTTACCATTTTTTAGTTTATATCATTTAGCTTAATTAGCTTTTTTGAAAGGATTTATTTTCATCAAAAATTGAATGATGAGGCATTAAGAATGAGAAGCTAAATATACCATTCATTCTTTGCAAGATTAAGAAAAAATTCTCTCTCAGATTTTTAACTCCATGGAACAATTGTATGTGCATTTACCATACTAGGAAAGAATGGATGGTCCGGTTCAATAACATTGGATGTATCCATTAGAGAGATACATGACACTTTTTTCACTAAACTTGGAAATTTTATACACCTTAAATCTTACAAGATTATCTCTGATGATACAAATACTTAACAAGTTAAAAATAATTGACAAAGAATAATGCACATCTTAAAGAATCGATATGAGAAGCTTATCTCTTAAATGAGACAACCCAATTTTATTCATACTACTTCGAACCTTATGTAAAATGCTGCAGAACAAAGGTTGGGGGTAACATAGAATCTAATGAGGAATGTAGACGTCAATTAGCATTATCAATGTTTACCAGTTGTGGAAAACCATTTGGAAATGCACATCTTGATATCTAGTTGATATGGATATTAAGGCTACATACTCTAGAATTTCTAAGACGTTGAGCCTCTCTTAGAGTAAGATTGTTCCATACATGTCATCAAGAAACTATGAATCCTTTCAATCCTTTTAATATATATTTTTGTATATAGAGGGTTCGTAAGTTCCCTTCTAACAATATATATGGAATTCATCGACAAAATGATTGCTAATGAATTCCCAACATGGTTTAAAACATACGTATGTCTATATAATCTTAAAGTTTTTGTTAATTAACAATGTCTCATTAGTGTTATGTAAATGTAAACTTAATCTTTTTTTTTTTGTGTGTTAAATTTGATTACATATAAGGGATTACATGAACATTCATGTGGATTGATGCGAGTAGTAAAGACGTAGCCAATTTTCTTTGTTAATGGTTTTAGATTGCATAATAAGTCTTGGAGTAAAGGCAAGAAAATTAAAAAATATTATTATTCATATTAGAAGGAACACTAATGCAGAAAGTGAAGGTGACTACTATGGTATTTTAGAGAAGGTTATTCAATTGTAATATCCAAGTGAAAATTATAATCAAACATTCCTTTTCAATTGTGAGTTGTTTGATCTAATTCCAAATAGAAGCATCAGGATGTATCCTCTATAAGGTACGAGGGAAGTGAAGAAGTAATAGGTAATATGCAAAATTTGATGCTTTCAGCATAACACACCAAGCAAGTCAAGGTTCATTATCTAGTTAGACTTATAAAAAAAAATAAGATTGGCTTGTTTTCATCAAGGCCAAATCTTGAAGAACTGTTGATCAACATGATGTGATATAAATAATGCATCAAGCTGATAAGAAGTCAAATTTTAGGAAACCTTCTTGTGATGTATCAAAGGATAGGGCTGTCAAAAATTGACATAACATGACAACTCAAAATGAACCTGACCTAAATTTTTTGGTGAGACCAGACCTGATTTTGAAAGTAGTCAGATTCAGGCCTATAAATTTGACCCATTTAGAATTTAGGGATGGGTCCAAGTTAACTCGATAACCTAATTATTGACTCGTAATTACCCGCACGGTCGCGACGAGCGACAAAATGTGGATTAATTAGGGTTAGGCTTGGCTAGGGGTTCATCTCACTTCGTCACATGCTCTTCTCTTCACCACATGCTCTTCTTTACTCTCCTTCTCTGCTTTGTCTAGGGTTTCATCTCCTAAGATCTCCTTGGCTCTCTGGCTTTATCTATGATTTTCTCTCTTCTCCTTCTCTAGCATACTGTTGGTCCGATGTGTTCAATGTACATATCTCCTAAGACTCAAGACGAACACTTACACCACTCATTGTTATTTTTATCTCATTTCTTTCTTTTTATTTTCTCATTTTAGAAGCTTCACCTATGAGCATGTATTGGTATTTCTTAAGTCAGTTTGTAATAAGGAATTGAAATGTAACTTGATGTTTCTATTTGGTTTTAATTCTTTAATTCATAGTTGCTTTTTTATTTTATTCATAGTTATTATTTTAATTTTAATTTTTAATCTGACAACCCTATCAAAGGATATATTCTTTTTCACTGAGACACATTTGGAAGAAGTTGAGAAATTCAACAACGAATCTAATGCAAATTAATAAGTGGATGAATAGAAAATAGACTCTCTTAAAACTTTCTCTAGTGGTAATTAATGCATTGTAAGTCAAAGGAACTATATTTGGGTGACTGGGGTTGAAGGAACCATAGTTGACGGGCGATGAAGGACAAAAGGATTGTAGTCATGAGATGGTGGTTTGAGGGACCTTTTTTTTAGAAAAAGGAAATGCATAAAAGAGGTTGTTTGAGGGACCATAGTTTGTGGTGATGGTCTAAGGATCATAGTCGAATAATGGTAGTTCAAGAATCATAGTTGGCATGCGACTGAGGTTGAAAAGACTATAGTGAGGCAGTGCATGGTGGTCTGAAGTCCCTTGTTGATTGGCAACTATGGTTGGATGGATTGTAATTTGGCAACAGTGGTATAAGGACCATGAAAAACATGGTTGTCCAAGGATCATAGTCGGCAAGCAACAGTGTGGAGATATCAGATTCTTCAAGCTTTAAAGCCTCCACCATGTAAAGAGTGTGAGCCTATTTGAAGATTATTGGGAGTGACATGCTTGATATATATAGAGAAGATCAGAGGAAAATTTTGGAGTGCTCCATCGGATGACCCATATTAGTCCCCTTAATCATAGAGCATTTGTTTAGTATTTAATTTCATTAATGATGTTAAATTAAGAGATCCTAGGTTCATTTGATTTTCCACATCAAGATGCTCGATTTAATTATGAGCATGTCATATTTAGAGATAATTTGATCGTCCAATTTGTGCCTTTAAGTTTTAAAATATACTTCAGGCCATTAATTTGGGCCCATCTGGGCTTAGATTGAACCAATTTTGGTGTCGTTGGGTTCATCTTATCGAAACATTTAATTTGGCTATAAGTTTACTGAAATTGGAATTCGGATTGTCCCAAATTTAGTCTTGGAAGGTTTTAATTTAATTATGCCTCGAGATTCATGCCATACCAAGTTGACTTTTTGTTGTGTATCAATAATCAAAGTCAATTTAGTTTAAATTAATGGAACTAAGGTTGAATTAAAAAAAAAATGGAACTAAGGTGGAATTGACCGGCATAAATTGATCAATTTGAATCAATTTACTCAATTTAGTCGATTTGAACCAATTGTCTTAAAAATACATTAAGTAATGAAAAATTAATAAAATAATTTAATAATTTAATAATATTATAATATGTTATCACCCCCAAAACGTGAATGTGGACCTATCATGAGGGTATTGAACCAAAAAAAATCTTATCAACCTTTTCTTGAACTAGACACATTAATTAAAACAAAAAAATGTTGAAACTTTTTTCTTCAATTTATCTAAATTTACTCAAAATTTATTATAGAGGCTACTTTGGACAGTAAATGTACCAATATTAAGTCAAAATGTCAAAAATAGTCTAGAGGACCCTAAAAATACAAGAAAAGGTTGCCTTAGCCAAAAATTGGGCCCACACTTGCCTGAATATGTGGACTACTAGTTTGACATTGTATGTTACATAGACCTGTGAAGAGGCATAACTTTTTCTCAAAATTTAATTTTTCTTTTGTAGTTTTAGTTTCTTTAATATAACATTCTAAATAAAAAAAATTCAAAATTTTGTGAAATACTAAAAAATTAAGAATTATAGAATAATTATAACTCCTTCACATCTAGTCAAATATAATTATCAAATAAGAGAAATTTGACACAAACTTATAATCTCTGTGGCAGGGCTCTTTTTTTCGAAGAAGAAAATGACTATCTATTTGGACGAATTTAAGTTCACGTACTTAAGATTCTCAATCCCCACAAAAGGAACTCAAATCATTTCTTAAAAATTAAGAAATTGATTATCTGTTTGGATGAATTGGATCCAATTTGATAGAGAGGCTCTCAATCCTTATGATGGAGCTCCATACCTTCTTTTGAAATGAAGTTAAATTTTATTTTTTTAGTGTTGATTGGATCCTACATGAGATAGAATCTTAATCCCTATGGAGGTGCTTTAATGTTTTTGCTAAAAAGGTTAATTGTCTCCATTTGGATGAGATAATTTATCGTCCAATTTTGATGCTTCTATTTTCTTGTCCAAAGAAGTTAGCTATCCTAAAAATTAAATATAGCACTTGTAGAAGATAATGATTCATTTAATGATACATCCTTGGTGTGGCAATGGAGATATGATGATAAAGGGCATTCCCCCGAAAATATTAAAAATTTATTTGATACTGGAATTCATCATTTCTCATTGATTTTATTGCTAATTTTAATTTTTTTTTCTCAAATATTTGGTTAGGATTTTTTGTTGGATGATCTTTTGCATCAATATGTTTCTACCAAGAAATTTCTTTATTAAATTCTGCCATTTTAATGTTTTTGAGAGCTTTGATTTTCTTAGATATCTTGATATTAAATTTATGATCTTCTTATCTTTGGTGAATTTCTAGTGTCATATCAAACCTGGAATTTTTTTTTTATTTTTTTTAATATAAGCAACATCTTCGGTTACCGTCATATAATTTTTCATGTAAAATATTATAACTTTGTATGATAGAAAATTTATTAACATCGACATCTCAAAATCTATTATTCCGTCGATTATAGATTTGAAAAATAAAAGTTTTAACTTTTGAAATTTTATTAATATTTTTTGTATTTACTCCCTTTGATGTACTATAGATCTTGTACAAAAAAAAATTTAAATTTTCATCAAATAATATTTCTGAATAATTTGTTGGGGCATTAGGTGAGTGATTTTTTTCACATTTTCTACGTTATAAGAATGATAATTCGATTATTAAAATTGTTCATAATTTTTGAAATTCTTATCACATTTTTCTTCTTCTTTTCTTTTAATATATTTTAAAATCTATATATAGATGTGTGTATTTTTTTGATAATGCCAAAGATAGAGTTTGATGCTTTACTTAATATAAATGTTGAGTGTGAACATTTATGTTGAAAGACACTATATAAATCGAAAATTTTTGTGTATGATTTTTAAATAAGACTTTTATCTCTTGAGCCTTTAACTATATGTTTCATCATATAATAATAAAGAAATTTATTTGATGTTAACGATCAAGTTATTTGAAGTAATAATATTAATGCACTCTCAATATTGATGTTTGCAATCAAGCAAATTGAGATGACTTGGAGGAAAAAAGATAAAAATCTTATATATTTTATTACTTTAATTAGCTGTTTTAAACTATAGTGCTATAATATAAACATTCTCTTAAGCCTAAAGTCATAGGTGAGTGCTCTAATAAGCACATACAAAATTTAAGCACTCCATTTTTATAGCTAGCTAAAAAAACCTATTTTCTTTGGCAAAAACTCATGCAAGGTTTTAGATTGAAATGGTGAGAAAAACGTTTTCTTGCTTGGCTATAATCATCAATATTCTGGTGATGTGCCCGGCTTGTTCAGGTATAGTGCCCATTCGTGTGTAAAAACTCATTCATCCTTGTAATTTTGTTATTATTTTCTTCGTATTTGCCTAATTATTCTAGAGGACAAGATTTGGATGAGATACCATTATCATGGATAAGGTTTAAAGGGAGGTTGTCCCAAATGTATGATTAGTGTAAAGGTTCTCCTCTAATGATGGAGCAATGATTTTCTTTAGTGCAAGTTGTGCATAAAATTATAGGTTTGATAAATAGCTATGCATAGACATAAGCTGCGATAAAATCACATAAATTTGTTTGCTTATTCATAGCTTATATACCTTCACAATTTTTATTAATTATTATGCTTTTCTAACCAGTTATTAATTGAGCTTTAAGTTTGAAGGTAAGTAATTGAGTGGATTAGAGAGAGAAACTCCAGAAATTCCGTTAGAGAGAGAAACCCCATAGAAATTCAAATTTTTGCTTTCCGATTTTCGTTCCTGCTTCTCAGGAAGGACGTTGGAGGATGGCGGCGGATAGTCGCCGGCAAGCCCTGTCTCCGGCGACAAGATCTTCGTCCTTTATTGGCAATTCGAAGATTAATTAAGCTAAAGATAAACGAGGTATTGTCGTCCAAACAATACTCGGATGATCGTTTGAAGAAGTCGCATGGACCGTTGGTGATTAAAGATGTTTCAGAAGATGTGCCTAAGAAGAATATTCATGTGGAAGGCAAAGGCAAAGGATTGGATGAATATGGAATGAATATTACTCCAGGTATTGATGAAGTTTTTTCTGATACGAAATCAATGGATCCCGATGCTTCCTCTTCCGGGATGAAAATCTTCATTAACAGATTTATGAATTCAAATATAAACTCGGGAAGCAATGAGTTAAAGGCGAATTCATTGAATTTGGATAACAATAATATTCAATCCGTGGTGAATAGTAATAACCGAACGAATGTTGATAAGGTGATTGCTAAAATGCCGAATACTACTGATAGTATTGGCAACATTAATCCTTGGAGTAAAAAGCCGTATATCAAAATTGATTTTAAAGAAGATGAAATGTTTTTTTCTGATGATGGCAAAGCAGTAAGGCTGGATGAAGAAATGGAAATTAAGAATTCAAATAAACTATTGAATTCTGTGGTAATAAAGGTGTTTGGAAGAGAACTTGCTTCTCATTTGGTAGCTTGGGAAATCAGAAAGCAATGGAATCACTTGGGCCAATTTCATTTTACCACTTTAGGAAGAGGGTGGTTCTTATGTTCTTTTCAATCGGAGGAGATGATGGAAGCAGCTCTTTCAGTAGGACCATATTTCATTAATGGACACATTGTGGGAACGGAGAAGTGGTCCACAAACTTTTCTACTTTATCAATGAAGGGTCTAACCTCTCCCATATGGGTTAGAATGCCTAACTTGCCTTTGCAATGTTGGGATGAAGTTAACATAGCAAGGATTGCTTCTAGAATTGGTATCCCATTAATGATGGATGGGAATTTATTCCAATGGGGAAGGAGGGAGTTTGCTAGAGTTTGTGTACGGGTGAAGCTTGATCAACCTCTTCCTTTGGGAATTTGGGTGGATAGCATTTCGGGGAGGTTCTTTCAAAAAGTTGAATATGAGAAAGTGGCCAACCTTTGCTTCGAATGTGGTTTGATTGGGCACTTGAAGGAAGAATGTGAAAAAAGCAGAAGCAAATCCAGTGAAGGGAAGATTGTTGACAGTAACAATAAAGAAGTTGCTGAAGGAAGAATTGTGCAAGATAAAGTTGATGAACCATCATATGGTCCTTGGATACTCGTTAACAACAAGAAAGGTATAAGGCATGTTCAAAGAAGCAATGTGGTGAAATACAGCAAAGCTATATATGTTAAGAAGAATAGAAATTCAATAACAGCTCAGTAAGGTGGTTCGGGTGGAGATGAAGCAAGGAAAGACTCGGCTCTCACAGTGATAGCTGAAACGGGTATTGAAGAACAACTAGAAGATGGAGAATTGGTTTAAGAAACAGATCAACAAAATGATACAAAGTTTGGAGCTGATGCTATGGATAAAGAAGATTTTTCAGTAAATGGCAAGGAAGATCATGAAGATGCTATGAGTAAGACCTCTGTTTCTGTTATTCCCAACATATCAAATTCTGTTAATAAATTTGATATTCTGAATTCGGTCAGTGTTAATTTGTTAAATGAAGAAATGTTAGATGTGGATAATTGTATGGAAAAAAATAAAGGAACCGGTGATGATATTAGAATGAGGTCAAACATAGTTGAAAATGTTGACAGAAACAATTCTAGTAGTACTTTGGGAAGAGATAAATGTTCTAACGGTGAGTCTAATAAGATGAAATTAGCTAAAGAGCTGAAATCTCTTGGCCTTATAAAGAACATTCCGAGAGGGAGGAGTTTTGATGGTGGTGGTAATAGAAAGAAAGAAGGGGTGGCATCCCCTAGATTGTATCAATGAATTCCATAACTTTTTGGAATTATAGAGGGGCGAAGAAGAAAGAGCCCACTCTATATCTTAAGGAGGTGATTAAAGACCATGGTATTTTGTTTGTGGGATTGATGGAAACTAAGATCAATGCTTTTGATAAAGTTTCCTTTGAGAATATTATGGGAGCTGATTGGGATTTCTATCTCATTCCTTCTAATGAACTTTCTGGAGGTATAATGGTGTTGTGGAGATCTGATTTAGCTTCTTTCTCGATTTTAAAGGAAGAAAATCAGTGTATTATTGGAGATCTCAATGTCTTCAATAAAGGGGTGTGGATGATTGCTACCATCTAGGGTAACAAGGAAGTTGTAAAAAGGAGAGAGTTATGGAGGAGTTTATACGAGGTTTCCAATAGAAAGGTTCCTTTCATTGTTGGGGGAGACTTTAATTGCATCCTATCTCAAGAAGAGAAGAAAGGTGGAAGAAAATTTTCTTTTTCTCATGTCCCAAAGAGATGGCTGATTTCTTAAATATGAGTGACCTTCATGATGTGGGTTTTGTTGGTCAAAGATTCACATGGTGTAACAATAAATCAGGTGGAGATCGTATTCTTGAAAGACTGGACAGATGTTTGCTTAACTCTATAGCCATCAATAGAGTTAATGTAGCTGTGGTTAGACACCTTTCTAGAGTTGCTTCGGATCACTGTCCTATAGTCTTGAAGATTTTTGATAATTCTTATAAAAAGAATGGGATGCTTAAATTTGAAGATCTATGGATTTCTTACAAAGCTTCGTCTCTCATTATTGCAAGAGTTTGGAGGAAGGCATTCCAAGGTAGTGATATGGAGATTCTCAATAAGAAGTGTAAGAAAGCTTTGAAGGATTTGTTTTATTGGAGAAAGGCAAGGATTAGAGACTTTTCTTTGGAAAAGGAGAAATTAAAAGAAGAAATATCACTGATTCAAGAAGAAGAGGCTTCGGTTGGATGGCTTACTGATGAAAAGCTTTGGATGCTGAGATCAAAATTTAAAGAGCTTAATTCAGTACTTTCACGACTTAATACATGGTGGAGGCAAAGAGCAAAGGCTAAGTGGATAGAAGAAGGTGATACTAATTCTAAATTTTTTCATTATTTTGCCAACACAAGAAGAAATGGAAAAAGGATTTCTCAAAATAAAGTTGCTGATGGTGTGATCACTCAAGATCCCGAAGAGATGCATAAGGTGTTTTTCCAGTTTTTCCAAAACAAATGGAAACAGAGGATTGCTGCACTGATAATTGGCCTAAACCGATAGCTGTTCTGGATGATGCTGATAGAAGAATCTTGGAGAATCAAATCTCATATATGGAAATTCTGGATGTTATCAAAGGACTTGGCAACAACAAATCTCCGGGACCTGATGGTATTATGTATTCTTTTCTTAAAAATTACTGGAGCATTATTGGTATTTATGTTTGTAAAGCTGTTAGAGAGTTTTTTGATTCAGGAAAGATGTGTAGTAATTGGAAAGAAACTCTTATTGTCTTGATACCAAAAATTTCTAATCCTTTATCTCCAGAAGGTTTCCGTCCTATCTGCTTGTGCAACTCCATTTATAAAGTAGTTGCTAAGGTTTTACTGAACAGGCTTTTGATGGTTATTCCAAAAGTTATTTTAGAGGAGCAGGTAGCTTTCTTGAAGGGTAGAAGCATTTCCGATCAGTTATAGCTGGCACAGGAATTGGTCAATAAAATAAGGATCTCTAAATCTAAAGAAGGTTTGGTGGCCATCAAACTAGACATGGAGCAAGCCTATGATAGCATGAGTTGGAATACTCTTGAGGAGATGATGAGAAGGTTGGGTTTTCCCGTGAGATTCATGAAGCTAATCATGGAATGCATTGTGGAGCCTAGATTTTCAATTATCATAAATGGAGGCTTATCCAAGTGGATTGAGGGGAGGAGTGGTTTCCGTCAGGGATGTCCATTATCCCCTTTTCTTTTTATCATTTGTTCCCAATTATTAACTAATGTCCTTTCTCAGGAGGGGAAGGAATTAGGCATTAAAGTTGCCTCTAGAGGTAAGAAGATATCTCATTTGCTTTATGTAGATGATGTCCTGTTATTGTCTGATGCTAAGATTAAAAGCATTAAGGAGTTGAAGATCATTTTGAGCAATTGCTGTGGATGGACTCGACAAAAATTGAACCTCAAAAAATCTGCCATGATTATTAGCAAGAATGTTGAGAGAAGAAGGAAGAAGAAAATTGCAAGGATCTTGAATATCAAGGTGGTAGAGGAGCTTGAATATATTGGAACAAAATTGGCCTTAAGAAGATTGAAAAAGTCAGATTTTCAATTTCTATTGGATAAATCTTTGAGGATTTTAAATGCTTGGGGAAATAGATATATTTCTCTTGTTGGAAAACTAGTGCTTGCCAATTCAGTTTTTTGTAAGCTACCATTATATTTAATTTCTCATTCCATTATTCCCATTAGTGTGCTGAGGGAATTTGACAAAATAATGTAGAAGTTTCATCTGGAATAATTAAGATGGAAAATAGGGGTTGCACTATGTAGCTTGGGAAGATCTTTGCAAACCAAGAGCATCCGGTGGCTGGGGTATCCATTCAGCTATTAGCAGTATTCAAACTCTAAGAGCTAAATTCTCATGGAATCTTATTATCAACCCAGACTCCTTATTAAATAGATATCTCGTGATCAAATACGGTGAAGACTGGTGGAAGAAAGATGTTATTAAAGGAGTTTCTTTGGCATGGAAGATTATTTCTAGTGGTTGGAAATCCTTGAGAAACATTAGCAGATGGAATGTGGTGAAAGGATCTCATATTGATGTATTGAAGGATGTATGGATTTTTGATAAAATCCTACTCAAATGGCCAACATTTGTAGCTCCATTCGAACAGGATAACATCACTCTGGATTATTTCATTCTTGAAGGAAGATTGAACATTGATAAACTTCTTCTTTATTTCGGTGAAGACTTGGTTAATGTCATTAGTAACATTCAAATACATCAAGAAGAAGAGGAAGATTTTATGGATCTTAAATATAAGTTCTCTGGAAAAACGATTGCTGCATTGATTAAAGAAGAGAACGTGAGGATGGATGAGGGAAATTCTTACTTATGGATTCATAAGATGAAACTGTATGCAAGGGTTGAATTATTCACTTGGAGGCTTTGCAAAAATGCTATTCCAACAGCAAATTTTCCGATGAAAAGGAGAATTTCTAATAATAATATGTGTCCTAGAGGATGTGGAGAAGTGGAGGATCTAGACCATGTAACTACTAAATGTCCAAAGTTGGTTAGAATTATTTGCACTATGCGGGATTGGGGTTTTCATATTCCATTCTTTGAATCTTTTCAGCAATGTATGAATGAGTTACAATTATTGTATGAGAAGAATCCGTTGATGGTAAAAATTTATTTTACCATGTTATGGATTTTATGGAATGATAGGAATAAAACAAGGCATGGTAAGAAAGAAGACAGTGAATCAGTTTTGGCTGCAAATGTGATTAGCATTGTGGCGCTGGATAAAAAACATAAAGTGCTCTCGACAAACTGGGATGCTATTGAATCCAATGGATTGTCTACAGATTTTTGGCATCCTCCACCACCCGAGTGGTACAAGATTAACATTGACGCTGCATTGAGGAGCAACTATGGAGCGGGCATTGGAGGAATTGTTAGAGACCATAAAGGAAGATTTGTTCATGCTTTTGGTCTCTATGGAATGCATTGGGATATAGCACAACTGGAACTTTATTCTTTCAACTCTTTAAAAGATCTATTGAATAATTGTTTGGATAATGCCAAAGGTGTTATCATCGAGGAAGACAATAAGAATGTTATTCAATTTCTTCTCAACATGTACAGCAAAGGAAATAAGAAAATTGGAGACATTGGAGATGAAGACTTCTTCGGTTTAAGGTATTGGAATAATGTCATTTTTAAATGTATTGGTAGGAAGTGTAATAGGATAGCTGATTTTTGTGCTAACCTATCATTTTCTTATGATTTTATTTGGGACATTTTTTGTGAGAACTCTCCCTTCCTCCTTTGTTAAGCTTGTTAAGGAGGAATGTTGTTTGGAGAAAGCTCTCTATTAGTTTGTATCTAGGCTTTGGCTTCTTTTTTCTAGTTAAATGTTGTTTGCATTTCCTTCAAAAAAAAACCAGTTATTAATTTGCATCAAATTTTATCATGAAACTAAAATATTTCATGGTGGTTCAAAAATAACCTTAAAAGCCTAATTCACGCCTATCTTCGACATGTGTATACATATAAATAAAATCAACTGTTGGATTGACCCTAGAGCATGGTAGTGAAGACATAGTAGATAAGTGATTTAGCCTTTGTATATGCATGATGAACCAATAGTGATTGATATATTTGTAAGGATCATATTATCCATTATAAGGGTCTATTGCAAGCAACTTGAAATGGGATATTAGGAGAATGACATTGGTCAAAGGTGAATATTCTTAAAAGGAAGGGCAAAGAATAAATTAATTCATGTAACACCTCAATATCTACATTTAAAGAATTATACCATTTATATTCTCTAATTAATCTACTAGTGCAGATAATTTCATTTTTGTATCAATTAAACTAACAAAATATATCAAGTCATTTATCGACACACACATCACTATTCAAAATCCATATACAATAACCAAAACTTCATTATAGAATATTCATCTATTACAAACTCTCCGATTACAAAAGAATAATAAAAAAATACAAAAGAATAAACTAAACTTGAAATCTTACTATGGTCAATCTCTCAGCTAGTACCGTTTTAAACTTGAAAATCAATCAAATCCACATAATGAGCATAAAACCCAACAAGCAACTAGAACTCTTTAATGCATTTAATGCAAGATATTAAGAATCAATATGTAGGCTCAACTCAATCAATATAAAATCAATATTAATCAGTATAAAATAAACAATCAGTATTAATATATCAATAAAAATTTAATATGACTAGTAAAATAAAAACATCTTAAAAAGCATAGGAATCCAACAAAAATTAAATAAAAGTCTATAAAGAAATGATAGGTGTCATATAGTAAAGTATATATCAATTGTCTATCGATTGTATTCATACCATGGTTACATCATATGTTTTCTATCAATGATCATGCCAGCGTACTATAATAATATGTCTATCAATATCTATGAGTATATCTATCATATGCTATGTCATGTTGTATCGATTTCAATGCTAACTCAATAAGTTCTATACTAGTTCCATCTATCAATATATTCAATATATTATCATATAAATACAATCACAAATGCAATTATAAGTAGTAGAGCATGAGATTAAACTTTAATGAGGTATTTTCATTCTTTTATATGTCATCCATGAATCACATTAATTATTCATTATATCATTAATTCATCATCATTACATGTGATTTTCAATAATCAATAAAAAGTCATCACCTTCAGATCGTCGGCATAACCCACTCAATCAATTACAAGCTAACATCAAGATTATGCCATAAACCTTTTATTTTAAGAAAATCCCATCGGACTACCCTCATGTGTAATGTATTATATTTTAAGATTAAACTCATATTAATTATAGTATTAATAGATAGCCTTCCTTGCTTACAGTTACATGCTATGTTCATTTTTAATGTGATGCCTCCAGGTTCAACATATGGATTGACCTATTTTGACCCGATTGAAAAAATGTAAATATTTAAAATTTTGAGTTTTGAACCCATTTGCATGCATTTGAAAGTATTTTAATGCTTGAGAAAGGTTGCAAGTGTTTTAGAATGAGTCTCAAGGGTCTAAAGCAAATTTTAGAAAAATCTAAAAAAAGTTATTAATTTATCGCCCATATATTGGGTGTTTGAGCACCGTGGTGCCACAACAGCTCCAAGGTGTGAAATAGTGACATTTCAAAGCTGTAGACTCAAGTTTTTATAAAATGAACTAGCTCCTTAGCGCTTCAATGGTAGCGCTGCAGCACTAGGCCACTAATTGTACTTCAAATATAAAATAAAACAATTATTTTATTATTCATTTGAGAGATGGCAACCGCAAGAAGAGAGTTTGGGAAGGAAAAGAAGGGTTTTTGAGTAGCTTCAAATCATTTTTAGTCATCGACCAATCGAAAAAGCTATTCGGATCAACATAGATCACATTATGCTTATGTTAGTTTTCAAAAATATAAAGTTTTTCTATTTTTTTTATTAAATTTCTAATTCCATTACTAAAAATGAGGATAACTTTGCACTGAAATACTTTCACCTCATAATTTTTTATATATTATAGATATTGAGATTCTTAACTATTATTATACTTTTATGAAAATTTTCCACCTAAAAATTTAGAAAGTATACAGTTTTTATTTAATAAAAAATAATCTAGACTCTAAAAAATAGTGATGTAGTACAATTAAATTATTTAAAAATATTTTGCACAATCTCTCATAATTTGGTTATATTTTGAAATAGTAATTTTTTTAGTAAGAATGTCTATTGCATACCTTTATAAAAAATTGTACAATTTTGGCATGAGCTAAATTATGCTTTAACTATTACAATGTGATGAATATGGCTATCAAAATTGGGTCATGCATTAGGTTCGGTCCAACCCAGAATTAACCCGACACTAATTTTCCTGACCCGAACCTAACCCATTTTTAAAAATGAGTTGGTTTTTAGACCAGAACTCATTCCGCCTTGGGTTCAGGTCAACCTGAACCTGACCTGCAACATTTTAATCAGAAGAATGATGGGAGTTTGCTCGCTGCACTCGGTCTTTAGCTCCTTTGCTGCTATTCGACTTCACCCCTTGAACGACATTCCCTTTCGATCTGATCGGAAGTTATAACATTTTGATCGGAAGCAACGATAGGAGTTTGCTGTTGTTCAACACTTCGACTCTGCTCCTTTGATGGAATTCCCTTCCGGTTATATGGGAGTTCATCGATAGCTCCTTCGATATTATTTGACTTCGCTCCTTGGACAACGTTCAATTTCGTTTGGATCAGAAGCTGCAACATTTTCATCAGAAGCAATGACGGGAGTACGCTAATGTTCAACTTCACTCATTGGATGACATTCCCTTCCAGTTTGATCGAAAGTCGTAACATTTTGATTGGAAGTAATGATGCGAGATCATTATTATTAGACTTTGCTCCTTGGATGACATTCCCTTCCAGTCGAATGGGAGTTCACTCAAGTTGTTGTTTGACTTTGCTAGCTGTGAAGTATTCCGGGTCAAAATTGGGCCAATTTTGGGTTTTTGGGTTAACCCGAACCCCAATAGAAATTCAAAATGGGTAAAAAATCAGGACCCAAACCGTACCCATTTCTAGTTCGAGTTGACCTGAACCAAAAATTTTCATGTCAAATTTTCAGGTCGTGTCAAATATTGACACCCCTAGTAATGAAATATGTTCTTATGTGATTAAAAAATATCAATTAGGAGATATAAAGGATACAAATCAATTGATAATTTGTCTGTGATTTAGAATATTCTAGTGCCTATAAGGCCATTAAGCCATATTATTATGCCTACGAACTTGTTCTGTTGCTATAAGCACAAAGGAAGTCATAAATGTTCAGAATCCTCTAAGATTCTATCTAGGATTGAGAAAAATTAATATTAATTTTAGTATATTTACCTACTCAAAATTATTTATTTGAATTTAGATAACTCATGTGCTCTTATTAATTAATTTTAGTATAATTATTGATTATACTGCTCTTTAAAAATGATTGAAATTTTTTTAATCAAAGAAATATTTTGAAATTTAGATTGATATTTGTAGCTTGCTTAGCTGTTGTAGCTCACCACAGCTTTTTTTTTTTTCATGTCCTGGAAAAAGGAATGAGCCAATTGATTAGCAGTTTAGGATTTGATCTGAATTTATAAGTATTTCTCTATTTTAATTTTTATATAGTCATGACTAATTTTTTTTAGTATTTTGCTCTATAATATATATTATAGCCATGTGTTGTAGTGTAGATCTTGTATATATCATTTTGATGAAATGAAAAAAAAAAGATTTTTTAGATGAGTTTATATTCAGTACTCTGAATATTTTTGTAGCTCTATAATATGTTATTTATTTGAAATGAAATTTGGAACATAATCTAAAACTAGCTCTTAGGAGTTATCACAACTCAACCTGATAGGGCTTATCCCATTAGGTTGGGTTGTGATAAGATTTTTTGGTATCAGAGTAATAGTTTTAAAATGAGTTGTAAAATAGAGTTATAAAAATTTATCTATAGATCAAGTGGGGTAGTTTTGAGTTTATCTAGTTATTCGTTATTCTTTATTTCATGTGTATGTATGTTCAATTGCATATTCTATATAAGTATGGATCCCCATATCCATATATGATAGATCGATAGAGTGTCAGTTAGACAACTCCTATATATAGTAATGCTCTAATAGTTGGTACTTAGATAGTTTTGAAGTTTGCTGGTCTGATAGCCTGGATAATGGGTAAGGCTATAAAGCAGGGTTCCTGCTGTGAGAGTGTTTGAGAGTGTTGTTTAGCCCAGGGTAGCAAGGGACTTATTGAGGAGGCTAGTGAAGATATTTGATTGTATGTAGTGTCCACTTGAGAGGAACGTATCGCTAGCTATCTTTTTGTTAGGTACTGAGGCAAAATTTTGGTGGATAGGTTAGCAGTTAGGGGAGCATAAACTCTTTGATTAGTTAGGAGGAGTTCTCTGATGTGTTGTGAGCTTGATTTATACCACCTTCTATAAGATAGTATATGGAGGAGACTTTCTTGAGACTTGTTCTATGGAGCAAGACTATGATGTAGTATTACTCAGAGTTTACTATTTTGCCAAATATGATCTTCATCTGATTAGTACTCCCACATAGAATTACTATAATTTTTTTAGAATACTTTAGGATAATTTGAAATATAAACTTATACCACTTCATGTTTTCTTATTTCTTTGAGCTTGTTGAGAGAGCTAATTTGATAGAGAATAATTAAATAGCTACTTAGCACTGGTAGACTCCTAACAATAAGAGATATAGTGGCAAATTATCTAGTAGTTGATTTTCTAGGAAGAAGAGTATATTCATACTTAAAGAGTATAGGAAAGGTGTATAGTCTTTGTTTGTGGCAGCTCTGAGTACGGACAATGTTGCTAATTCTGGGAGTTTTATCTATAGGGTACATATGTACAAGAGTTATGGAAGATATAACTTTGGTTAATACTATTAAGAGACTTGCCAATGTTTTAGATGTGGATAGGTGGGATAAAGGATGGTTGAGTTCCCACAAGCAGCGTTAGATTGAAAATTTGAGCCTAAATATGAGAGTTATGTTAGATCAAAAAAGAGACCAAGGGTAGTTACACTATACTTTATTTGAGGGATCATTTCCTAGAGGTAGTGGATCTGGTTCTATAACATTCTCAATAAAAATTAGACCATATTGTCAAAGACAACTTAGTGGTATATTGCTCTAGTTTCAATTCAACCTTGTGTGCATAGTTTAACTAAGCAGAAGGCTTAAGATGCCCTAGATGTTGTGAAAGGTAAAGTTTATAGTTTTAAGCACCCTTTCCAATTTTTATTTGATTCCATAGCTAGTTATTCATTTATTTTGAGCATTTCTTCGATTTACTGCACTTATCATTAATTTTACTACTTGATTCTCTTTTTATTATCTTATCGACTGGTGATGGTATGATAGTCAATAGGATCTATTTTTGTGATATTAAGATTTCTAATAAAAAGCGAAAGTCTAAATTGATTTTATTACCCATTTCTATATTTGATATCATTTCAGGTATAGACTGGTTGAGTTGATATGAAGCACATAATGATTACTTAAAAAAGTGAGTTACTTTATTTCTAGTCAGTGAGAGTTATGTATCTTAGGAAGTTAGAGAAATTTTTTCTTATTTGATTTATGTTATGTAAGTAGATATATTGTGAAAGAATGGTTGCATGGTGGCATTAGTTTGTAATAGGAGTATAGATTATAATCCTCTTTTTGAAGTCCCAACTGTACATGAATTTATGGATGTATTTTTTTGAGAAGTTAGTCAGTTTCCCTCCAAGCAGAGACATAGAGTTTTGTATTAATGTATTTTTGGGTACGTCCCCAATTTTTAAGGCTTCGTATAGGATGAGACATAAGGAGCTTCATAAGTTAATTGATCGAGGATTTGTTTGTCCAAGTGTATCTCCGTCAGGAGTATCTATTCTATTTATAAAGAAAAATGATGGTATGATGTGCTTGTACGTTGATTATGGGGAGTTGAAAAAGTCACTATCATGAATAAATATCCTCTACCATAAATTGATGATCTATTTGACTATCTTAATAAAACTTCTATATTTTTGAAGATTAACTTGTGATTTGAATATTATCAAGTGAAGGTGAGAGGGTTTGATATGATGAAGACTAATTTCAGTGTTAAATATGGATATTATGAGTTTTTAGTTATGTTATTTGGGTTGATGAGGCACCAGTTATTTTTGTGGATTTGTTGATCAAAGTGTTCAAAGATTTTATGGATTAGTTTGTTATTATTTTCATAGATGATATTTTAGTTTAATCTATTTCTGAAGAAGATCATGCTAGACATCTAAGGATTATTTTTGAGACTCTCAGGTAGCATCAACTATATGTAAAATTCTACAAATATGAGTTTTGGGGTAGGATTATTTATTTTCTAGGGCACATGATGTGTAAAGCACATATTTTTATAGATATCAAAAAGTTTAGGCATCCATTGATTAGCTAAGTCTTACTACTATATTTAATGTACATAGTTTCTTGGGTATGGTTAGATATTACAATAAGTTTGTGATAGGATTTTTTTAGATTTTTACACTTCTGAAGAGATTAACTCAGAAGATAGTAGCTTTTATATAGACATCGAAGTGCGAGGATAGTTTTTAAAGATGGAAGGATTATATATATATAAAGAGATAGAGAGAGAGAGAGGTGCTCCATCCCAACACCGTAGCGCCACATGTTCATTCCATAGTTTTTTGTAGAAAAAAGAGCATCGGTATCGACACATCAAATTTCTTTGCCCCAACCCAAAACGCCCTAGAGCCGCTTGTTAAAAATCATATCGCCTCATCAGAATAGTTTAGAAATTTTAGACTTTGTAAATAAATTCATTTAAGAACTCTAGATTGTTACAATTCATATCCATCAATGGGAATTTCCTTGAAGAAGGCTTCAAAGCTAATCTCATAAAGGGCGTCAATAAGATGTTATTGATTCAAGTCCTTCAATAGTATTGGAAGATTATGTTTGGCTGAGTAGTAAGGGAATGATAAGTTATATTAAATATGTTTAATGGATCTTGATAAGGCTACATTGGAGAAGAAATAACAGCATGATGATTAGGGGACACTACATGGGTGGCATCAAGTTGATGTAATAGCCTATTATTTATTTTGGAGGTGGGAGAACTCCATTATGCTGTGATGATGCACTTTATTATCTAACCACTACAAGATGAAGGCTTTGGGCGTAAGGCTCCATCAACCTGCACATATGATCCTCCAAATTTAGTTTTCGATAAACTTCACTATTTAGATTCTATTGTCCATGATTGAGTGATTGATTGATAGGCATTAGAAACATTTTTATAGCTTGTTGGGAATATTTCTCACAAATCTTGCCAAATCATTGTATGTAGAAAATTTCAGGTAGTGGAAAGATTTTATCTTCTTTGCTTTGTAAGACTATTCTATACATATTGATAAAGGAAGGTTGCAAGACACTATAATTTTTTATTTGAAATACTCAAAAAAGGAAAACAAACTATAAGATAACCTCAATGGAAATAGAACTCTATATAAGTAATATTATTTAAGTTCACTCTTTTTGGGGAAGAAATATTTATAAAGTTATTAAAATAGATTGATTTATTATATATACAGAAGAGATTATTGGAGAAATACTAGGGATGATAATAAAAGTTGGACAATAAAGGTTAAATGATGGCATCCAAGAGATAGTGGTCAAATAATTAATATTCGATAACAATGATGGAGAAATGGGATGAAATGATAGTGGTTAGGTAAAAGTGGTTGGATGATGATGATTTCATGATGAAGGTTAGGCAATGATGTTATGGTTACAATAATCGAGCAATGATGGTTGTTGTCAGCAACTGTTATCATCGATCATTTTGTAAGGTTTTTGAATTCTTTTGAACTCTAAGTCCTTTTGAAAATTAGCTCCAAAGTTCTCTTCACATGGAGAATGGGGTGGTACTATTTATAAACTGTTTTGGGGATATTTTCATAAATTTAGCCAAAATTGCAAAACACCCAATCAGACAACTAATGTTAATTACATTAATTATAAACTATTTATTCACCATTTCAGTTTCCTAATAACCTCGGAATTAAGCAAACATAAGCATATTGGATTTCTCTAATCATAAACTCATTTTGATTACAATTATACAAGATTCAAAAATCATTTGCATTCAAATAGGGTTATAATATTTTCAACCATGCTTCAAGTTCTTAATTCATGCTCATTTCGAGTCAGATAGGATCACATTTGGTTTTATTGAGTTTATCTTATTAATAAGTTTAGTTCAACTATAGGTTTATTGAACTCAAAGTTCAAATCATATTGAAGATCATTTTTGAAATTTTCAATTCAAATATTTCATCAAGATTCACATTTGATCAAATAGAATGTTGAATTTTCCAAAAAAAAAAAGAAGGGAATGTTTAATATTCACACTTAAATAATATTTAATATTTTACATGCAAGACATTAATATGGTATAAAGGGTGTGTATACACTTATGCTAATAGGTTATTGCATTGAAAACCTATAAATTAAGTGGACTTGATGTCTCAAGGTTTTGTTGCCCACTATTAAATTTTGGAATGCAATATTATATAGCAGGCCTATGTTTAGACCTATTGTGTGAGGGAACACAAACTGATATAGTGAGTATCAATCTTAATAATCTTCAGATTTTTTATTTCTATCATATAAATAATCGAGTAAAATAAAAACTGTGACACAACATTTTCAAGCATGATAGGTGTAAAAAATCAAACTCATATAGTGAGTGTTAATCTCAATTATCTAAGAATTCTTTTTATCTATCACACATATGTAGTTTAAGTAAATTAAAAAGTGAGACTTGTGATTTTTCACCTAAGAAAATCATATGGTCATGTGTTGTTGAATGGTTTTCACTAGTTTGAAAGCAGTTAAAAGATATCACCCATTCTCACACGAAAAAATTTGACAATAATGAAATTTAAAAGAATGTAAAGTTTGATTTAATATAATAATATCAACAATTTCAATGTAAAATGATGGCCTACGTGCCTAGAGTTAGGTAAAATGTAACCATTATAGAACACAATGTTATTATCAATATTAAGTAAGACAATCGTGATATTGTTCAGGTTAGCAAAGACAACCACATGAGTTATGTTGGAAATAAATGTGATGCAAGAAATGATAGGATCTGTTTTACTAAAGATTGTTGAAGTGTGTGTTTTATGATAGATGTCCATAACCAATTCTTATAAGATACAGTTGCAATGCAAATCTTTAAAGAGACTATTATGATGTAGGTCTTGAAGAATACGACTATGATGTTTCTTTTAAGGGATGTTATACTTCTGATTGGTACTTGATATCATCCTCTTGACACCAATTAATATTCCTTCCAAGTGCATCTACTTAACCTACTTAGGATTCTCTCTTAAGGAGATCACCTAGAGCTTGCCTTAGGCTTGATTTATTAAAATGGGATAGTAAAAAAAACATTTTCCATTAGTATTCCCTTTACTTTTTGAAGATTTCTTTTTGTAGTTTATTTCTCTAAAAATTCTTCTAAAGCAAGCTACTTAATGTATTGCCTACCGGTCATCCTTAGTTCATGTCCAACCAAACTCATAGATATAAAGTCAATCATATGGATCTTCTCTGAGTTCAAGAAATTTGATGTTACAAAACTGAATTTCTATAATCCAAACTCATCTCTGGCTTTGCCTTCTTTAGAGTCTTCCCTCTAAGAAATATAGCCGCTATTTCCTTCCCAACTATAAATTAACTAGTAAAATTAAAGAAGTGCTCAAGAATATATATATATATATATATATATATATATATATATATATATATATATATATATATATATATATATATATTATACATCATCAAACTCATGCATCAGATATAACTCAATTCCCTATCCCTACCATTGCTCTCTCCATGTGTATTTATAACATTTTAAAATTTTATTGAACCCTCCACTCAACAACCTATCCTTCATGCGCCATCTCATGTTGGTAGGATTTCTTGACCACATCTTAAAATGCTTTTATACATCTATACATGAGAACACAAAGACACCTTAATTAGATGAGGACATTATTATTTGAATTAAGGGTTTATCAAACAAAATGTAATGCTTTATCAAATAAAATCATATAATTTTTATAGATTGGGGGGAAATGAAGGAGGATATATGAGCACAAATATTTTCAAAATAACTTAATGAATGCTTATATAATATTTTTGGGTAAGTGAGAAGTGTATCATTTCATTTTTCACCCATAATTAGAGATGCCCAATGCTAAAAAAATTTAATTATAGTTCAATCACATTATCAATCCTAAGTAGTCAAATTCTAGAAGTGGCCCAAAAGGTGTCGATCCATCACCAATGCATATATAAGCCTGCCATGTAGAATTCTAACCAAACTTGATACTGCAACAATTGTATTGGATAAGGTCTACACAATAATATGAAATCTATGACTTAATCAGATTTTACCTTATCCCAGTTGGATTATCTCAGTATTTGTCATGACCTAGCACAACAAAACCCATGTACCATACATGTTATATTATGTCAAATGTGCAACAGGTGATGCCCAAGATCTAATTTGAAGGAATTTTTTTTTTTAGCTTTTCATTTTTAATTTATTTGTATATAAATGACACATACATAGAGCCACTAAAATAATCAAAATACAATAACAAGATCATCAATATCCACTTGCTTGCACACATGTTTATAAGATTAAAATATTCATTTACACAATGACAATATACTCAATTCAATCACTACGTAAATCATTATGGTTTCAAAAAAATAACTGCTGACAAAAGACATACCTAAAACCAATTTGTCACTTTTATCTACTCAAACCATCCTTTCCCTTTTCTTGACATGTAATTAATAGACAAATAAACAAGGATGAGCAAAATTTGCTCGGTAGGTTATTTGACACCGACCCCAATTCTCAATATGACCATATACAATAAAGAAATATATACTATTTCATCATTACATTTGAATTAATAAAATAAGGTATATGCAAAGAAACCTTTACAACATAACGCACAACAGTGAAACTAAACATAAATTTTCAATATATCAAACATTTTATTGTATTGAATTTAGTGTCAATATAGATTCAATATGAAGGAATGCATCAATTTACAATATAAAAATAATTTAAACGAGCAACATTTCATCACACATCATCACATCTATCCCTTTAAACCTTTATACCTCTCAAGCATTGAGCATTCACATCATTACATCATATAAGCACCACCCCCGTCCATTATGTGAGATCAGCTAGATGAATCCTTTTTCTCCATTGTGTCATGTTAATAGATAATTTCTCATTTAAATCTAATAAGAAATGGTCATTTCTAATATTTTCAGACCAAGTAAATTTAGGTCTACCTCTACCTTTCTTAACATAAGTCAAATCTAATATATCAACTTTCCTACAGGTCATCGCAAGGCGGCCATTTTATGTGACAAAAAAAATCTAAGGTGGCTCTTTCTAATCTTATCTTCCGCTGGAGCTACTCTAACCTTTTCATATATATGCTCATTATGTAACCTGTCTCTAAGAGTAAATTCATCCATCCACTTGAGTCCTTATCTCTATAATACTTAACTTAATATTATGCTTCTCTTTTAATGGCCAACATTCTGCACCATAAAACATTGTAGGTCTCGCCACTATCTTATAGAATTTTCCCTTAAGTTTTTGGTGGACTTTTCAATCACACAATAAGACTGATGCATTCCTCCACTTCAAACATCTTACTTGAATTCTATTAATAATATCACCATCTATTTCACCATCACTCTGAACAATAGACCGAAGATATCTAAAGGTGTTTTCTTATTTGGATGTTGTTAGTCAAGCTTCAAGTGGTAATGTGTCATTGAGCAAATTATAAGAGTTTGATGATGATAATAAAATGATAGTGGTCAGATGTTGATGAACAAATACAATAATGATCGAGTGAAAGTGATTTGTATACACAATCAGATGATGATGGTTATTGGTGGCAATTATCAGTGTCAAATGTTAATAAGAGCTTTAGACTTTGGATGACCATGAATTCACTCTTAAAATTTTCTTATGTCAAGATTCATACCTTATTGATGGGTTTCAAGTGATGTATAAATATCAATATATGGTTTCATTTTATTCATTTTTCTTTGCATATAAGAAAATTTTGTATCATAAAATAAAATCATTTGAACTAAACTAGAGGCTTTCATTTCATTCATCTCAATTTTTAAGGAGTATTTTACATTGGAAAAGATAAATTAATCATAAATTATTTGCATTTATTATCATACATCAATGAATCATGTTATGCATATACAAAAGTGGAAATGATAAAAATCTTAAATTTCGACATTATTCAAATTTAGAAATGAGATTACTCACTTTAATATGTGTAAGTACTACTCTTCAAATATGATTTATTGAACATCAATCCATTTAAATCAATCACAACATCCAAGTATAAGGCATGAAAAATAAAATTAGTTGAATTCCCTAATACTAAGAAACATCTTAAAATTCTTCATAAATTAATATCTTAAATTACTGTTAACTTTATGTTAATGTAGGTGAATCATTTACAACTTATTGAACACTTTTCTTCTTAAGTAATAATTAAATTACTCTCTTAGTAAATTAATTAATATCTTGATTATTTTTAGTATGTTGATTAATTTATAATTTAATGATAAGCAAATAACGCTTATCTAAGAAAATATTGGTTTCTTATAATAAAATTATCTATATCATTGATAATTCTTCTTTTATAAAACTCAACCTAAATCATAACTTAAAAAAAAGGCATAAATTTGTTAACCCTAATTCACAAACCTCTAAAAGGAACCATTAAACACATTTTTGGAAAACCTATAATTGCACATAAAAAAATTTCATTTTAAGCATGACTTATAAAAACTTAGGGTTTTTATTAGATTTATGATTGCATGCAAATAAATAAAGTATTTCTTATTTATTAGGTTAATATTCCTTATAAAATTACTATTGAAAACCCTTAATCAATTCACCTACAACATCTTTTTATGTGCATTAGTGGCTATATATAAGGCTCCAAATTATTTTACGAAAATTGGAACAAATGCTAGGTTATAGTTTATCTTACATATTTGCAAGGAAAAGAAGGAAGAACAAATAAACTTGATGATAAGTCATGCTTAAAATTATTTAGATAGTTTTTCCTGTCTTTGCTAGGGCTCTGGTCTCTGCTAGGGCTCCCGCCTTCGCGTTCCTGGCGGCCTGCCGGCTGGGGCTTTCGCTCCTTGGTGCTCCAGAGAAGTTTTCTTCCCTTGCCTCTTTTTCACGCGGTGTTCCTTTTGTCCATTTTTATTTTGCTTCGGTGCTTCCGTTTTTCCTCTCTGAATGGTTGGGAAGCGGTTGTGCGATCCTGGATTTTTGGAGGGATCGTTCAAATCTAGGTCTTTTCTTGAGGATGGTGGTGTTACCGTCCCCGCTGCAAACTCTTGCTTGAACTTGAGGGATAGTCCTTCTAGTGGGAAGGATGTGGAGATGTTGAGTGATGATTCTGAGGAATTGCATTTGATTGCTGAGCCTGAGTGTAATCCTTTGGTTGTTTGTGATGTGACCCTTAATGGTTATTCTCCTCCTGTGCAGTCGGATGAATTTCTTGTTGAGGTCCCAGTTAATTTAATCTCGTTTGATGATTTGGTTGGCCATGTGGGTGGCAGACCGGGTGATAGTGTTAGAATTCAAACTGATTGGCTTGTGCTTTCTTCTCCTTCTTCTTCTGAAGCTAAAGAAGAGGTTATTTTACCTCAGAAAGGGCTCTTGCAAGATGATCATTTTTGGGTGGGTAAACGTTCAAAGTGGAAAGCCAAAAAATAATTCTTTTCTGGTGTGTTTGGTGGCTGCTGTGTTGGTAGTTTTTGTGTCCCCTCCTACTTGGTTTCATGTTGCCCTTTCTGGTTATGTCTTGAGTTGGCCTTGCGGATTTTGCTAGTATTTTTTGGGCAATGATGGGGCACGGGCTCATCACTCTATATCTGTGGCTAGTTGGAAATCTTCGGTGGTGGTTCTTATTAGTGGTGATGCGGTTGGTTGGCTTTTGGTGGAATTTTGCACTTTCACTCCTTTGGATGGTCCGTACCTGGATTTGGAGTGGTTGGTAGTCTGTGCCAATGCTGAGCCTGGTGGCCTTTATGCTTAGTTTTCTCCTCATTTGAGTGTCCCTATGTAATCGTCTATTGTATCCAAAATTTTTTTGGACTTTTGATATTTTGGACTTATTGGATTAAGATTTTTAATTCAAAAAAAAAAAAAAAAACTTGACGATTTTCCTTCCTAATGCGGCTCCATGTGCTCGAAAGCTCCATAATGATATTAAAGGCGAACAACATACTTCTTTCAAATTTTTTTTAGCTGAACCAACTCCCGAATTCTAGTGAGAGAAGCTCCCGAATTCTAGTGAGAGATTTTTTCAAATTTTTCGATCCTGATCTCTAGTTCCAGTTGAAAGAATGGCGGAGGGTCGCCGGTCATCATATCCTGATGACCGGAATACCTCAAAATTACATTCTACCAGGTCTCCCATTGAATCTATTCATTACGAAAACAAAGGTAGTCACGCTTGGAACCAAAAATTGGTGATCAATCATAAACCTTTGGTTATCAATGAGGGTCGGTCTCTTCCCAAACAGGATTTGGTACTTTTGCTGGGAAAAGGCAAAGGAGTTCTTTAAAGTTTAAGCAGAAAGTCTACGGTGATTTCTTTCTCCCCTGTGAAGAATCTGTCGGCTGGAGCGGCTGATGACTCGGAGGCTTCATCCTCCATTGCTTACAATTTGAAGGATTTGGTACCGGTGCTGGGCAAAGGCAAAGAAGTTCTTAAAAGTTTAAGAAGAAAGTCTATGGTGATTCCTTTATCCCCTATGAAGAATCTGTCGGCTGGAGCGGCTGAAGACTCAGAGGCTTCATCCTCCATTGCTTATAATTTGAAGGTAAACCGATTTTCTAATTTACCTAATATTGAGCCAAAAATTCAGGAGCCTTTGAATTTGAATTTGATGGAAAATAAAGGAGATGACAAACTGATTTCGGTTGTTGGAAAGAAATCAGCAGTAGACCAAGACAAATTATAGAACATTGAAAATTTAAGTTCTGTAAATGCTTAGTCCAGAAGTCAGGATATTGTAGCTAAACCAATTCAGTTGGAGTTGGAAAATAATGATGTCTCGGAGGCAGTAAAAATTGATTTGGTTAAAGTTGCTGAAAATATTAAATTGCTAGAAAAATCTCTTGTGGTGAAAGTATTTGGGAAAGGAATCCCATTTTCTCTTTGTGTCATTTAATTAAGGCGACAATGGGATAAATTTGGGAAGTTTTACATTACCTCGTTGGGAGTTGAATGGATATTTTGTTCATTTCCTTCTTTTCAGATAATGGAAGAGGTATTGAATGGAGGTCCATGGTTTGTGGGAGGGCACATTATAGGTATGGAAAAATGGACACCTCAATTTTCCCCTACATCTTTGAAAGGGTTATCATCTTCGATTTGGATTTGTTAACCTCACCTACCTTTACATTGTTGGGATGAGACTAATGTTACCAAAATTGTCTCAAAAATAGGAATTCCCTTGTTATTGGATGGAAAAATGTTCAAATGGGGAAGGCGTGAATTTGCTAGAGCTTGTGTACATTTTAATCTAGACTCTAAGTTACCTCATGGAGTATGGATTGAAGGGTTATATGGAAAATTTTTTCAGAAAATTGAATATGAAAAAATTTCCTCATTTTGTTTCAATTATGGAAAAATTGGTCATAAAAAAGAGACATGTATGGTAATTGATAAAGAAACAAGCAATGAAGGTTTACATGAGGGAATCAATGTGGTGAATTCAAAAACACTTGGAGATATGGAATTGAAGGGCAAAGTGAAGTTCAAGAGAAATAGGAGATTTCAAAAACAAAAATTTCAAGTCGCAGCTAAGAAGGAAAATTCAGAAGATAACTTGGAACTGGTGAAAGAGCAACCAGGAAACAAATTTAAATTACTGTCACAGGTTTTTGCTGAACAATTAGTCAGGATGAATGCTGAAATTCATGAACTACCAGCCAAAGATAATAGTTTGGATCCAGATTTTCAAATTGCTGATTTGGTGAGTGTTGAAACGGAAGAACTTGAAGAGGGAGAATTAAATCAAGGTGTTGAGCTAGCTGGAATGACAGAAGAATTGAAGGGTTGTTCAAACATTCTGGAACAAGTGGAAGCTAAAGGAACAGAGGGTGTTGTGACGGAAAATGCTGGGAACAAACATACAAACTCTGTTATTGAAGAAATTGATTTGGTTGATCACGTGAAGTGCAAAAAAAAGCTGAAGAACTTGAAAGCTTCGGATGGACTTCATAGTTCCATCACTCCAATGGAAAAGGAAAACAAGGTGAAAAATAATGAAACGATAGATGAAGATGGAAGGTTTTTTATTCCTTCCAAATCAGGGTCTCATAAGAAAAAATTCAATAAAGATGCAAATGTATTTGGTCCGATCAAAGGCAGCTTAAGAGGCAAGAAGGCGAGCATTGTTAGGTGCATTTCTTCATTAAACTCTTAACATGATTTCATTTGAAGATATCATTGGCTGATTTGGGGATTGGAAAAAGAAGTTGAAGATGGAGATTAAAATAACTGTTAAAATTAAGGAGAGGGAAATGGATCGTGTAGCAGCTGATTATGTTCTATTGTTTTGTGATTTTTTTTATACTTTTTTATTTTCTAGCTTTAATTTAAGCAGAAATTGGAATTTGGAAAGAAAACTAGATTAGTGGAATATAAGTATCTCTCTATTTTTTATTTTTTACCTAATCGGGAATTTTGGGATACTAACTAACCTTTCAAGTTGTTTAATCTTTGGTATCCCCTCCACCCCAATTGGTTTAAAATGATAAGTAGAGAATCTTATTTTCATTATGATAGTTTCTTTTTTTTTTTTTTTTGAATTTTTGTCTTATGCTTAAATTTCTTCTAATAAAAGGCTTCCTTATTCTTTGTGAGGATTGCCTTAGTACTAGTTTATAAGAGCTTCTTTTTAATTTCAATGCTATATGCATCTTTCTAAAACGGAGTTTTAGTACAAAAATAGAAAAATTTGTAATAAAACTCCGTTTTAGAAAGCAGTAAAAAAGCCGTCCCGAACGAAGCCTAAGTCTTAGATTATTCATAATATTTTTCATAACTACAAATTCAATTTTAATATTTATTAATTAAATTCATAATTTAACTTTGACCTTTACATCGCTCAATGTCGCTCAATTGGACTCATTCGAATCCAAAATGAAACATTCTTGTTGAGAATTGTTATGATGAGACAACCCTTTCCAATCTGTGCTGAATTTTGAATTCATTTCAGCCTTCACAAAATTTTCAAGCAATATTATTATTTTTTTGAGTACTTTTCAGGGCTCATATTTATTTGGAATAAGATCTTGAAGGTTATAAACGCCTCGCTAACACTAATTTGAATTTTCAAATGCCGAGACTCACGTGATGGCATCCAATCAAACAAATTATAAACATTTCTGGATATGACAAAAGCAACTCGTCCTTTTTTATAATAAAAAGACAAATTCAATTCCCTAAAAACCAAAAAAAGACCAACTCGTCCCAAGTAATCAATTATTTTATTAAAATATTAAAATATTAATTTTTTACGAAATTCCCGGCAGTAAATTGACAAATTTAACCTATATTTGATAAACTTTCTAAAATAATTTTTTTTACAAAATTTTTTAATTCAAAAAATTATTATATCAAAAAATTATTTTAAAAATTGAAAAAACTTAGAAAAACTTTATTAGAGTTTTCTAAATCATTTTTTTAGTATAAAATTTTTTATTTTTATACTAAAATATTATTTTATAAATCAATACGATAGCTATCTCAAACGAGATCTTAAATTTCATTTGAGACAATTTTTTTCTTTTTAAAATTACATTTTAGTATAAATTTTTTTTAAACATAATAAAAAATAGTTGTTAAAAGTTTTTCCAAACAAAATATTAAATTTAAAATCTCAAAAGTATTTAACGCCGTTGTGGCTCATCTTCCCATCTTCAATGAATTATTTTGAGTCATGGAAGTGGATGGAAATAAAAAAAATAAAAAGGTTAGTCTTAATAAAATTAATAAATGATATTTTTACTATATTTAAATAATATTAAATTAGTTGATTCAAGTTTTTAGACAATATAAAAATAAAAAAGATTGATATATAATAGAGGATTATTGAAATCTTATATATTTACATGATTAATTTACAAATATTTATATTGATTTATATATAATTTTAATATTTAAATTATTATTAAAAATAAATTATATTTTAAAGAAGTTAATATTAATAATATTTTTAATATAATTTAAAATTGAAATATTATATAAATAAATATAAAATTTTATACATTTAAATATATAATTTATAATGTATAATTTTTTTTATATGCGTATAAATCTATCAATATAAAAATAATTTATATCAATAATATTTAACTGCTATTTATAAAATAAAAAAAAATTTATATATTTTATTTTTGAAAATTTTAAATAATTTAATTATGATATATATAGATATATAAATTTAATAGATAAAAAAAATATGATTAGTATTTTAATGAATAATAAAAAAAAGACTTTGTGGGAAATCATTATTAAAATTAAAAATTAAATTTTATAGAGCTAAAACATATAATAACCATTGGAGGCTTAAGGTAGTTGGTGGGCGAGCACCTATGACCTTGCCTCTTTAGTGCGGCAAATCAAGTGTGAGGTAGATGATGATGAATGACCTCACTAGGTTCCATCCAAAGATTATTTAGACATCCAAATATTTCTTTTGAACTGACAGCAGATATATACTATCATTTCAATAAAAAAAAAAAAAAAAAAAAAAAAAAAAAAAAAAAAAAAAAAAAAAAAAAAAAAAAAAAAAACTCTTTTTGGCCTATTGGTTGAGAGCTTAGGCTTCCAACTAAGAGGTCCAATGTTCGAGTCTATGTGTATGCGTTGTGTGTGTGAGTTTGCCTTAAATGACCTAAATGTCCAAAAAAAAAATAATAATAAAAAATATATAATAAAATAGTAAAATATTAGAAATATTTGTATAAAAAGTAAAAACTATTATTTATATCAATTTTTCAAAAAGAAGAAACGAGGATAAAGTCATAAAGCCCAAACCCCTCAATCCATTACTTCGTCCTTCTTGTTACTCTTAGTCACTGGACTACATTCTTCCAGGCCACATACCGTGAAAGCTCCACGGCGTAGCCGCCAATGGCTTACCACCGGCCGTCTGGCTTCCTGGTGCTCCTCATCTTCTTCGCTCCAGCTTTCTACTATCTCTCCGAGGCTGAGTATATTGCCTACAACACCACCGCCGGGATTGTCCCGGGAAAGCTCAACGTCCACCTTGTTCCTCACTCTCACGATGACGTCGGCTGGCTGAAGACCATCGACCAGTATTACGTTGGTTCGAATAACTCCATCCAGGGAGCATGCGTGCGGAACGTTTTGGATTCAGTTGTTTCTGCCCTTCTGGAGGATAAGAACAGGAAGTTTATATATGTTGAGCAGGTTGAGGTTCTTCCTTTCTTCGGTTCTGACGCATTTCTTTTGATTTGGGATGAACTAGGGGAACTATTATCAGGTGTTCTAGGTTAACAATTGATGATGAGTGGTGTTTGTAGGCGTTTTTCCAGCGTTGGTGGAGGCAACAGAGTAATGCAATAAAGAAAATCGTGAAGGGACTGATCAGCTCCGGTCGACTAGAGTTAATGTACTTCAACCTAATTCTTCTTAGTTATCTTTTAGGGAATACTTTTCGTAAATCGCATGTTATCAAGTTTTGGCTTGCACATCGTCGCTTAGTTCCTCAATAATTTTTTCAAAATTTTGATTGAAGAAACGGGGGCTTCTGCATGCATGATGAGGCGGCTTCGCATTATATTGACATGATTGATCAGACAACCCTGGGCCATCGCTTCATTAAGCAGGAGTTTGCGCAGATTCCGAGGATTGGTTGGCAGATAGATCCGTTTGGACATTCGGCTGTACAGGCTTATTTGCTTTCCGCAGAGGTAAAGGAATAAATACATTCGTATGCGGTAATCAGTATAATAATTGCAAAGTCAATAATTCATGAGAAGTGCATAATTAAATTGATAGGCTAACTTGAAGTCTCTACGGCAATGTGCTCCGCTGTTTTCATTCTTGCAAAGTTAGTTTTGTTCTCGTCACGATCTGGCTTGACTTGATTATCAAGTCTGAAACAACTATTTGGACGGTAATTAAATTTCTTTTAAAAACAATTAAAATGATCTACTAAGTTTTACCTATTCTAATTCGCTCCTTTTCTTCTGTACATAGCACTTTCTCTATCCGCAGTTAATTAGAGTTCTATAATACAGCAATAGAAATAATATGCATATTTGTTATTATGGTAATCATTAAACTTTTCATTTAAAAGAATTTAAACATGAGCATTGATAAGATAAAAACATCATTTTACATAAAGCATTCTCTTAAACTGTAATTGTTAGATTATAAACTTTTAATATGCCATTCATTTTAGGAACTCCGTTTAAGGTTTGAAGTTTGAACCAATTATGAGATAATTATTTTCATTTTCATTTTCTTTTCTAATCTTTTCCATCTTTCGTGCACGGATACATTGCTTTTCTTGCCAGTATTATAAGGGTTTGAGCTCTTTCATTTAGCATGTATGTATATTTCCTTTTAATATATTTCTTTCATTACCTTATTTTATTTCTACATTTTAGTTTGTGCATACATGAATTTTAATGAGACGTGTTCATATTTAATGTGTTATACTATAATAAAGGTCAGTTGATTTTTCCTTTTAATGTGAGGTAGTGTTATGATTAGCAAGCATACATACAATATGCCATGTTAGTAAATGCATTTAATCATAAACAGAACTATAATTATAAAATAAAAATATAATCACCCACCTCGATTTTCTTTTGAAGACCAATTCTTTCACCTCAATGTTTTAGTTTTTAGAGCTACTAGTAAATTTTAATTTTTTGATTAAATTAACAATAATCAATATCATGGTTTAAAATTGCGCAATAAGCGGTGCTCCTCAAGGTGCGTCTCAATGCAATTTTAAACTTTTAAGCCTCAAAGCCCACGCAATGAGAGCTGGCATTGAGGCGTACACCTCAAGTTCATTGAGGCGCGCCTCGCCTCATGTTTTAGAGGTTTCCGCTTCTTAAAATTAAAAAAAAAAACCCTAACTTAATATATATCTATTCGGTTCGGCCCCCCACCCCCGTGCGTCTTCGGTCCTTTACGAACCAAAACTAGGTTTATTCTCCCTTCTTCTTCGAGCGACATTTTTCCCTCTTCCTGAGTTCCTTCCATTCGACTAGCGTCGACTTCCTTTCACCATGAGTTGCTCTTTGCCTATTGCTTGGAGTTCTCGTCTATCGTGAGTTGTGCTGGAGTCTCCTTCGATCGACTATTGAAAGCTCTTCTTTTTCGTGGTTCCATCTATCACCTTATTGTGAAATACAATATTGGTCCGTTCTGCCATATGGACCTCCATATTCTGCTGAGTAAGATTCCACAATCGGTCTGTCTGCTCAGTATCACTAGGTACATGCTCGGTACTATTCGGTACCACTCGGTACAACAATGCTTAGTACCACTAGGTACATGATCGGTACATGGTAGATATCGCTCGGTATATGCTTGGACAGGTCGAGCCCTGGCAGGGAGCAGCGTCCCCTTGGACCCCCGACAGACCGGCATATTATTGTATTCATCATCTTTAGTAATAGTTGTTAGTGTTAGTCTGCTTCTTCATAATTACATGTTTTGTATAAGTTTTTTTAATGTAGAATAAGTAAAACATTATGTTTAGGAATTTGATATATTACACTAATATATTTTTCTCATAAAGGATGGTCATAAGTAAGAATAAAATTGCATCAGGTCATAAAAAAGATCCAGCATGGAAACATAACACTCAGGTAGATGCAGGGGGAAGTGATAAAATATATATTTATCTAAAATGCAATTACTGTGACAAAGTTGTGAAGGGTGGTGTGACTAGGATGAAGGATCACCTTTCAGGGTCCCACAAGAATGTTGCTTCATGCTCCAAAGTTTTTGATGCTGTAAGGGAGGAGATAAAGTCATACATGAATAAGTATATCACATCAAAACATCTTGCACAGAAGCAATTTGAGGACAGAGTTGATGCTGGCTCTTACTACGGAGTGAGCATCATTATATGGTGGACACATCAGAGGATAAGCCTCCTTCTACGCAGAAGATGGCCCCAGAAAATGCAAGGGAGGCACGAAGAAGAGTTGTAAAGATATAAGCAAGTTCTTCTACGAAAATGCAATTCCATTTATTGTTACAACATCAGTTGCATATTACAACATGATTCGTTGTAACATCACCTGCATATTACAACATGATTCATTCAGTTGGAGCATTTGGGAGAGGGTTCAAACCTCCAACCATGTATTATTTGAGAACATGGATTCTGAAGGAGTTTGAAAGCACTAATAAAAGCATTGAAGAAATTAAGAGGACTTGAGTTAGCTTTTGAAATGACAAACTGTCATGCTTAATGATCGGACGCTGTGCAAAATGAAATTGGTAAAGTTTAGCCCAAATCTGTTAGCATAAGCAGGTTTTATGTTGTTTTGGTAGTTTGGTTGCAAACCAAGAGCATTAGATAACTGATTCACCTCCTTTGCTTAGCGGTCTTCTCTGGCGCATTTAATGCTGTTTCTGTCTCATCATTGTTTTCTTTTTTCTAGCTACAAAATTTATGAAAAATACTGCCACTGTTTCGTGACTGTATTCTTTAGAAGGCCTCTGATGAGTGTTTGTTTTTGGCCCTATGCATTTCTCTTCTCAGATAACCTCTACAGAAAATTTCCACAACCTCAGATAATAATTTCATTTATTGTTTTCTTTTCACGTGCTATCCACTAATTGGAAATGACTCTCTAAGTTTCATTAATGATTCAGATTTAATACCATGATCACATTGAGAATACATCATTAATGAGAGTAGTATTGCTGCTTGCCATGAAGACATGCGGATCAAGAGGAAAGAACATGTGGACCATGACACTCACCCTTGAACTTTTTCAAGTCACCATATCACAAATTAACTCAACAGCTACTTAGCAGGATACATAGATCAAAATCTGTTTTATGAGAAAAAGATCAAAATGGTCCCTTAACTCTTTGGGAGGGACCAAAATGATCCCCAACTATTTTGAGGAACCAATTTGGTCATTTTGGTCATGCCATTAAAAAATAACGGAAAATGCAGATTGTAGCGAGGATATGATCGGAATAACCATAATAATAATAAGAAGAATAAAATGGAGAACGATAGTAACCTTCACAATGAGCGAGCTCCTGTCATTATGTTCGATGCAACGTGAAGAACGACGAACTTTCACGACTTCTGATAAGGAGCGTCGTCGAAGGAGGCAAAGAAGGCTTTAGTGTCTCGTTCAAAACCCTCCCGTCGCTATGCCCAATCCAACAGGAAGAATGACGAACTTTCTCAAATTCTGATTCGACAAGAATAAACGTCGTTGATGGAGACGAAGAAAGGCTTTAGTGACTTGTTCAAAACCCTACCTTAGCGAAGCACACAAAGTCCAACAATGAAGAATGCGGGGGAGAAGAAAGAGAAGCACATTGTGTAGGAATTAATATGTAATTTAATTAATATAAAATAAGAAATTTTAAAAATTATTAGATAATTAATAATGTAAATAGTAACTAAATAATTAATTAAATAATTAATATTTTAAATAATAATTAGATAATTATTCAAAGTAATAATAGTAGTTATATAATTATTTAAGTTATTAATATTTATAATGGTAATTAGATAATCAAGCTACTTAATATTCCTAAGATGTTATTAGTTAGGTTAGATAATTAATATATGACTAAAATTTTTAAATTATAAATAAAAATATTATTAATTTCTCTTATTCAACAGACGATTAATAAATTAAAAAAAAGTTAGAATTACCTGAAAATTATATCTAATAAGTAGTTTAATTAAAAAACTACTAAAATAACCCTAATTTTAATACCATTAAGTCCAATATCCATTAATTTGAATCTTTGGACCAAAATCGTTAAGGATCATTTTGGTCCCTCCTAAAGAGTCGAGGGATTTTTTTATCTTTTTCTCTATGTTTTATTCTTAACATGATATTGTACCTTTTCCTGTCCTAAATATAATATGCACGATTTTTCTTTTTATTACCCTTACAACAACAACAACGCCAACATCAAGCCTTTGTCCCACTATGTGGGGTCGGCTACATGAGTCATTTTTCGCCATTTTGTACGGTTAAAAGTCAAATTCTCATTTAAATGTAATAAAGAAAGATCAATTCTATTATTTTCTAACCAAATCTTTTTAGGTCTACCTCTACCTTTCTTAACATAAGTCAAATCTAATACCTCAACTTTCCTAACCGGGTTATTGGAAGGCCTCCGTTTAATGTGACCAAACCATCTAAGGCGACTCTCTCTAATCATATCTTCCACTGGATCTACTCCAACCTTTTCACGTATATGCTCATTTCATATCCTATCTCTAAGGGTCAAGCCACTCATCCACCTAAGCATCCTCATCTCTGCAACACTTAACTTAGTATTATGCTTCTCTTTTAATGACCAACATTCGACACCATAAAGCATTGCAGGTCTCAGCACAATCTTATAGAATTTACCCTTAAGTTTGTGGGGAACTTTTCTATCGCACAATAAGCCCGATGCATTCCTCCACTTCAACCATTCAACTTGAATTCTGTTGATAATATCCACATCAATTTCACCGTCACTCTGAACAATAGATCCAAGATATCTAAAACGTGTACTCTTATTAATGACTTGATCGCCCAAAGTCACAATCCCCTCACTAGGTCTATTGCTACTAAAATTACACTCCATATATTCAGTTTTGGATCTACTCAAGCGAAAACACTTAGACTCTAAAGTTGACCTCCATAATTCAAGTTTACCTTCAACTCCCTCTCTAGTCTTATCAACAAGAAGAATATCATGAGCAAAAAACATACACCAAGTAACATCCTCTTGCAAATGTTTAGCGAGATCATTTTCTATTAATTTCTCTTATTACCCTTAAAATTCCATATTTTGAGTTATCACTGTGTAGAAGTAAAATACTCACTGTTTTACATAAAAAAAATCATAACATAATCATCTTGATGCTATTGAACTTTTTAGTCTTTAGGACAGTCCTTTTTTTTCCTGAAAGCCACGTTTTGCATGGAATAAATTTGGACTCTCTGCAGGTTGGATTTGATGCTCTGTATTTTTCTCGAATTGATTACCAAGATAGGGATGAAAGAAAGGACTTGAAAAGTCTTGAGGTTGTATGGAGGGGTTCCAAGACTTTTGGTTCATCAACCGACGTAAGTGTTTCTTATTTAAATTTTTTTGCTCTTGCAAGCGGCTATGTTTGCTTGATCCATGATTGTTGATATCATGACTTTCATGTTTCCAATTCATCTTTGGCTCTTTTGTTCAAGTTTTACTATACTTGATTTTTCACCAGGTTTTTACTGGCATTTTTCCTGTAAACTATGAACCTCCTCCTGGAGGTTTTTATTTTGAGGTTAATGACGACTCCCCAGTCATTCAGGTAAATTTGTTTGGCGTTCTGTTCTTTTTTTTGAATGGCAATGGGTAAAAATTTTAATTTAATGCTTTCTTTTGTTTGCAGGACGATCTACTTTTGTTTGATTACAATGTTCAGGAACGAGTAAATGATTTTGTTTCTGCTGCTATATCACAGGTATGAAAATCTTTTATTATTCCAAGTATCTGTCATCGTTACCGCAGAAAGGTCATGTATTGCTGTCCAATTAGCATTGCACTTTTTTTTTTTCTGTGCATTGGTTTTCTGTTTAAGTGATGAAAAGACCATACCTTCAACATACAGGTTTCAAAAGGGAGGTTAGAAGTAAAGTTACTGTACTTTTTTTTTTTCCTTTTAATTTTAGTGCTGGAGCGGCAAGCAAAGGGCTTGATTTTGCAGGACCATTCAATATTTTTAAGAAGGAATTTGCATATGCTTGAGCTCCATATTAGGAAAGCCGAGGTAGAAATGAAGCAATAAAATTTGAGAATCTATTCAATATACTGATTTATTGTCGGTGAGCATGGTCCTGAGTTGGGTTGGGGGGTGGGATGGGGGGTTGGGTGTGTTGTTTGGAATGCCTATTGACTCACAAAATTTCAAATGAAGTGCTCCCCAAAAATTGCCCCAGGCCCTTAGTTCTTGTTCCCCTTCTCTTTCAAGGTTTGCTTCTGTTGTGGTTTTTTGAACCTCTTTTGATTTCTTATATTGGCCTATTGTATAATTTCCATCTAGCCTAATATGCCTAATGAAATACTAAATCTGCCATTTATGTTTCAGGCAAATATTACACGTACTAATCATATCATGTTCACCATGGGGACTGATTTTAAGTATCAATACGCAAATTCCTGGTTCAAACAAATGGACAAGTTTATTCATTATGTTAACCAGGTAATTGTTACTTCTGCAACGCATTTAAAATATACCTTTCTTTCTTTTTTGTCACTGCAAAACCTATGATGGCTAAAATCTAATGCTATTATGGTTTCATGCCGGCCCTTTTTCTCCCATTGTACTTTGTAGATGTACGTGAATTTGTAATTGAGCTAGATTGAATGTTTTAGGTTCAACCAAGTTCATTTGCATGAGAATATCTATTCAGTGTCCGTCTATTTCCTCTAATTATTAATTTCTATATATTTTTGTTAAGCAAAAAGATCAAAAGGCCGAGATTTCCTTGCAATTGAGAATAACTGTAACAGAAAGTACAGATAGAAAACAGAGATGAAGTTCTGCTTTCAACTGAAGCAGAAGTATCTTGTATTATATCATTTCTACGACCAACTACATCTATTTATACAACTTATATTAGCTGTCATCCGTACATTATAGCTGTTAGGTAACTGAATGTGGTATGAGACATTCTTGAGTTGTATTGTTATTTAACACCCTCCCTCAAGCTGATGTTTCGGTAGAAGAGATTAGCTTGGATCGAGCACTAGGTAATGATTTTGTGAACAAATCAGCAAGTTGATCTTTGTTTGAAATATGATGAACGTGAATTGTTTGATCTTTGATGCAGTTTCGAATAAAATGACAATCAACCTCTATATGCTTTGTACGAGCATGATAAACTAGATTATTTGCTAGTGCTATAGCTGATGTATTGTCACAATATAGAGGTGTGGAAGATCTTTGCTTGCAATCTAGTTCTTGCAATAGTTGTCTCAACCAGATTATCTCGACAGCAGCAGAGGCTAAGGCTCTGTACTCTGCTTCTGTCGAAGATCTAGCTATAGTTTGTTGTTTCTTTATACTCCAGGAAATAAGAGAATTTCCTAGAAAATTACAGAAGCTAGTAGTTGACTTCCGATCCAACTGATCACCTGCCCAATCTGAATCTACATAGGAATGTAGTTTAATTGATTCACCAGAGATAGGTAATCCATAGTGAGTTGTACCTTTAATGAACCGAAGTATTCTTTTTAAAGCTTAAAAATGACTTTCTAATGGATGATGCATGTATTGACTTACTTTGCTCACTGCATATGAAATATTCGGTCTGGTTAAAGTCAAGTATTGAAGAGCACCAACCAATTGATGGTATAGTAGCTGATTTGTGCATGGCTTGTCTTCGGTCTTGATAACTGGTGGTTTTAGTTGAGTTGGAGTAGCCACTGGTTTACAATTCAACATACCAGCTCGATCTAGGATCGTTTGGGCATAACGATATTGATTTAGAATAACACCTGATGAAGTGTATTCGGTTGTAATGCCAAGAAACTGAGATAAGGAGCCCAGATTTCTCATTTTGAATTTGCTATGTAGGTAATCGAGCGTTTTCTGTATAATCTCCTTGCTATTTCCCGTTAGCATGATATCATCTACGTAGATCAAGAAGTATATTTGAGCTTTGTTTTGATTGTAGATCATAAGCGACAGATCAGAATTGCTTGTTTTAAAGCCAAGTGTATGTAAGGCTCCTGATAGTGTTTCGAACCATTGACGAGGGGATTGTTTCAATCCATAGATAGCCTTTTTAAGCTTGCATACATAATTTGGATGAATAGCATCCGAAAATCCCGGCGGTTGTTTCATGTATACCATATCCGTAAGCTTACCATGCAAAAATGCATTTGATACATCCAATTGATGTATATACCATTTGTAATGAAGAGCTAGAACAATAAGAACTCTCAGTGTTGGTTTTTTTGCTACGGGACTAAATGTCTCATGATAATCTAGTCCGTATTCCTGCTTGTAACCCAAAGCTACCAGTCGAGCTTTATGTCTTGCTATAGTCCCATCTGAATTGTATTTGGTACGGAATGTCCACTTACATCCGAGTAGATTTTGGTTTGGACAAGGTGGAACTAGATCCCATGTACCTTGCAATTGAAGAGCTTGGAACTCTTCTGACATGGCTTCCCGCCATTGTTTGTGCTTGCAAGCTTGGTTATACGAGGTAGGATCTTGATGGGTGATTTGATGAGTTAGATTGAAAATTTGTTTTGGTTTAAGATGACCTGTTTGGTAACGGGTTTTCATGGGATGTGTTGAATGCTGTTGGGGTTTGTTTGTGGTTGATTCGATTGATGTTGAAGAGGGTGGAGATGGTTGTAGCTGAGAGAAATTTCGTAAAGTTTGCAGAACTTTGAGGTGATCTTGTATGAGGAATTTTGGATATTGCAATTGATGGTACTAGAAGCAGTGGAGATATGTTGGTGGAAGAATTTGACGATTGTGGTGAAGATGTATATGTACAATAAGGGAATTCACTTTCATTGAATACAACATGTCTTGATGTGTAGATTTTGTGAGTAGTAGGATCAAAACAGTGATAGCCTTTTTGGGATCCAGCATATCCAATGAAGACACAAGGTGTAGATAGGGATGATAGCTTTGATTTGGTGTAAGGTCGAAGCCATGGATAACACAAGCATCCAAAAGTTTTCAGGTGGCCATAAACAGGGATTTTATTATATAGGTTTTCATACGGCATTTTGTTGTGGAGCTTGGAACTTGGAATGATATTAATGAGATAAACAGCAGTAATAAGAGCTTGAACCCATAATTCATGTGGAGCTTGGGCTTGAACAAGAAGACTTCTAGTTGTTTCAATTATATGCCGGTGTTTGCATTTGACAACATCGTTTTGAGCCGGTGTATAAGGACACGTGTATTGATGTGTGATTCCCCATGATTTGCATACTTGTTGAAAGTGATGATTAATGTACTCACCACCGCCATCAGTACGAATGATTTTATGGATTTGCTAAATTGACATCTGACCTAATGATAGAATTCAATGAATTTATGAACTACATCAGATTTTTGATTTAGTGGAAATACCCAACAAAAATGGGAATAGTCATCTATAAATGAGACATAGTAACGATGACCATGTATTGAAACAGAAGAAGAGGGTCCCCATACATCCGAGTGTATGAGTTCAAATGTAGATGCTGTGTTGGAAATAGAAGAAGTAAATGGTAATCGTTTCTCTTGGCAAGATTACATGTATTACACTTCTTATTGTGTAGAGTAGTACAGATTGTAGGATCTAGATTGGTTATTAGTTGGAGCTTGCGGTGGTGGGGATGACCAAGGTGATTATGCCATAAATCTGGAACCAGTTGAGCCGAAAATAGAGCCAGAGATGATGTAGCTTTGGATGGATTTATGGAGTAGAGACCATTGTGACTAGGTCCCTGAAGTAAGATACGATTGGTCCGTGAGTCCTTGATTTGATAACCAGAGGAGGAAAAGGATACCGTGCATGCATTGTCCCGAGTTAGTTGGTATACAGATAGTATGTTGAATGAGAGATTTGGAACGTGGTGAATCTGATTAAGTTTAAGATTACCTGTGTGGGTTGGGAGGAGACCTTTGCCAGTGTTTGAGATAGATAACTGATGTCCATTTCCAAGTGTAACTTGTGAGTTACCTGTGTAAGGTTACGCCAAATTGATTTGAGTAGAATCTGTAGTGAGATGAGTAGATGCCCCACTATCCAAGAACCATTCATTGGACCGAGCTTCATCTAATGGGGTGAATAGAGCAGTTTTTGATGTTTCTTGATATGAATGATCATGTCTGTGCCAGCATTTGAGTGCTGAGTGACCTGGTTTTGTGCAGATTTGACAGATAATTGATCAGTTTGATTGTTTCTCTGCTGGAACTGTTGATTTTCGATAATTGCTGTTGTTAGCGAATCGTCCACGATAGTTATTGTATCGACCACGACCGCGTCCACGGGATGCGGTTAGTGCCATTTTTTATCCGAAATTTGAAGTAGTTGCAGGTCACGAGTAGCTTCTCGAGCTAGAGTTTGCTCCTCAGTGCAGAGTAGCGTATATAACTAATTAAGATCCAGAGGCTGACGGCTAGTACGTATAGCCGTTTTAAATGCCTGATACGTTTTTGGTAATCCATTTAAAGTATGGAGTATGATGTCTTCCGATTCTATCTGGCATCCTGCGGCTGCAATTGCATCCACTTTGGATTTTACAAGAAGTAAGTATTGAGTCATTGTGTGATCACCTTTTGATAGAAATTGAAGCTCATTTTTCAACTGCATTATGCATGACCTTGTTGATGCCTGAAGACGATGATTGAGCGTGGACCAGATCTCGGCACAGTGAGCCAGAGATAGCACATATGGTAGGATGGAAGGTGAAATCACTGACATTAGTGCAGCAACAAGATTTTGATCAAGTAAAGTCCACATATCGTACGCAGATTGAGCGCCGGCGGGTGAAGCTGTTTGTTGTGACGGACATGAACAGGATCCATAAAAAAATACCTTGAATCCATTTGCAGCAAACACTTTTTCCACTTGCGATCGCCATAGTGGAAAGTTGTCGGAGGTTAGGGTTGTTGATACTAGATTCTTGATATTTCCGATCAAAGAATTTTAACTGTGGCGGGATCTGGATAGCGTTGATGGATGAGACGCTATCGATAGAAGGTGAGGAGGAGGTAGAGCCGGCCATTTAGCTATACAATGATGAAGTGAGAGGACGAAGATGAAAAATAAGAGATCAATGATTCTATGATACCATGAGAAGAACTCTAACAAAAAGTACAGAGAGAAAATAGAGATGAAGTTCTGCTTTCAACTGAAGCAGAAGTATCTTGTATTATATCATTTCCACGACCAACTACATCTATTTATACAACTTATATTAGCTGTCATCCGTATATTATAGCTGTTAGGTAACTGAATGTGGTATGAGACATTCTTGAGTTGTATTGTTATTTAAAAGCAATGTTTTTTTCTTTGTACTTTGGAGATCTTTATCAAGTACAATTTAAGAGCAAATTAATGAAGGCTTAGGACATAATCATGATTAGTTAAGAAATGAATTGACATAATATGTAGGATTAGACATAAGAATCAATTCAAAATGTCTTAATGTGAAAAGATGCAAATTATTTGTAATCATGCCATGCTCGTCTATGTTGAGATCCTTCCTCTTGCGTGCTTACATTTGATCAATCAGCTTTTGATATTCATCACTAGCTCTCACATATCCTTTTTGACTACTAACTAGACGTTGTGTTTTGTCTACTGCCATGTGAGTGAGTCACGTGAATGGAAGAGGTTAGGAGATCCTGGGTAGTGGGTTAGTTGTTAGTGGTTAACAAGGATCTGATTGATATGAGTGGCATTTTGTTTTTTAGTGAGGAACTTCTAGTATTCATTAGGGCGACCTCGTTGGCGGCAGCAAGTTCTTTTGCTTGCTCAGAGACTCTATTCCTAAAAGGGAATATCATCGTCACGACTCGGGCGCTAACTTGAAAAACACCTAGGACAACTCTGGAGAAAATGATGAGCCTCCATGGTGTCGCCAAGCCTGGCACTTGACAGGAGAAGGTTGCTCCTAGGGACGTCGTCGAGTTGAAGAAAGAGATGGGCAAGCTGTGAGATGTGATCTCCTTTGATAGAGCATAGATGACTGCCATGAGGAACATCGTGAACTTGATGAGGGTTGAGGGGGGCGTAGTCATCCAATAGACAAAGCTGGAGAGTTTCCTGTTGGGTACCAAGTACTTGTTGGATTGCCTGGAGAGAATCGGAGGGTTGATGCTAGCAATTGCGAGTGATCTAATGTTGGAGATAGAGGTGTCACTAAATGATCCGTCTTGAAAAATCCGAGGTTAATAAATGGGTTGGATTTTCTAACCTGTTTATTAAAAAGATCGGGTTTGGGTTGACATGCGAACTCATTTTTGACCTAAAAATAACTCGTTTAATATAGTTTTTCATTATTATTTTTATTTATGGGTACAATTTTTTTTTTAATCAAATATTTTAAACTTATAGTTAAGAAGTTATAAATTTTTTTTATTAACCTTAACGGGTTAAAAGGTTTGGTACAGATCATTCAGTTGATGTTTTTGACACGCTTATTAAATGAGTCGACTTTGAGTAAACTAAATTCGAGTCGGACACAAACACGACTCGTCAACTTGTGTTGACACCTGTAGTTGGTGATGCTTCATATTGGTTTGTGAACCTGAATGATGAAGTTTTTTTTGATGTATTTGCTACTGGATAGGATGTTGTAATATTCGCATGAAATGAATAAAATTTATTTTATGCGAGCTCTTTTATTTTTTGTGTTATGCCTTCTTTTTGATATGTTGTGTTGGCAAGTGTGGTTGTGAGAGCATTATTGTGAGTCCTTGGTGAGTAGAAGAACGTCTAGAAAAAGGTTGAGAAATTGTTATGTTTTCTACTTGCAGCGAGAGAATGAGCAAGTGATGATGTGGAAAGTGCTAGTGAATGACTTCGTGTCGAGTGTTGAGATGAGGGGATGTGATGGGTTCAGTCTCCTGTCCCTCTTAACTCTGGGATGTATTCTATCTTGCTCTCTTCCGTGTCATGGGTCCCTCCTTGGAGTGATTTCTTGATGATGAGTGGCTGAGGAAGATTTAGCAACCTAGTTGTACTCCTCAATTATCATGTTACTGTTGTTGACCACAAGTCAGCTTTCCCCACTCAATCCACCTCACTCTCGTCCAAACAACCCGAATGCACACGGCATATTCAACATTGCCTTTTATTCCGTCAACTATATGCACCAGCGAGTTTGAGAATTCAATTCAAACTCAACCGCACAAAGGAACTTCGTTTTGCTCTCCAGTCTCCTTCACGCATGCAGACACTCACCCCTTCCTCACTTGTTCCCGCGAATCTGCATGCAAGACCCACGGCCGAGTCTGACTCCAACCTGAGGCCTTCGCATACTTTTGCTTCTTCAATCATGGCCCCGCATTTGACAAGCCTGTTCCATTTTGGCACGCACGTGACGCCGTTCCATCCTGAGCCCATGCATGTGACGCCGTTCCATCTTCGGCTGCAAGCGTGATTTTCCCCAGGCCACCCGTGCTAAACCGGGGTTTCCTATCTCGACTTGAACTCACCATCCCGATTTCCTGCACCCAACCTCCGACTCTTTCTAATAAGTGTGCATGACAAATTTGTGTTTTATATATATATAAAACAGGTACTCCAATAATGATCGCCGAAGACTTGTGCTGGGACCAATCATCTTCTCAAAGCCCTCAGTCGTCGAATCTCTAATATGGACGGGAGGATTTGAAAGACAAGTTCCTCCCAACCTCCCTTCGACGATGAAGGAAATCCCGGGCAGTTGTTGAATGTCAAGAAAAATAGAAAAAGTGCTTTTTTTAAATTAAATCCTCTTTAATTAACAGGTACCATAATTGGAAATTAAAGGATTTGAAGACATGTACCGAGAACTATAAGGTTCATCGGATATTTAATCCGGCCTGATAGATTTTAAAGGCAAGTGCATCCCAACCTCCATATGCAGGGCTGAACTTTCAAATCCATCCTAAACCTCCATATGCAGGGAGGGGTTATTAGGAGGCTACCAAAATTTTGAACAAAATAAAAGAACTCCACAATTAATTTAAAATAATAATAAAAAATAATTATAATAATTAAAACAAATTATATGCCATTTAAATTAAAAAAGAAAGAGGGGAGGAAAGGGCAAAATGAATTGAATTGCTTGATATGGGTAATTACATCACATAAGGACAATGATAAGTGGAGATGATCCGAATCCCAATATTATTATTCAATTTGCTTGTAAAATATTTTCAGAAGCACATCAACATTAACAGCTTGCAAACTTTGTGAGGTTCTCCTGTATATTTTTTTTTTGGATAAACTGAGTCTGAAAACTATCTTCTTTTCACTAAGGCAAATTTAAACTGCTACTAGCAACTTCAGTTCTTTTAAACAAGATTGGTGAAGGTGGTTTTAGATTTGTGTAAAAGAGTCGGTTAGCAGATGGTACTATAATAAATGTGAAGCCGCTTTCTTCAAAGTCAAGTCAAGGAAATCGTGAATTTGTAAATCAAATATGCATGATTTCTGCATTACAACATCCAAATCTTGTAAAGCTTTATGAATGTGAAATCAGTTATTGTTAGTAAATGAATGTTTGGAAAATTATAGACGTGCAGGCGATCTTTATGGGCCAGAACAATATCAGTTAAAGCTAGATTGATCCACAAGACACAAGATTTGTCTGGGCATAGCTATAGGTCTTGCTAATCTGCATGAAAAATCAATGCTGAAGATTGTTCATGGAGACATAAAAGCTACAAATGTGATGTTAGATATTGATCTCAACACCAAAAAAATCAGATTTTGGATTGACAAAGCTTGATGAGAAATGAAACACCCATATTGGCCATTGGATCCGCAACCCACTTCTTCAAGTCGATAGAAGGCAATATTCCTACAATAGCATCGATTTATATGCTAAGAATTCTTTCGCATGTGCTCCTATTTTTATATCAAGCTCCTAAATACAATATCTAAGAATCCTTTGCAGATTTATTAAAAGTGCTCATATACTTTGATGATGGTCGTGTTAACAGAAAATCTCAACTGAAGGGGACCTTATTAAAAAAAACTCAAACCCCAATGCAAAATGCAAAATTTTTAAAGTTATTGCAAAACCATCCCGTTGATGACCGTTTTGATAAAAAAATCTCAATCAGAGGGATCAATTCTCAAAACCTATTCAAATTTTAAAATCTAATTTCTGTCAAATTCTAAACATTTAAATGAAAATTTATTCACCCAAAACTTAAAATTAAAATACATCCATACTTTACAATGGTTTGACAAGGATGATGAATTGAAATGTATTACTATAATTCATTCTTAGTTAATTTATTGCCAGCAGGGACGTGGTGTGCTAATTGACTAAGTGGTTTTGCTGTTAAATGACACCTCTATATTACAGTCACGGCCAAAGCCTGTATGTTCCGTAATGGTTAAAAACCCCTTGAGCAATAAATTATAGGGTGTACTATACAAAACATAAAGCCCCATGTTATCTAAGTTTGACTTAAATTCAATATCTTAGACAGACATTCACCCTAGGTCTGCAAGATATTCTTGGATGAAGCAACTCATGGCTGCGGACAAGGTTCTTCTGTCAAGTTGGGTTGACTACCACCCTTGACTAAGTAGACCAGCGACCATAACAACTTGAGATGACAGAACCATGTGATCTTGATTGGGCCATCTTTATTCCTCCATCACCCGTTTTAGATTTATGATGATGAATTTCAAATCTTAAAAATACAAAAAATTTCAATTTAAAAATTGCTAAAGTTGCTTGTATTATATGATGGGTACTTAGTGCCTATCTCACGGCTAACCTTAATCAAAAGTTTTCTCTTTATCAGGAGAGTTAATTAACCATAGGGGCTTGCACTTATGAGAAACCAAAACTCAGATTATAAAATCTTCACAAAATGTGAGTGAAATCTCTGGATAGTGTCTTATCTAAAAGTCAATCTGCCTTCTGAAAATTTATTCTAAAACTTAAATTCGTTGAAACTCTCCCTGTCACTAAAAGGTGTGGAGAAGTTGGGACGCAAATTTTCGGAGTCCACTGCTTACAAACAGATACTCGACCATGTAATCCTTAAAATTTTTTGCCTTCGATTTTAAAAGGCCTTTAATTCTTTTTACATAGACAATTCTTTTTTAAATACAAGCCCTTGGACTCGATTCACTACTAGCTAGCAAGAAAAGATGATTAGGCTTAAAGAAACAAAATGCAAACATCTAACCTTGATGATAGCTGCGTTGATGAAAAATCTTGATTAGAGGGATATTATTTTTAAGATGCCCCCAAATTCTAAAGAAAATTATTTGGAGCTTAAAATCCTGATAAAATATAAAAAATTAATATTTACAAAAAACTAAAGATATTTCAAGAAAATTAATTGCTTTAAGTTTAAAGCAAAATATCCATCAACCCTTTGTATAGTTTGTCATTAAGCAGAATGAATTTACAATTAACCTCAGCTCATACTGAAATAATATCATATCAAGCACATCATTGTGATCACTATCAAAAAATCTCACTGTAGTAAGGCTGTGGCATGCGTCATCTAATCAGGTGGTTTAACACCAAATGACACTACTAAATAATGGTTATGACGATGGCCTTTTGATGTCATGGTTTCACCGTAGAAATGCACTTTTAAATTATTGGTATGACCAATTCTCAAATGTTTTCTAATGACTCTGCCCCTTAAGTTGTGAATCATATAGTGCAATTGATATGACTCAAAATCCTATGTTAGCAAATGATGACTTAAAATTGTCCTTTTAGTCAAATGTCTACCTCATATTTATAAGATCCCTTTGGATAATGCAAGCTTTGATTGTCAATAAGAATCCTTGGGTCAGGTTGTGTTGACTACCTTTACCGACAAATATCTGCTTTAAATTGGAGGTGATAAATTTCCTCTAATTTAAAATCAAATTGTTACTATAGTAAGCTAAGCATTTATCTCCTATCGACTTGCCTAAATTGAAAGGTTTCTATCTTCACAAGGAGGGTCAACTAACTATAATAGAGGCTTGCGCCTATGAAAAATTTGGAATAGAATTTTGAAAGTCTTGTGAAATGAGGGATAAATATTTGGATAGTATCTTATCTACAATCCAATCCGCCTTCAAAATATTTGCCCTAGAAGCATAAACTCTCTCAGGAGATTGGGTGCAAAATTTCAAAACTCACAGGGCATTGCTAACCATTGATGTATATCTGATGGGTTAGTTTCATCTGTAATACACCAAAAAAAATTGGACAAAATTCACAGGTTGCTCAGTCCTAAGCTAGATCATAAGTTAAAGATGGCGGTTCTCTATGTTTTATATATGACCCAAATCCAGATAATTATCATGCTTCTTATAACCTCATGGGGACTGAGTTTTCGTAGGCCTGGTGATGAAAATAATTTTATGTAGAATTTAATTTCAATGAAATTGTTGACTAATCAAAAAAAAAAAAAAAAAACAGATTGCTTTTAATGGAAGCAGTAAGATTTATCATAAATGTAAAGTAACTGACAACTTTCAAGGGAAGTCGTAAGATCTATCCAAAACTAAAATTACAGACAACTTTCAATGAAAACAGTTAGACCTATCACAAACGTAAACTACAGACAACTCTCCATGGAAGAATAAGACTTAATGTTTGGGAAACTTCTAAATAAAGTAAAAATCCCTAAACGAAACTAACAGGTAACTCCTAAGTAGAGCCGTAAGACCCATTTTAAATCAAATCTTCGGGCAACTGCTAAATGGAGCCGTAAGCCCCATCCTAATCAAATCTTTGGGCAACTATTAAACGAAGTCGTAAACCCCATCCTAATCAAATCCACGGGAAACTCCTAAATGGAGCTGTAAATCCCATCCTTATCAAATTTATGGGCAATTTCTAGGTGGAGTTGTAAGCCCCAAATTAGATCAAACTACTAGGCAACTTTTAAATGAAGTCATAAGCCCCAAACTAAGTAAATTAACCGGCATTCTAACAGTTGTAAGCCCCAAACCACAACATGCACCCCATAATGACTTGAATTATAGCCAAACCATTTCAGTTTACTTGGATTCCCTGAGAGGAGTGAACCTATGGATGCTAATTAGATTCCCGGATGCTATGATCAATGATTGTTAGTATTGATAGATTGAAACCTACGATATTCTTGGGCCGAGTGATCCGTGAAATTTTAATCGGGTCTACCTCTATCTCCCACAAATAAAACTAAAACTAAAAAAATTCCTAAGCTATACTAGAGTGATTCATCCTTAATTGAGCGTTCTCTCTTACGAAGTAGGAGGGGTAATTAACCATGATGGCTTGCACTCATAGGAAGTGAAGACTCAGATTTAACCGAATCCTGATATAATCCTTAGTAGAAATCTAGTTAATCAAAGCTCAATCTGCCTTAAGAAGAATTGAATCCTAAATCTGAAAAACGGGATACACGCTAAAGTGCCATTTTTATTTAGCAAATAGAAATGCCAGTGCAATACAAATGGCTTATGAGGAGTCCACTTAGATTGCATTTAACAATTGATTTTGTGGAAATATGGGGCATCCCTAGTAAGGAGTTTTACCTTACTCCAATCCATCGGAGCTTGACATTTGAAAATATATTTTTCCTCATAAAAAAAATGAACTATCATGTTTTCGTTTTATATCTAAAAGGAATCTTTGGTTCTTCATTAGAGGTCTGCGTGCAATTTTGCATATTTGAATCTACGCCTTTTTTTGAGATTTTATACTAAAATTATTTCATACCCGTGAGTCATTTGATTTTAGCAGAAGAACAAGTAATTTTCTTCATTACTCTTTTTTCATCATTATTTAGGATGGGCGAGTTAATGCCTTTTATTCAACACCTTCCATATATACCGATGCAAAATATGATGCAAATGAATTTTGGCCTCTCAAGACAGATGACTTTTTCCCGTGAGTTGAAGCGTTTTGAAAGTAGAAGTTTCTTGATCATTTTAGTTTATTTGACATTAATAATGCTGATGTTGGCTGGTAAACTTCAGATACGCAGATGGACCAAATAGATATTGGACAGGATACTTCAGCAGTAGGCCTGGTTTCAAAAGATTTGTTAGAGTGTTGAGTGCTTACTATCTAGTAGGGCTTCTCTTCTCTTTCATATTTTGAATATATTATCTAAAAAGTGTAACATCTAATGTTTTCTACCACTTCGTAGGCAGCAAGGCAACTGGAATTTCTTAAAGGAAGAAACAGCTCAGGGCCAACCACTGACAGTTTGGCTGATGCTTTAGCCACTGCTCAACATCATGACGCAATCAGTGGAACTGAACAACAGCACGTTGCAAATGATTATGCCAAACGGCTATCTATAGGCTATGCAGAGGTGAGAAATTCTGTTCAAGCTGTGTGGCAAGCCTCTCCTGGTTCTGTTGGTGCTCCCTGTCATTGAACAAACTACCCTACCTTGGTATTTTATCGTCTTTTCAGTCTGAGAAAATAGTTGGGTTATCTCTCGGCTGCTTGACAGAGTCACTTTCAAGTTCTGATTGCTATGACCCCGCAACAAAGTTTGAACAGGTTTGATAAGCTGAAATTGCTGTTTTACATTGCAAGGAAATCTTTTAGATATCTTTGGTAAAATTGTAGAAATAGAACTTATAATTGTTCCATCAGACATAGTCTATGATAGTTCCACCTTCCAAGTGTTCTCCAGTAAAGCAATTAAATTGACCTAAAACTAACATGCCTCCTTATCATTGAAAAAATTAGATTGATCCACAACTAACTAGTCACTAAATTGGACAGTCCTTGAGTCAGCTAACTCCATCTCAAAGGGATGGATCTCTTCGAAATGAGCTGCACTTCAAAACCTAGAATTTAAGATAACTCTAAACTCTCTTCTTACAGCAACTAGTGGATACAATATGCATTCTCAACCATTATGATTTAATCACCTTAGTGATAAGGAATGAGCTCTTGAGGGCTACTGAACGCCATATGCTATCTACAAGTCACCATATCGAATGCAGCAGCAACAATAATTGATTGATGCAACTTCATGAGAAACCGACTCCAAACACTGAATTCACAAATGGACACTCAAGGAAAATCCCCTTGTGTCCTGCTCAAGTTGCGGCCCAAGGAAAGAGATTGCATGCATGGATGAAGAAAATTTGAGGGAAGTTTGCACATAGATATTTTCAAATAATATCGAAATAAAATATTTATAATAAAATAGTGTAAAAAGGAGTAAATAATAAATATAATAATAATTGGAAAAAATATACTTGTGATAATCAATATAAAGTCCTATGTAATAATAATAAATATATTTCTATTTAATAATAATAAAATATCCATGTTTAGATGTACACATATATTTAAAAAAGGGTAAAGTAAAAAAATATCAATGGGGAATGCCATCACTTACCTTCTTTGAGTCTACAAAGGCACTGTTCTTGTAAAGGTACGGTACCCTGTTATCGTCAAATGGGGGTTACTTGGTCCCAAAAAAAAAAAAAAAAAAAAAAAAAGAAACCGAGGAAGTGCCTGCAATGCCCTTAAGCTTTATAGCTTTCGGGTCATTTTAAGTAGATAAATGACGTAGTGAGGACCACATTTTTAAGTAGATTTAAGGTGATTTCGTATACAGAAAAACATCTTAACTACCTTTACGTACCTTTATTGGTGTGGAGGAATTGATTTCCTAGGTTGCTATGCCCGATACATACACCCAATAACCTGTTATTGGCTTGATATGTTGACATACTTTTGCTAATCCTTGTGCGAGTGATCTTGAAGTGCTGTTGAAATTTACTGAAAATTTTGAACTTATATAAGAACATTGATATGAAAAAGTTGACAAATTAGTAAATACGAGAGAAAGTTTGCGAAAAAGAAGCTTGGAGTACTGAGGTGGGAATAGGCAGAGTTTTTAAACTATATCAACTAACATCAAGTAATGTCACAATGATTATTTGTATATTTTTATGATAATGATTCACTAGATATCAAAAGAGCTACAAAATCTTCAAAATTTTTTCTATTCAAGAATAACTGCAAATCTAATATAGTTATTTCAACATACATAAATCTTAAGAGAAAATGACTAAAATGGTTCTTCAACTCTTTGTGAAGGACTAAAATGACCCCAAGTTCTTGTGAGGGATCAATTTGGTCTCTCAGCTTTCTAAAAAGGGCCTTTTTGGTCATAATATCACATTTTGGGGTTAATGGTGCTAAATAAAGGGGTATATTAGTCATTTTTTAATTAAATTATTTATTAAATATAACTTTCAAATATTAGTATTTATTTTTTAATTTATTAAATATTTCTTTAATAAAAAATATTAATAATTCTATTCTAGAATGGTTCTAAATTAAAACCAGAATTATTAATAATTTTTTTTATTAAAGAAATGTTTAATATATATATGTTTTAAATACTATTACTTTAAATTATATTTAATAAATAATTTAATTAAAAAATAACTAAAATACTTCTTTATTTAACATCATTAACCTTAAAATTTGATGTCAGGACAAAAAAAGTCTATTTTTATAGAGTTGAGGGACCAAATTGGTCATTTAAAATAGTCGGGATCATTTTGGTCCTCACAAAGAGTTGAGTGACCATTTTGGTTCTTTTCTCTAAATGTTAGATTCCTATTACTTGAAGCTATGCACTATGAAGACATAGTTTATCTTCTTCCACTTCATAGACTTATCAAGATCTTATCATGAATTGTTAATTAAAAATTATAATGAGATATCAACATAACATGGTGGGTTAATTACAATTCTAAATCATATTATCTCAATGGGAAAAAAAAAACAAATTGCCACTAGTTTTCATTTTAAATTGTAAGAAAATCATGAACAATGTTTATTATTTGGATATCAATCAGGATCATATTTTTTTCTTAACATCGAAAGTGATGTAATGGAATCATAACATTCACCTTTTTATAGTTTATTATATCCCAACTTATAAATTTTCTATATTCTAATACATTTATCTTAGGAGCACCATTTAACACAACTTACCCCTAGCTAATACTTTTCCATCTCCACGATTGGGCATTAAACAAGTTCACTATTGTCTGAGGTGTAATACTCTAACTTACCCCTGGCAGTTACTTTTATTGTCGGCACAATAAGGCATAGATTTTCTTTCTATTGTTGTTTGAGGTAGAGGGCAAAATCATTAATGCGTTAGTATATTGGTGTCCCCTACTAGTATCATAAAAGAATGAACTCCATCTATTAGTATGCACATGCATTTGTTGTTATATAACATTTACCTTTTGCATTCTTTACACCATGCCTTTAGTAATTTTTGCATACATTTCATGAAATATTCTTAGGAGCTTGAAATATGAAAAGTACTGAGTATTTTAATTCAATATGAGGGTTATATGTATGAGAACGAGAAAATCAATTTAAACAACTTTATGATAGTGATTATGTATTAATAAGAATATTATTCAATGTAGATAGGAGGCTATAATAATAAATGCACTAAGTTTAGATCATTGTTTAAACTTGCGCAATATGAGGCTCGCCTTGAGGCCTGCATTTGTGCAATTCCAGTAGAAAATGCCTCGAGGCTTACGCCTCGAATTTCTTTTATGAGGCTTGCGCCTCAATTTTGTTGAGGCCCGCCTTGAGGCTCGCCTCGCCTCACTGGTGTGAGGCTTACGTCTCACCCTTATATATGTATATGTGTATGTATATATATATACATATAAACTTACATTTACAAAAATCATAAAGTAAAGCCCCGATCAAATCATACTTCGTGCACCCCCAAGTTGCAGCAATTTCCTCTCAACCTCTAGTCCGTTGCCTTCGCCACAACCACCAACGTCATAGCCATCGTCAAGGATCACTTAAAAGCCGCATGCCATCACCACCTCTAAAATTTTTGGAGAAGAATGATAGAGAAGAATTAGAGCATGGTTCTAGCCATTTAAAATGTAATTTTGCTCAATAAAATCTTAGGTTTCCAAATTAGAGTTTTATGAAAATTTAATTTTGCATTAATATTGTTAAGGAAAGTTTAAAAATACATTATAATGATGAAATTTGAATTTTCCCATAATTTTTTAAGTTTAAAAAATTAGGGTTTTTCCTAATCTTGAGATTTTGTGATAAGTTGTTAACAAATGTTATTCCTAGGAGTCTTGGGAAGGCTCTAATTATAAGAAAATGAGATTTTTATCAAAAAATTATTTCCCTAATTTTTTAATTTTAATTAATCCAAAAAATAATTAGGTTTAATTATAATATATGTTAAGGAAAATATTTTAAAATGTAATAGGAAGGAAATATGTAAAATTTAGATTTCTAAAATTAGGATTTTAATTAAAGCCAAAATTGTATTTTAAAATTTCATTAATTACTTAGGTATAAAGTAATTCATAAGGGAAAATAGTAAAGAATAACTGTGAAAATAAGAACGTGTTGTATTAATCAAGTTTTTGTTAATTGGCTAGGGGTAAGTGACAAATTACTCTCTAAATTCATGTTCTTTCTCTTTTAAGATGTTAATTATTTTGTCTTGCATATGGATTTAAGTATGTTTATGACGCATTATTCTTTTAAGAGATTAATTATTTTAAATTGCATATGGCCTTGAGTGTATTGAAAATTTTAATGGTATTGTGTTTACATATGTCTTTAGTTCTTCCATTAAGCAACTTATGGCTTTAGTTTTTCTTCATGCATATTGTTGCATATTTAGATAGAAAACTCTATTCATATGTACAAAAGTTCACTTTTAGCATGAAAATTCTTAATCAAATCCATTTAGTGGATTGAAAATATGCATAGTTGATATGATAAATCACCTTATATTATGATATCAAAATGATATGCAAGTTTGTGCATGTTGAGGCGGAGTACCAATAAGGTGCATTTGCACAATATGTCTCTTCGGGGTAACATGATGATGAATGACCAAATATGAAAATATACCTGATCAGTACAATATGGATACTCTGGTACGGATGTTTATATATATGATATCTATGTTGTAAAGCAATGTAAGGAAGTTTAGAAGTTTTATGTCCTTTAAAAGCATTCAATCATAAATGCTTTATAGATAAATACAAGTTTAGTTAGCATGCATATTGATTTTTTCTATATTGCATATGAGTTTAGTAGATGTAATTGTTACTTGTTGAGCGTTAGTTCATTCCCTAGTTTTGAGATACTTTTTAGGATATCCTGCCGCTAGGTGATGGCTGAGAGATCCTAGTTTACATATAGCCGTAGAGGACCGGAGGATAGGTTCCTTGTGTTTTTTTAGTTGTTGTGTAATGATTTTTGTTGGTGGATGTTGACATGATAAAATTTTTTATCCACCTTTGTATATCTTGAATTTATATGAAAAGTTTTGATATAATTGGAAGTTTTTAGTGGTGTTGATTATATATTAAATTGTTTTAGATTCACATGTTTCATGCAATTATGGTGGATGTTGACATGATGAATGCATTATTTATGATGACACCGAGTATTATGTACCTCGGAAGTAGAAAAGTCATATTATGACTATAGGCTTTTGCATTCATAGTAGGCATCACTTAGCACGCTGCTAATCATTTATTAATGGCCCCTCTCTTTTATGGTTGGATCTCAAAACACTATCTTTTTAGAAGAGAGAGTCGAGTATCTCTTACCTCATCTGGTCTTTTGTCTTTCTTTTTGTAGTTCGTTGCTTGTTGGCCTATCTGACTTTTCTCAACTTCAATTATCAATCGTATGTTTTTTTAAATATAGTGATGTTGAGCATGAATGTATAACCGATGATAATCAAATTTCCCTATCTTTTATAGTACTTGCGGTTGCTACATTTCCCATGCTACAGTGTCTTCTCTATAATACCCAAGCTGATAGCTGCTTCTGTCTTCTGCTGCTTTGTTAAGGGAGACAGAGGAGTATAGATAGAATTTAATTTGGCTTAAATATTATATGCATTTATTTATAGAATTTAGTTAATATTTTTTTTTTAATAAGTCAGTCTTAATCACAAAAGATAAAAAAAAAAGAAAAATCGGGCTGCTTCGATATGTCAAAAGATGTGCAGTAAAATTAAATTAGAAACTCTAGGAAACTGCAATTATATGTGTAAATTGATTTTTGTTGATTATTTTATACATTACTATATATGAAAATAATCGTAATGATGTGTGAATGAAATAAAAGTTATTTCACTGAATTTTGAAATGTGCGAAAAATAGGTTATAATTTTCTGGGAAAAATTTAAACTTAGTATTTTGAAAATTTTTAGGTATAATATATGAAGGTTAAATATCTAAGTAGTGTTTTATCTGTATCTAATTTACCTTCCGATAACTTCTATCAGAATTTAATTCATTAAAACTTTCTCCAAAATAGCATGGAGAGACTGGGCTCCAAAAGCCAAAATTTTCTGAGTCCATTTTAAGAAGTTTTGGATAAGGAGTTTAATATGAATCCATTGTTGATAAAGCCTTCAATAATTGTACTTACGAGAAATCCAAACCCTCCAAATTTCATCATATAAGTTGAATTACCGTCTTCTAAAGCATCCATCTTTAAGACAGTGGGCCAACAATCTTGGTCATGATATATAGGTTTCATCGGTAATTTTCTTGAAAGCTAGGTTTTTTTAGTGACATGATTAATACTTATTCCAGTAGTTTTCTTCCTTAAAGTTTATTTACAATCTTCTAAAACATCTCTTTCAGCCGTCTAACTTAGTATATGATTGGGATGACTTTTTTATTGCTTCTTAAAACGGAGTTTTGTAAAACAAATTAATTTTTTTACTAAACTTCAGTTTTAAAAAGCAATAAAAAAGCCGTCTCAAATGAAGCCTTAATATGCTGTTTGGGCGTTGTTTCTAATTTATGTTAAGATGTATTATGATGTATGAGGTATTATGTTACAGACGTCTGATGATATATTTTATCCTACTTATGTTATAGGCAAAAGTAAAGTAAGTTTTTTGCTATTGATTAGTATAGAAAATTTAGTTGATGTTTATTATAATGTAATTGCCCTGATGAACCTTTGCATCATCATAGACTTTTTATATTTTCTGTTTATTTTGGAATTTGGCCTGTTGATTAGATAAATTATCTGCTGGAATAGTGTACGTCTCTGCTTCACATAAGTAGCATTAGCATCGTTCTGGATTTTCTTTGTTAGTGATTATTTGTTCCTTTTTGTCTTCTACTGTGTAGTGTCCGCTTTTGAATATAAGTTACTGCCCTTCCTCAGAAGCAGAACTCTCTCAGGGAAAAAGCCTGGTAACATGGTTTATTTTTCATAATACTTTTGTCAGATATGGTAATCTTTACAGAAACTTCTTGAGCTACTTTAAACCATTTTGTAGGTTGTTCTTGTGTACAATTCACTTGGATGGAAAAGGGAGGATGTGATTCGAATTCCAGTAAGAACTCTTTCTTACTGTTTATCATGCTTAGCTAGATTTGTCCTTGGGAACCCCACGTCCTCTCTACTCCCTCACCCTGCCCTGTAGAAAAAGAAAAACAAAACACTAGCATTCATGTTGCATGGCTCTTGAGAAGATGAGAACTGTAAAATTCAGGGCTTTATTCCTTCTTCTTTACTTCATGTCCTAACTATTATTACAGGTTTAAATATTTTAATATTATTTATACGATGGAAATCAAAAACCTGTTTCTTTGTATCATACACAGGGCTTAAGTGCTGTTGACCTCCATGCCACAATCAAAGGGAAATAAACAAAAAAGATATAATAATATAAAGGTTTGAATCATTACCTGTCTTGAAGCCATGCCCGTATCTCTATTGAGACCCAGCCGCAGCTGCAGTAATAATTCCCTGTGCAAGTTGGCGCCGAATGGTCACATCCTTATGTGCGTAGCCGGCTTCTACCCCGCTCTTTAGCTACAATCAGTATAATAGACAGCAAAGTCCCACCAGCTAATGAATCTACAAAATTCAAATAAATCTTGAACGATATCAGCAATATAGAACATAAATATTACATCTATGCATGATTGCGACAGAGAAAGATGTTGAGTAATTACAAAAATACTAAAAACTAGTGTGACAGTGGTGGCAAAAGGAGAACAGAAAGTGATGATGCTATATACTACCACCAATCTACAAAGTGATATTCTTAGAACCTAAGTATGAAGCACCCTATCATTTTCATATGGATCTCAACTTGACAAGAGATAACATGTCAATCAAAATTTTGACTACAAGTACATACAAAGATCTATAAGGGCAAAGAGACAGACTCTTGGAGATCTACAAAATGAAGCCTTTAGCATGACATCCAAATAAACTTTTGGAGATCCGCTAAATAGAACTACTGTGTGACATCCAGAGTAAATATTTGGAGATCCACATGGTTAACTAGCATGCAACAAACGTAATTCACTTTAGACGCATATCACATTTGTTGGGTGACATTTGTTGACCTCCATGCCACAGCCAAAGGGAAAGAAATAAAAAAGTTGTAATAATAAAAAGGTTTAAATCATTACCTGTCCTAAAGCCATGGCCGTATCTCTACTGAGACCCAGCCGCAGCTACAATAATCATTTACTGTGCAAGTTGGCGCCAAATGGCCACATCCTTACATGCGTAGCCAGCTTCTACCCTGATATTCAGCGACATTAAATGGAGAAAGAATGAGGACATTCAACTCTTGTGCTCTTCTCACGTAAAACCCCTCCGACTCTTGCGACCTCCTGTATGCAAGCATTCCGACGCCTCTTCCAAAGCCAAAGCCATCCTCCATCCTCATCTCTACCTTGCTCTTCTCGATTTCCTTAATCTCCTGCTCTCGACTGCCATCCGAACACAACTTCACCTTCCCCAATCTTTTGGTTGAGAGAGAGAGAGAGAGAGAGAGAGAGAGAGAGTTGTTCTCCCTACCTTCCAACCTCAGTAGTCGAACCAAAGGCCGGCTTCGACCTCCTCTCTTCAACCGACACCCACAAGCCTTAGCCTTCAAACCTCATAGAACCGTAAACCCCTCCAACCCGTCGCCTCAAGTGTCGAACCTCATCCTAGCCGAAAATCCAACTACCTCTACTCTCCTCCAAGCCAATTCCTTCCCTTGTTCGATCCCCACACTCGACCCAAGTCACCCAGCCAATGCCAAGCTCCACCTTACCCGACCTCATGCCCGACCCATTTCTGCTCTCTCTCACATAGGTAATCCCTAATCCCTATTTAATGATGATTATGATTAGTTATTATAACTATTATTAATTATATTAGTCATTATTATAATTATTGATAGTTATAATAATTATGTTATTTTAATTGTTAGTAATTATAATTATTATTAATTATGATATTTGTGTCAACATAATTTTGATAATTATAATTATTATTAATCATAGTAATTATGCTATTATAATTATTATTAATGATAATGATTATTATATAATTATTGATAATGATTATTATTATCAACTACAATAATTATATTATTATTTTTTTTATTGATTATCATTATGATATCATTATAAAAAAAGAGAAATGAAAAAAATAAGAGAGAGGGAGAGAAAAAAAGGAAAAAAAAAAGAAAGAAAAAAAAAAGAAAAAAAAAACAAAGAATGATAAAAAAATGTTGATTTTTGTGCCTTCCACGTCGTCGGTCACCAAGGTATAACCCCTTTAAACCTTAAAACTCCGAGAGCCAACCCTCGAAGCTTGCTGCCCGACAAAACAACCACCTATATACGCTTTTCTTAGCATGACGAGAGAAAGTTTGTTGCGATGCTTGCGATGAAATGAGTAATCATCAAAACCCTCGTTTTCGACATTCGTAACACACTAGAAAGTCGCCTATATAAGCTTTTCTTAGCGTGGTGAGAAGGGAACCCAGTGCGAGGCTTATGACGAGGTGGGGATAGTTACAAGTACCCGTACACTGAGAAAAATTGTGTTTTCAAATAGGCGCTGTAGAATACCCATACACCCTTTTTTTAATGTGGTGGGGGACGAAGATTACGGCCACGGTGTTCGAGGACACCTAACATACATGCTTTTTTTAGCATGGTGGGAAGGCCTAATTTCCCATAATTTCGCCTAAACAATTAATGATGATACCATTTGTACTCAAATGAATAAATACAAGCTTGATTTTGACAATGAAGATTTGGACTCGAATGTGATATGAGCTATAATGACATTGAACTCAAACTTGGATTAGAGTTTGAAGCAGACGAGCTCGAGCTTGAACTTGAACTTGGTAAATAACACATTGGACATGAATTGAACAATTTGAATCCAAACAAAACTTGTGTAGATCACAAAAGACCCGACTAAAACATGACATTGAATGAGACTTGAACTCAATGTAATGACAAGGACCTAATTTAAATCCAATTTGAACTTGAACTTATCATTAAAACCGACATGACTTGAACATTTGAACTCAAACAAAGAATTGTGTTGGACTACAGGGGACTTATGGAGGAAGTTATCTAAACATAATCGACATGCAAAAGCAATGGCATGCTCATAGCCGATAATACAAAAATCTTCATGCCAACCCTCGAAGCTTGCTGCCCGACAAAACAACCACCTATATACGCTTTTCTTAGCATGGAGAGAGAAAGTTTGTTGCGATGCTTGCGATGAAATGAGTAATCATCAAAACCCTCGTTTTCGACATTCGCAACACACTAGAAAGTCGCCTATATAAGCTTTTCTTAGCGTGGTGAGAAGGGAACCCAGTGCGAGGCTAATGACGAGGTGGGGATACTTACAAGTACCTGTACACTAGGAAAAATTGTGTTTTCAAATAGGTGCTGTAGAATACCCATACACCCTTTTTTTAGTCTGGTGGGGGAAGAAGATTACGGCCACGGTGTTTGAGGACACCTATCATACATGCTTTTTTTAGCATGGTGGGAAGGCCTAATTTCTCATAATTTCGCCTAAACAATTAATGATGATACAATTTGTACTCAAATGAATAAATACAAGCTTGATTTGGACAATGAAGATTTGGACTCGAATGTGATATGAGCTATAATGACATTGAACTCAAACTTGGATTAGAGTTTGAAGAAGACGAGCTCGAGCTTGAACTTGAACTTGGTAAATAACACATTGGACATGAATTGAACAATTTGAATCCAAACAAAACTTGGTGTAGATCACAAAAGACTCGACTAAAACATGACATTGAATGAGACTTGAACTCAATGTAATGACAAGGACCTAATTTAAATCCAATTTGAACTTGAACTTATCATTAAACCGACATGATTTGAACATTTGAACTCAAACAAAGAATTGTGTTGGACTACAGGAGACTTATGGAGGAAGTTATCTAAACATAATCGACATGCAAAAGCAATGGCATGCTCATAACTGATAATACAAAAATCTTCAATTGTCACTTCAACCGGATGACAAATGTTAATGATCGAGTGTGTTAAGTTCATCACATACATGTTGCGAGCCATTTCGAGGGATAAAGAATTTTAAGTATGGCTTGATCATAAAGTCATAGAAACGTGCCCATCTATATTTGACAATCAATAAGGATTGTAGAAGTTGTGATAATTCGCCTACATATGACAATACCTGTTGAAATATACGACAGTAGTTGAGCCATGAGCATGATGACATTCATACAATTAGCCATTTTAGAAGTATGCATGGAAATTCTTATGGATATAGGAAGGTATGCAATGGATGCAACTATATTATGTTGTCGACATCAAGTAACTCATAGATGAGCATAACAATCATCTTAAAAGCAGTAAAGGTCATGAATACATATGTTGTTTACAACATAAGATCAACGTACAGTGAATATAACAATATTCTGCGGGCAGCACCAACATACAAGTAAATGCATTCAACCCCGCAAACAATAGAAATCAAGAAGGTATATACATACAGCTTGATTGCAAGTAAGTATGCAAGAATCCTCAATGAATGCCACTACAATTTATGATAGGTAGAACACCAAGCAGCTCACTCACATCCATCAAGTAATGGAGTTGAAGGAAATATATAATTCAATTGCAACCAACAAAATGGAAGTTTGGATGCGTACTATATCCCATCCATGAACTATTACGGCCAAGGCACAATGATCACACTAACCACACCTACAATAGAGCAAGGATAACCACAACAAATGCGACATTATGTTCATAAGAGGAATTCAAAAGGTGTACGATAAGTGTGACGAATATAATAGCTCACTAACTGATGTGCATGAAATGGTTAGTGATGAGTGTAGCAGTGTCCAACAATAAAGATCAGAATATGTGGGCTCCAAAAATTCGTCCCCGGCCTCTGCTTGCTTTGCTTTTCTTCGGGGGAGTTTTAACGGAATTAAATTCCGGGGTAAATTTTGGAAGGTAGATGGATTTGTAGATAAGACACTACCCAAAGATTTCGTCCTCATTTTTCGAGAACTTTATGATTTGAGTTCTGGTTTCCTATAGGCGCAAGCCCCTATGGTTAATTACTCCTCCCGATAACGAGAGATAACTTTCGATTAAGGCTAGTCGTCAATCAGATACATAGAGATACGTGTTATCTGAAATATAGTAGCAGCAAGGTCATAGATATTTGAAAAGTTTGGATGTTTTAAAATTTGTCTTGAGATATTTGAGAAGTTTGATACTTAAAATTGAAATATCACCATCTTGCACTTAAAGCGGATGGTGGGGGAATGGATAATGGACCCGATCAAGTTTCAATGGTTCCGTCATCTCGGGCAATCGTGGTCCCTGGTCTACTTAGTCAGAGGGATAGTCGTCCCATCTTGACAGAGTGATCCTTGTCGGCATTCATGAGTTACTTCGTCCAAGGGAACCTTATAGACCTAGGATGGATATTTGCCCAAGAGGACAAAATTGAATCCACCTTAGCTAACAGAGGGCTTTGTGCCCTATTTATTATATCTTATTGATTCATATCTCAATGATTTGATGATACTAAGGAACGTATTGGCTCTGGTCATAACTGATATTTGTGGTGCCATTTAGCAGCAAAACCACTTGGTTCAGAGGGCCCCGGGTCATAATCGTTTATCCTGCGGTGCAATTTGGCGGCAAAACCGCTGGTTAGAGGACATGTACCACCTCCTTACTGGCAAAAGACTATCTTGAGAATGAATTCTAGTGATATTCTCGACCAGATATTAGCTCTTTGTGAACTAGAGTAGATTTTATTTTGTCCACCTTGGCAAACATTTGCGGATGGTGGATAGATTTTTTGTTTAAGTGATTTGATGGATTATTTCAATTTTAAATACTTGGATTTTAAAATGTTTAGATTTTTGTGGGTATTTGGGTGGAGTTTGGAAGACATTTGAAAGTGTTTGAAATTAACCATTCCGATTGAGATCTACATTCAATTCAATCATCATCGAGGTGAATGGGGTTATTTTTCTTTTATTGATTGAACCTTGTCAACTCTGTTAAGATGTGGACAGAGGATCGTGTTTCGTAAACTTTATGTCTTTATTTGTGAATTTTCTTTGTTATAGGTCTTGAAGGCCTAATATGAATATATAAAATAAATATCCTGATCTTCTTCACAACAACATATTTATTTAATAGTTTGAGCTGTATCGACTCTTATCTACCCGCATAGAAGGATCATGCTCGAACTTGGATTTATTTATTGACCCACACAACATCCTTAGACATCACATGTGTACACATAACACGCTCGTCGGGGCCCATGCGGGTGTTCGGGGGCATTTAATAATTATTTATCAGACATTGTCAACTCTTATTTACCTGCTTTGGAGGATCAGACCTAAATTTAATGAATGGCTCAGCATCCCTATACGTCACCTGTATTGCTACAACACGTTCGTCGGGGCCCATGCAGGTATTTGATTACATATCATAGTGCATGTGCTGGAGAATTCTAGGATATTTGTAAACGCTTTCTGTCCACTTGCATGGATGTTACGGATCCGGTGTCGTATCGTAGCAACTTTTGGATTGAGTTGTTTACTGATTTATACAGGTAGATTGTCATGCACTACTTGCATGGTTTATACAAGTAGATTGTAGTACACTAACAAATTTCCTAATTTATTCGTGGGTAACTGCAAGCATTGCAGTTCTCTTTTACTTGGTCACATTTTACCTGTTATATGCGAAATGAGTTTCCCACAGTAACTCATAGAAGCTTACTTTTGATGTGGTCTTTTGGCATTTTGCTCGTAGATGACATCTAGTGTATGTGATGAGTCTTCCACAGCGGTCCGTAAGAGCTTGCATTTTGTTGTACTCCTTTTGAATTTTGCTCGTAGATGGCATTTGGTGAATATGGCGGGTCTCCTATGACGATTTGTAGGAGCTTGTGTTTATTGTAGTTCCTTTTATATTTGTCCACAAATAACATGTGGTGCATATAGTGGAACTCCTGTAAGGGCTCATACGTATTTGTATTTGCTATGTATCTTTTGCCTTTATTTGCAGATAAATTGTTGCATCCACATTGAGGTATGACTACTTTTATTGCATGCCTCTATCATCTCTGACTACGAGCAGGTTACTGAACTTGTTAGCATACTAGCCTTCATTAGTCATGAACTAGTCATCATTGGCTACGAGCTAACTAATGCCATCATATTCTTCATAGTTTCCTTCAGTGTGTTCTGCTATTGGACAATCATCTCTTTCATATGATTGATACAATCGTCACAATTGATCGTCATTTTTTTTTGTATGATTTGCAACAACTTTCCTATCTGTTGTTGATTTATCATGAGTCCCTTTGTTATTGATAACATGCATATCTCTATACATTCCATTTAGTCTTTGCTTGCAAATATGTTACATTTATTGCAATCATTTTTAAGCAAATTATGTTGAAATCCACAAGTCCTTTACATTTAAGTTGAAAGTATTCTAAGTAATATGATAATAACTTAGGTTGTGAATAATAGATTTGTTTAATGACATTTTGCCTTCTAATTGAAATGACGATTCCTCGATGTTCCTTGAAAACTTTGTATCGTAACTCATAGGTAGATCACCACATCCCTTACAATACCTCTCGATTGTTACTTAGGGATGTATCATGTCCACCATTGCAGGTGGACTATTATGATCCATGGGATCCCCTCATGTTGTAGCTTTATGATCAAGCCTTATTCCCCATAATCTTTGTTATTTGGAAGTCGAATCGTACTTGCAAAATGGATTGCAACATGTACGATGAGCTTGACACTATTGGTTATGAGTATTTTATTACCCAATTGGAGTAATAATCTCTAAATTTTTAAAGAAGATTTTGTGTTATTAGTTATAAACATTTCATTGCGCTCTTTCTCTACTTGTCCCTTGTTTATATGTTGCCACTTTATCAAATCAAAAATTTTATTTTAAATTATGCTTCACATTATCCAATTGAGCTCAATGTCCAAGATAGATTCCAAATTATTTGAGTTCAACTTGTTGTTGATTGTTCAATGTCCAGTTTCTTGAGCCGTGTCCAAGCTCCATTCAAATATGGTTCAACTCAAGTTCAATGTCCTTTGTGGTCCTTGCAAGTTCATGTCTTAGTCCTCATAGTCATTTGTTGCAAGTCCATGTTTGTATTCAATTTCATTTTTACTTAGGTTCAAATATTTTTATAAATCATTTTGTGTCCAAATACAAGTCCAAATAGTCTCGTGTTCATCCGAAATTTTGACAACCTCCCGACGTCTCCCCTGTTTAGGGGAAAAACCAAAAGACAGCCTTTCCCTCCACACTATATGAGCACTTCAGGTAGATGTCCGTAGACACCGCAGCTACATTTTCTTCAATCCCTAAGATGCTACATGAGCGCTTGGGGGTCTCAGGCACCTGTTGAAAAGAGTATAAGAATTTCCTCACGTATGGTTACTTAGTTTTGTCCCCCTCACACTACATGAGCGATTCGGGGATTACCCACCTCGTCGCAAGCACCGCACCGGTTTCCCGCCCTACCACGCTATTTGAGCGCGTATGGGGTTTGCTGGCTCTTCGCTAGCATCGAGAGCGGGGTTTAAGTTTGAAACTTATACCTTCGCGTAGGTGGAACGGCGGCGGGGGCTCGTGGCATGTAAATCGAGGCACAAGAGAGAAATCTCTTTCTTTTTTTAGTTATAATCATTTAATTAATTATTATTAATTAAAATTAATGATAATTAGTTACAATTTTAAAAAAAAAATAATTATAATTATTATAATTAATCATATTTAATTATAACTGATAATAATTAATTTAAATTAAAAAGTTAATCATAATTAATTTTAATAAATTATAGGTAATTGTTAACGATAATAATTAACCATAATAATTATAAATTAATTATAATTTATTTTAAGTAAAACTAATTAATAATAATAATTAAATATAATTAAAATATTTATTTAGAATAATTAACTCTTATTAATATTAACTAATTATAATTAAATAATAATAATAATAATAATTGTAATAATAACCATTATTATTATTAATATTATCATTACTATTATATTTAATAATAATAATAATAATATTATATAAAAAAGCTCTCGTCTCAGCTCGGCAGACTCACTGGATTTGGCTTAAGAAGCGCACGAAGGGGAGAAGGATTGTTACCTTCACAGAGAGAAAACGCCCGTCCTTGCAATCAAAATGCCATAACTTCCGAGCCAACAGAAGAGGAACGTCGTCGAGGGAGGTGAAGGAGTCGGATGGGCTAGGGCTTCGTGTATGTGGAATGCTCCTTCCCTCGCTCTCTCTCTCTCTCTCTGGATCGTCACGGGCAGGGCTTTAACGGGGCTAGGAGAGTCGTGAGGGAGAGGCGGCAGGATCTAGGATGGAGACCTTCGACTATAGAGGCCGCGGGGATTTCAGACAGGTTTCGGCAATGGGAGACAAAGTCGACGATAGTGGAGGTCTGAGGGGACTCGGTTCAAAGCTCTTGCGTGGGAAGGAATCGAATGAGAGCGATTCTCTCGCTTTTAACAGCACAAAAGGGACAATGATCGAGGTGAGGTCTTCGCATGCCGGAGCAGGTGCTGACAGCGGCACTGTTTGCAGGAGTATGAGGAAGGTTATGTCGAAGCGGCTGATATAACGAGATTTGGTAGACACTACAGGAAAACCCGTTATTATCGCCGGACATAATCCGCCGGTAACGCAAAAAATATGATGGAAATATGACGTTTTCATCAAATTTCTGGTGAAATTCCATGCGCCGGTTTGGCACGTGTCGGAAAAAACTTTTTGATGTAAATAATATGCCGAAACACTTTCCGGCGTACGTTCCAGCGTATTACCGACGAAAAAATGCGAGCCAATTACGTCGCTTTCGTTAGATTATTCCAGCGATAAATACGTCAGAATTTTCGACGTATAAGTACGCCGGTAATACTGGCGGACAAAATGTTGCAAAGGTCGCCGTAACTAAAGCAACGAATAATAACCAATGCATTATCCGCCGGAAATACCGGTGTATATGTGACGCCGGAACGAATTGAATAATTCATTGTATGGTCATTTCCGGCGCCATACCGACATATTTTTCGCCAGAAACCTGTAGTAGAAACAAAAAAAATTGCCTTCCCTGGCAGCAATCATATTTCCACACCTACTCATATACAGATAATTGAATAATTCGTTCCACAACACAGATCTACACAGAACAAATATCAAGAACTTCAACAAATACTTATAAACATAAATGTAAACATTACAAATTGTTCATTAACATCAACCAAAGTTCAAAAACATCACAAATTGTTCATTAACATTAGTTCATATGACATTACAAAAATTAAACTACTCTGACTCCGTGGACTCATCCTCAGCTGGAGCTTCCTCTTTTCCACTCAAATGCTCCCTCATTTTGCATATTTCATCCAACAAATGATTGTGTTGCTCCTGCATCTACATCTGCATCTATGCTTGCAACTGAACTTGCCAATCAGCTTGTGGTTTTCTTACTTGTTCTAGCTCCTCTTGAAGGGCAGTTATATGTTGACTAGGTAAAGACTCATATGAACTGGATGCGAAGTTGGATCTAGAAGAGGTCATCCCCTCGTATGTCTGGGCTTGCGAACCTAAATCATAAACCCTACCATGTTGCATTCCTTCTACGGCTTGCGACCAGATACGGTACTAAGAATACTCCACAGAGCCCTAGAAGAACCCTCACTTGTTGCGGCCTGACTCTCTCGAAGCCGTGTATACTCCTCCTGTGAAATTAGAATATATATATATTTAATTAAGACAAAATAAAAATTATTAAACACATATACTTACATGGGCTTTTCTTGCCTGCTCATCACCCCATTGTTGACTCTCCTATCGCTTATGAGTGTGACTATGCAATTCCACAGTAGTTGGTTCTCTACCCAGCATTTCTTTATGTAACAGAATTTTATTAATATTTTTATTAAAGAAAAATTTTGAAATACTTTTTAAATTCATTATCAAACGTCGCCTATGCTCAGTATGTGGAATTGAGCCGCCAGTATGAAGGGAACTACCCTTTCCCCCAACATCTGAAGTTCTGTTCTGCCGATTTTGATCCCTCCTGCTATACTCTGCGCTGCCCCAAGCAGTGTTCAACTCAGCCCATATAGTCTCTCCAATCCACAATGGCCGCTCGCCAGTCTTTCTAATGTCTGTAAACATGTCGCGCATTCGAGTGGACCCATGCTTCTCAAAATTATTTCTAATTTTGTCATTGTAATGAGGCAGCCAACAAAAATCTTTCTGCATTAAAAAACATACAACATAGATTTTTGTTAGCTTAAGTTAAAAAGAATAAAACATTTATTTAGACATAATATAAAAAAATATTAAACAAAATTACCTCAAATTCTCTAAATCACATTTCCCGGACTTCTTTTGGGACTTTCTTCCAAGAAATATAAGGAGCATCAAACCTGTTCCTTATAATGTCCTGTATTTTATATGTTGGTTGTTTTGACGGGTAGAACCTAAAAAAATAATATTATGTGAGAAAAACATATAATATAAAATAAATATATTTGTTAGCTTAAGTAAAAGAGAATATACATACGTGTCACCGTCAGGTGCTATCAACATTCGACCATCTGTCGCCTGCTCTGGTGCAGTTGGTGTCGAAGGTCCACCTGTAGTAGGCTGAGGGGGTGGTGGGGGATAGGATGGTGGAACATATGGTGGATATGGATAAGTAGGAGGGGCAGCATAAGGTGGGGGTGGGTAGTAAGGGTAGAAAGGAGTACTCTGCATGGGATATGGTGAAGGAAATTGGGGGTCTGGTGAGTAGAGCTGCGAGCTACTAGCTCCAGGAGGGGGTAAAGGCTGAGTGGTAGGCTGAGATGAAGTGATAGGATGAGTGGTAGGCTGAGAATGTGTGGCATACTGAGACGAAGTGGCCTCCTCAGTACGTACTGGGCTAGATGGTCCAGCTGTAGTGATCTTCTTGGTGCGCCTATTAAAAATATTTTTTTATAAATCCTCTGTTAGGCTCTTCACCTGAAGTCATCTGCACAAAAAAAGAAATATTAAAAACATGAGTAATAACAAAAATATAATATAAAATAATGCAGCAGTAACAATAAAATAAAATGCAGTGCAATAATAATAAAATAAACGCAGTGCAGTAACAATAAAATAAAATTTACCTTATGTTAACTCATCATTTATTGATTTACTTTCATGTAATGATACATTTCCAACACTATCAGATTCCTTAAGACTTTCCTCTATGCTTAAATCTACTCCTCTAACTGCAACTCGCTCTCATTAATTCAAATTTGTTCATCCACATTATTAGAAAGATTTTTTAAATTTGACATAAACTCTTCTTGATGTGCTGATGATATTGAAGTGGTTTTCTCAATTACTCCTCTTGGTTTTGTCTTCATAACTACAAGCCAATCCTGTTTGCCTCGTAATCTACTTGGATACTTAACATAATAGACTTGACTTGCCTGACTAGAAATGATAAATGGGTCAAACTTTGCATTTCTCTTACCCTGCTTTACTTCTGTTATATCATAAATCGGATGTACTCTTGTGCCTCTATTTTGTACTGGATCAAACCATTCACAATTAAAGAGATACACAATATTTCTGTAACCAGGATATTTCACCTCTAATATTTCTTGTAATATCTCGTAGTACTCGGAATCATCTCTTATATGTGTATTCCCTCTTACATATATACCAGAATTTTCTGTCTTCTTACATTCTCACCAATCTTTTGTTTAAAATTTATAGCCATTATCCAAAAATATTTGATAACATTTAACTAATTTATTTGGTCTCCTAGCTAGGTCAAGTAGCCCTTGATATTGCGAATCACTATCTTCAGTATGAACCTTTCAATGAACAAGATTATATTATTACCATATTTATTGCATGTAGTGCTAATTAATTAAGACAAATTATTTAAAATATACCGTATTTTTAAACCAAGTAGTGAATTCTTTCTCCACTATCTTCTGGACTTCTCCTTGTTCTAATATACTTAAACCATCAATGAACCTCCTACAAACTTTTGAGTTTAGAACAAAGTTCAGAATAATAAATATATGAATAAACTAACTCATACTTACTCGAGATACGACTCAACTTCATCACAGTTAAGAAAGATATACAATGTGATAACTAGCATATCCTAATCGGTCAAATAGCGCACGGTGCTAGCGCTTACGGGTTCACCACTTCCACTGAAAATAGATATATTAGAGTATTTACCAATATTTTGAGGTGCAATACTTCCACTTGATTGAGACATTGTTTCAAAGTAATACGAGCAAAATTGAGTTGTCTCGTATATTAAATATGCTTCACAGATAGAGCATTCGAGACATGCTTTATTCTTAGCGGTCTTTTTAAGTTTATTTAAATATCCTTCAAAAGGATACATCCATCGATATTGAACAGGTCCACCAGCTATAGTCTCATATGGTAAATGCACTAGTGGATGCTCTATAGAATAAAAAAATTTTGATGAAAATATTTTTTCAAGTCTTTGCTCTAAAGTTAATGTAAATGGAGCTTTTGATTTGAGAAGTTTTTCACCTCCACCATCCTTTAATTCTAATGCTTTCCTCCTACAAATCTTCTTTAAGTCCATTGCTTTTATATTATCTTTAGATTTATTTTTGATGTCCATAACTATATTGAAAATGTTATAAAAAATATTTCTATATATGCATGACATTCAAATTATGTATAATTAGATTTGTTCTCCAATATGATAATGATCAAAAAATACTTTTCTTGGTCTAATTATGATTGACACCATATCTTGGCAATCTGTACTCAGCTAATATTAGAGAATCCATCATTGTGGGCATGAATCTCACTGTTTCAAATATTTCTTCACTATTTAATCTTGGAGGTGGTTGAAACTGTTGAAACTTGTTCAATATGAATTAGGTTGTTAGACCTAAACTTTTGTCCCAGCAGCTAACTATGAGGGGGGGGGGTGAATTGGTAATTAAAAATTTATCCCTCTTTTTAAAATTAAAACCGAGAATAACTTTAGTGAATTTTATAGAAAAATTTTTCAACCACAATTTAAACAGTAAAAACATAAAGCAGCAAAAAAAATAAAAGACACAAGATTTATAGTGGTTTGGTCAAACACGACCTACATCCATTCCCCGGAGGTACCCTCCGAGTATTGCACTAATACCACTAGTGACTTTCCTTTTGCACCCACAGCAAGGCGGATAAGTCTTTACAAAAACTCTCTTCCACCACTACCAGGTGCGGTAGAGAACCGTCGTCCTTTTACACTCTCCAAGTGTTGGCAGAGAACCGTCGTCCTTTTACACTCTCCAAGTGTTGGCAGAGAACCGTCCATCCTTTCATACTCTCCAAGTGTTGGCAGAGAACCGTCCGTCCTTTCACACTCTCCCGGTTTAGGCAGAGAACCCTTCGGCTGTTCACACTCTCCAAGTGTAGGCAGAGAACCCTTCTGCTGTTCACACTCTCCAAGTGTCGGTAGAGAACCCTTCTGCTGTTCACACTCTCCAAGTGTCGGTAGAGAACCAGATCTCCTTGACATATTTTTTCAAAAGAAATCGTCTTGACATATTTTTTCACAAGAAATCTAGAAGGACGAGAGAAAAATGTGAAGTAATCACAAGTCACAAGTGGAGATTCTTACCTTTGAGTATCAAGTGAATCATTCACGCTCCAGTAGTAAGAATCTTCCTTCAAACTCTCTCTCACACTCTCTCCTTGACTCTCCCTTCAGTTGACATGAAGATCAGTAGGAAAAAAGATTAAGTGAAAATTTACAAAAGACCTTTTATATGAAAGACACGAAAAACCGTCCAAAAACTACTGATTTTCAAGTCAATACGAACAAGATCGTCCCGTACGAATAGTGCAAAATTGTTGCGTACGATACGAACTAAGTTCGTCCGGTACGAGCAGTTATTTTATAGCCACCCAGAAAAATAACTGCAGATGTTTCATACGTCGAAATAACAGAGCAATTTGTCCTGGGACGAATGCTTATGTTCGTCCGTACGAACAGTTCAAAACGTTGTCACCCGAGAAGATCGTCCTGGGATGATTGGTGTATTTTGTCCGTACGAATAATTCAAAGTGAGAATCCAGAGGAGATCGTCCTGGGACAATCAGTCTATATCCTCCGTACGATCTGGACTTAGAAAAATTTCTCACTTTTTCTTGATCGTTCCATTGCTCTCCGAGGGGATTAACTGACTTGATCGTCCCATACAAACATGGTTCGTCCTGTACGATCAGTGTGATTTTTTAAAGATCTCCCCAAGTATGTGTGCTAAGCTATTTTCTCAAACTCAATTATAATAAAAATTACAAACTTTAATTTACAAACTTTCTCATGCTAAATTTGATTTGAAGTCTTCATTAGTCTGGAGTTCGATTATCCTGAAATGTTAGTCCACACAAGAGCAAAAATAATTCTACAAAAAAGTGTTAGGAGAAAAACAAAACTTAAAACATTAATATGTGAAATCATCAAAACTATACAAGTTACAAGAAGGTAAAACATGTAAATAACAACTATCTTAACAGAAACATCACCATTTTATTTTTAGTAAAGACATCTTTATTTCACCTAAAAGGATGACTTGGATGCATAAACATGTGATGATAATCGAAACAAGTGTTCTTCATTCTATATTTTAAAGTGAATGATTTTGTATGTTCCATACAATATGGACAAGCTAACTTGTCTAAAGTGTTCCAACCTGAGAGCATTCCATACGCAGGAAAGTCATCAATTGTCCAAAGTAATACTGCTCATTATGAAGTTCTTTTTGGTGAAGATATCATATGTACTCACTCTCTCTTCCCATAATAAACTTAAATCATCAATTAACGGTTGTAAGAATACATCAATCTTTACTTTTGGATTGTGGCCTTAGAATGATAAGTGTTAGAAACATATAATGAGTAGTCATACACAACTATAGAGGAAGATTGTAAGGAGTGAGAATCATGGGCCAATATGAGTAAGGTAAAACAGACTAACTGGATGTAGTAAAATCATTTGTGTATAAACCTAATCTTACATTTCTTGGTTCTGCCGTGAATGTGGGATGTGTACGATCAAAGTGTATTTAAGCCTCTGCTTCTGATGGATGTGTAATAACACCTTGCGGAATGTGATCATTATGTCATCTCATATATTCAGTAGATTTCATGGATGCATATAGCCATTGTAGTCTAGGAATTATTGGTAAGTAAAACATCCTACTGACAGGTACATCATTCTGCTTTCTTTTATTTCCAAATTTTGGTTTAAACCTTGGTGCATTATAATAACGACATGCAATCTTTGACAAATCATCTTTAAAATATAACATGCATCTATTGACATAACAATCTATCTTTGTATATGTCAAACTAAGTTTGGAAACTAACTTCTTTGTCCGATATAGATCTGTAGGAATTATATTATCTGTCGGATTTGTTTCCTTAAACAACTCAATAAATTGATTAAAACATTCACGAGCAACATTATATTCTGCCTTGATGCTTAACATCTTTACAGCAACAGATAACTCTGAGTGAGTGGTGCACCCCTTTCATATTGGTTGTTGGGCAACATATAATAAATCATAAAAATTCTGTGCCTCCTTATTCGGTAACTATTCTGTATATTGTTCATATTGTATTCCGGTTGCATCATGAACTAATTCCTCAAGATTTGGTTGGATATTTTCATCCTCAGCTACATTACTACTTGTAGATGGACCGCATTGAGATTCAAAATGTGGCTCGTACTCACCATGAGAAGTCCAATACCAATATCGTGACATTTATCCTCCGTGATACAGATCAACAATTACATTATCTGGTCTTAGGTACATTAGATTTTCATGTTTAGAACATGAACATCGAAACATTCCATCTGATTTGAAGCTTGGTAGTTATTTCGCTGTCTAAATGAAAATGTTCACCCCATTAATGAATTCATTTGTTAATGTCTTTCGTTCTTGCGCCAATCGTTTATACATCAAACTTCTTTGATTTCTAATATTCATTATCTACATATAATATGGAACAGATAATTAATGAATTATAATGATTTTGTGACAATGGTCAGATAAAGATTATTGGCAGACGTAATTAAGTCGAGCAATGTATGTTAGCTAATGCAAATAATGAGACGTTAATAATTGGCAACATGACAACTTGATTATGATCCGGAAAAAAAATGAAACGCCATAATGCCTCTCTAAATCACAGTTTGGTGTTCTAATAAGGTATTGAATAATTCGACGAACAACAACCATATGTATGTGATATGAATTTTCCATAAATTGAGTTGTACTACAAAGGAAATATCTGGTCAAGTAATAGTCAATTTGCTTAGACTACTATCCAATTCTCTTTATATTGTGGGACTTGTGTGAAGGTCACCTTCACTATGGCCCTTTGTGTTTGCTTCTAATGAAGTATCCATAGGGAATATTTATTTTGAAAACCTATTGAAGTAATTAGATTTCATGTACATTTATGTTGCTTTAGGAATGCACTAAGTGAATTAGTTTGTACCTCCAATTTTAAGAAGTGAGGACCCCAAGATTCTTTATATGAAAGGTGATCTAATGTTGTTGTAGATGATTAATTTGGGCCAAAACATATCCCATCCATAGCTTCGTTCCAACAATTATGTTTACTATAATAATAGCTTATTTCCAACAATTAAGAGCAAGTGGCTTGCCATTACAACCTCGTGCATTACAACAAAAACATGCCTTTATGACTTACCATTACAACCACGTGCACTACAACAACAATATGCCTTTATCTCACTACGTGGGGTCTCAACTATATGAATCATTTTTCTCCATTGTGTCCTATTAAAAGTCAAATTCTCATTTAAATCTAATAAAAATATTATTTTTAATACTTTCTAACCAAGCCGTGAGTCTAATAAGATATTGAATAATTGACGTTCGTCGAATTATTCAATATCTTATTTTTTATCATCCTAATCCCTAAAGAGATCTCTCTCTCTCTATCTCTCTCTTCCATAATGCTTCATGAGTCCCACAACTATTGTTTTAATATCATATATGGACAAATTTGCACTCTAATAAGGCATGAAATGAGCATGTAACAATCATATGACTAAGAAAATATAAGGGAGTTCTTTCAACTTAGGGAACTCTCTCATATATTGACACTTGGAACAATCACTTGAGGAAGAAACACACTAGAAAATCAGCATTGAAAAATCAAGGAAAAAAATCAAAACTCATAGTGGATTTTTTTCGAAAATTGTGTCCTTTCGCCGGCGACAGAGGCGGTGATTGTCGATGACCTGTCATAGACGTTTGGAAGCCTCGACAGCGGCGATCTACAGTTGGGCGACGAAGCACAGCGGTGAGTTAAAATGAAACACTGAAGGAAATGAAACGCCAGACGGGCTTGGGTTCGGAAATAGGGCTTTCGCCGGCGGACTTTCCGGTGTATGGAACACCGGAAGATTTACCGGCGTCTATTTCGACGGAACCATTTCATTGTGTTTAAAAGGTCCGGCGTCTAATCCGTTGGTTTTTTCCGGCGTCAACTACGCCGCTCTAGATGATATGCTTAAAAATTCCGACGAATAAAACGACGTCACGAGTGTCGGAAAAATACTGACGCCTAGGCAGCCGGAAAAAACGCCGTAATGATTCCGTCGCACAGGACACCGGTCAAAACGTCATAGTTACCGATAGATATAAATCTGCTGGATTCTCCGACGGTAATAATGTGTTTTCCCGTAGTGAGATGTATGTTATAGTATTTTTTTGTTTCTTTTAGCTATAAAAGAGGTCAAGAGAATACAAGCAAGCATATTCAACCTTGCTAGCTACAATCAACAATGGTTAGCGAAGATGTATTCAAAAATTTTGAGGTGTCGCCTTCGTTCAATCAATACCACTTTATTGAAAGTGAATAAACCGGCTCCCTTCAAGTAGAGGAATTTGACGTGCATTGAACACAATAACATTCTTGTAAGCAGAGATCAAATTAGAGGGTTAACAATTGCTTTACAACACTCCTATGATCAACCTCTATTCCATGATCGATAAATACACTAATCTTTTGCAAGCCAAGGGCAGATGATATATAGCAAATGCAAATGTCCACGAGCTCTTGTAGGGACCCACTGTGTACACAAAGTATCATCTTTTAACAAAATTCCAGATGACTACAACAAATGTAAATGCCTACATGCCACTAAAAGAAACTTGTTGTATACCTAATATGTAATCCACAAGAAAGATATAAGGGAGCTGGAGCAAATGACAACATCTACTAGGCAAAGCAAGAGATTCGTTAGTACACTACAATCCACCTACAGAAAATAATAAGTAGTGCACGACAATCTACTTGTATGAAATAAGCAGATAATTAGTATAACGCCACAGCATCGAATCCGTATAATCCATACAAGCGAACATAAGGCATGTACGAGCATCCAAATAGAATGTTGCATCCAAATGGTGTTCACCCGCACAACTGATCTACATAAAGATATTAAAAAAATGCCACTGCACATGCACTGTAATATGTAAACACGTAGGTACACAAAAGGGGTAAATACAATTGTACACCAGCATGGACCCCAACAAGGGTGTTATAAGAACACACGTGAGTCTAGGGATGATGTACGGGTCTGTAAATTTGAACTCATTCCTCCTAAGCAGGTAAATAGGAGTCGACAAGGTTCAACAAATAGTTATAAAATGCCCCCGAATACCCGCATGGGCCCTGACAAGCGTGTTTTGAATACACACGTGACACCTAGGGATGCTACGTGGGTTAATAAATGAACCCAAGTTCGAGCACGATCATTCTATATGAATAGATAGGAGTTGACACGACTGAATTATCAAACAAATATACTGTCAAGGTGTCAGCCAAAATATATATTTTATACATTCATATAAGGCTTTCAAGGTCGATGACAGAATAAATTCATTAATAAAAACATAAGGCCTAGGGACCCTATTCTCTATTGACAGCTCGATAGAGTCGACAAGGTTCAATCAACAAATAAAAATAACCTTATACACCCCGATGATGATAGCGTTGAATGCAAATATTAACCGTAGAGGTTAATTCCGAATATTCCAAATGCCACCTCAAACATCCGAAAATCCAAAACTTCAAAAAAATATCAAATTCAAATAGTTAAAATTGAAATCCAACCATTCAAGTGCTTAAAACAAAATCCATCCACCCTCTGCAACAGTTTGCTGGGGTGGACAAATTGAAATTTAATTCAAGCTTCTATAGAGCTAATGCCTAGTCGAAAATATCACTAGGATCTATTTTCAAATAAACTCTTGCTAGTAAGGATGTGGTACATGTCCTATGACTAGTTGTTTTGCCGCAAAATGGCACCGCAAGATAAACAGTTATGACCCAGGGCTCTCTAAACTGAATGGATTTGCCACCAAGAGATAACGGTTATGACCAGAGTTAATATGTTCTTTAGCGGCATCAAATCTTTGAGATATGAATCAATATGATATAATCGATAGGGCACAAAGCCTTCTGTTAGTTAAGGTGGATTCAAATTTGTCCCTTTCAACAAACATCCACCCGAGGTCTACAAGGTACCCTTGGACGAAGCAACCTATGACTGCCAACAAGAATCCTTTTGTCAGGTTGGGTCCACCACCTCCTCTGACTAAGTAGACCAGGGATCACGATGGCCCAGGACGACGAAATCATGGGATCTTTATCAGGCCTATCATCCATTCCCCCATCATCCGCTTTAAGTGCAGATGGTGAAATTTTTAATTTTAAATATCAATTCTCCAACCATTCCAAATGCCTGGCTACTACTATATGCTAGACAACACTATTGCTACGTATCTGATTGATGACTAGATTTAATCTAAAGTTCTCTCTTGTGATCAGGAGGGGTAATTAACTATAGGGACTTGCGCCTATAGGAAACCAAAACTGAAAAGTCCTCACAAAATGAGGGTGAAATCTCTGGGTAGTGTCTTATCTACAAACCCATCTGCCTTCCAAAATTTAGCCCGAAACTTAAATCCGTTAGAACTCCACCGAAAGAAGCAGCGGGTGAGGCGGGGGATGAATTTTCAGAGCCCACAAGTGGTTTTTTGTTACTGACATTAACTTTAAACCAACCAAGTAAATTTCTGCAGTTCGTGGCTTGTACTATTGCTGGGTCATTTTAAAAAGTGCATATGCTTAAATCTTCCAATCTTAGAAGGTGATTAAATCGTATTTTTTATTTAATTTCAACTACCTATTTCTATTCTGGTTAATAATTCATTGCTTTTCTTGTTATAATTTTTGAGAAAATAGTTGTTGCACCGTTTCCATGATTTAGTAGAATGCATTTTTCATGAGTCAGTCTTGTGAATGCTTGACGGACTTCCAATGGTTTTATTCATGTGGGCTCCGAAAATTCGGCCTCGGCCTCCGCTCGCTTTTCTTATTCGGCGAGGGAGTTTTAACTGACTAAGTTCCGAGGTAAATTTTGGAAGGCAGATGGGTTTGTAGATAAGACACTACCCAGAGATTTCGCCCTCATTTTGCGAGGACTTTATGATCTGAGTTCTGGTTTCCTATAGGCGCAAGCCCCTATAGTTAATTACCCCTCTCAATCATGAGAGAGAACTTTCGATTAAGGCTAGTCATCAATCAGATACGTAGAATATACGTGTTATCTGGCATATAGTAGCAGCAATTGGATTTAGGTATTGGTAGAAATTGGATTTGGAAATTGGGTTTGGATTTGGGAATTTTGAGAGTTTAATATTTAAAATAGAAATTGCACCATCTAGCACTTAAAGCGGATGGTGGGGGAATGGATGATGGGCCCGATCAAGATCCCATGGTTCCGTCGTCCCGGGCCATCGTGGTTCCTGGTCTACTTAGTCAGAGGAGGTAGTCGACCCAACCTGACAGAAGAATCCTTGTCGGCAGCCATGGGTTGCTTCGTCCAAGGAGACCTTGTAGACCTGGGTTGGATGTTTGTCTAAGGGGACAAATTTGAATCCACCTTAGCTTGCAGAGAGCTTTGTGCCCTATCGATTATATCCTATTGATTCATATCTCAAGGATTTGATGCCAATAAGGAGCGTATTGGCTCTGGCCATAACCGGTATATCGTGGTGCCATTTGGCGGCAAAACCACTCGGTTCAGAGGGCCCGGGTCATCGTAACCGTTTATCCTGCGGTGTCATTTGGCGGCAGACCGCCAGTTAGAGGACACGTACCACGTCCTTACTGGCAGCAGATTGTTTGAGAATGGATCCTAGTGATATTTTCGACTAGGCATTTGGCTCTTTGTGAGCTAGAGTTTATTTGAATTTGTCCACCCCGGCAGACTGTTGCGGAGGGTGGATGGATTTTGCTTTAAGCATTGATGGATATATTTCATTTTTAAATATTTTTTGGATTTGGGGCTTGTAGAGTTTGGATTCTGGTAGACATTTGAATGGAATTTGAGATATTTGTGGAATTTGAATGGACCCCTCCGGTTGAGATAGACAATCAACACGGCCATCATCGGGGTGTTCTGGGGTCATTTCTATTTGATTGAACCCTGTCGACCCTATCAACTTATCGATAGGGGATCGGGTTTCTCGTAGGCTTTGTGCCTTTGTTTATGAATTTTCTTGATTTTAGACCTTGAAGACCTAAAAAGAATGTATTTAAACAAATACACCGGTCGCTACAACCGTGTATCTATTTGATAGTTCGAACCCTGTCGACTCCTATTGATCCGTATAGAAGGATCGGGTTCTTTAGGCTTCATGCCTTTGTTCATGAACTTTCTTTATTTTAGGCCTTGAAGGCCTAAAAAGAATGTATTAGATAAATATTCTGGTCGACCTCGTGACCACATATTTATCCAATTGTTTGAACCCTGTCTACTCCCATTTACATGCTTAGGAGGATCGGGTTTCGCAGGCTTCGTGCTTTTTGTTCAGTGAATTCTTTTGATTGTAGGCTTAGCATACCTAATATGAATGTGTTGAAACAAATACACTGGTTTTCCACAGCCGTGTATTTGTTTTAAAGGTTCGAACCCTGTCGACTTCTATTGATCCGTATAGAAGGATCGGGTTCGAACTTGGATTCACTTGTCAACCCGCGCAGCATCCCTAGGCATCACGTGTGTACCAATAACACGCTAGCCGGGGCCCATGCGGATGATTTTTATATACCTCTTTAGTGTACCTATGTGTATACAAACTATAGTGTAGGTACAGGGGTATTTAGAAATATTTGTAGACGCCTTCTGTCTGCTTGTACAGAGGTTGCAGATCCGGTGGCGTAAATCTTGATATTGACTCCCCCTTTCTCATTCACCGGGGGAATGGGTCTTTCTGAACTTTGGAGTATTGGACTTGATATTGGCTCCCCCTTTCTCATTCACCGGGGAAGGATTCTTTTGGACTTTGAAGTCCACTGATAGTCACTTTGCTTTGAGAAGATCTCCTTTCAAGATCTTTAGTGTAGTAGGGTTTTTCGTACATCGGGTTGCCTTTGTACCCGACGCACTTGTAGATCTTGATCACCACTGTCGTAGGTGACATCTGTACTTGTGTCCACAGTGGTCCGTTATGCTTACGATGTACACACTGTTGTTATCCACAAGTGGTTCGTATTTGTTTGTAGAGATCTGTTGTGTTTGCTACGAGCTCCTAGAGTTATTCGTAGAAGACCCATTGTCGCCTACATCATACCCACCTGTCACCAATCTCAGGTGGTTGATAGTTGAATTTGTTTGTAGAAGATGGATTTTTGATTGCTGGTCTCCAGTATTGCCCTCTCAATCAACAGGCATTGTAGGGAATGTCGTAGGAGTTCGTTCATCCAGGTCTTGTAGTTTGAGTTTCCTCATGTATGATCCAAATTTCGATCTTTGCATGTGTTTGGATCCAAATTCAATTTTATTCAGACTTGAATTCAACAAGTTTACAAGTCCCCACTTGATGTCGTATAGCCTGAGTTCGAGTTAAGTTTCATTTAGACTTGAATTCAAACTCAGTCTAAGTCTCCCACATTCATTCAGGTCTCCTATCATCCTACTGAATTCATCCGGATTTGAATCAAATGCTTGCAAATCTGGATTTCACTTGGCGTCGTACAGTTCAAGTTCAAATGCATAAGTTCTTGTTGTCCACATCTTGTTCTAGTTTTGAATTCAGAGTACAAGTTCAAGTCTTTGTTCAGGATCTTCTGAAGTCCTTGCAAGTTCAAATGCATGTTCGTATTGACTTGATTTTGATTTCAGTTTGATTTTATCTCATTTGAATTTGATCTTTAGAAATCATTTGAATTTTGATTCTGATTTAGGTCCACAAGTCCTTTGTTCATCGTACAGGTCCTCTGCTCATTTGGTTCAAATTCTGTGTATTTTTGTTCGAGTACGAGTCTTCTGTTGTTCTTCGTATTGCTGCTCAAATGATGTCTCCAAATAGTTTAAGTCTTATGTATTTCAGTGAAAATTTCGGCAGCACCCCGGCATATCCCCCGTTTGGGGGAAAATTGGGGAGCTGGGCCTTCCCACCACGCTACTAGAGCGTGTATGGTAGGTTTCCTTGGACACCGTGGCCGTACAAAATTTCATCCCACCACGCTACAAGAGCGTGTATGGGGCCTTCAGTAGTACCCGTACAGTAGAACAGCAGTGACTCCCCACCACGCTACAAGAGCGTGTATAGGGCTCTCCCACCTCGTCGTATGCTTCGCACCGGGCTCCCTCCTACCGTGCTACAAGAGCGCGTATAGGTGGTTCTCCGGTCCACTGCAAACGTCGAGAATGGGATTGGGGTTAGAAATTATACCTTACGTAGCAGTCGTTGGCGGTGTCGGTGTCGAGGTCGAGGTCGAGGACCGTCCCCACCACGCTACAAGAGCGTGTATAGGGCTGACCCGCCTCGTCGTATGCTTCGCACCGGGCTCCCTCCCACCGTGCTACAAGAGCGCGTATAGGTGGTTCCCCGGTCCGCTGCAAACGTCGAGAACGGGATTTAAGTTAGAATTTTATACCTTTAAATCCCGGCGGGCTGGCAGTGTCGGTTCGAAGACCGAGGCAAGGAGGGGCAAGCATGCTTCTTCTCTTTTTTTTTTTTTAATTAATTATAATTAATAATAATTAATTATAATTAATTAATTAATTATAATCATTTCTAATTTATTATATCTATTAATTATTAATTGCAATTAATTAGAATAATTAATTATAATTATTTATATTTAATTAATATAATTAATTATGATTTCTGATTAATCATAACTAATTAATATTAATTAAATTTAATTAATTATAAATAATTAACAATGATTAATTATAATTAAAATTAATATTCATTATAATTAATTATAATTAATTTAATAAAAAAAAAAACAATTATAATTAATTACAATAATAATAATTAATTAAAATGATTATAATTAAAAATAATAATTATACTTAATTAAAATTAATTTTAATTAAAATATAGATAAATTACTAATCCCTCGGTTTTGGGTTTAGGGGATTTGGCCGAAGAAGCTAGCAATGGGAGAAAGTTACCCGCACGGCCAGCGAGCTCCTCTGCTTGCTTCCGATCCGAGAGGAAGGGAAGTCGTCCAAGGGAGCAGAGTCGATCGGCTAGGGGGAAGGAGCTGAAGAAGTGACCGGAAGGGAGAAAGTTACCGTCCCAGCAAGCGAGCGCCCGTAGTTACTTCCGAACAAAATGTCGTGACTTCCGACTCAACAGGAAGGGAAGGTCGTCGATGGCAGTGTCGAACAGCAGCGACGGGAGCCGAAGAAACGAACTCCGTTTCCTGCTTCCGATCAAAATTCGTAACTTCCGGTCCTTCAGCGACAGCGAGCTCCCGTTCTGTCTTCCGATCCTACCGGGAAGGGAAGATCGTCGAATGAGCAAAGTCGAACAGTGGGGAGGAGCCGGAGAAGCTAATGAGAGGGAGAAAGTTACGATCGCAGCGAGCGAGCTCCTTTGCTTCCGATCAAGATGTCTTAACTTTCGATCCTACAGGAGGCGAGAGTCGTCGAATGCGCGAGATACCGAGAGAGAGCGAGAGGAAAAGAGCCGCAGCTCTCTCGTTTCTCCAATATTTAATCGCGGCAGAGGGATCGTGTGAGGACGTGGGAGAAGGGACGTCGATCGCTAGATTTACGGGATTTCAGCGGCGACGTGCGGAGTTCGGCGCCGAACAGGTACGAGAGAAACATTTTTTTTTCTTTTTTTGTTTTATACGGCGGCAGGTCAACAATTCAGTTGAGAGAAACAATGCTATGCAAAAAAGAAAATGTCTACACCATAAAGAAACACAGAAAATGTTAAATAGAATAATAACACAGTGCAACACTAAATGATAATATCATAGTAACAACTGATTTTTGGTAGTTTTCCCTTCTAAATAATCAAGCTTGGTTGAGAGGATGGGAAGAGATTAAGGAAATACAAGAATAGGAATGAATGGAAGAAATATTAGAAGGGATGAAAGAATAGAACACGGAACAATAAGATCGTGAACTTATTGAAACAAAGTACAAAGAAAGTGAGAAGTTAGAAATTTGTGATGACATTATTCTGTTTATCATTTTTTTTAACTAGAAGGTTGAGTGTAATGGCTTACAAATTTTTTAAGGCGTATATTTTTCCTCATTTTCTATGGGTTCTATAGTTATCTACCTTTTTTTTTTAACTCAAACAAAAGTATATGTTAATTTTATTTAAAACAAGATTTCTCAAATGTGAAATCTACTCCTTCATATGGTTTTATTAATAAGAACTCATTTCAATTTATTTCTCTGTTTTAAATAAAAAAAATATTCCCAATATAAGAGCATATGTGATGCTATCAAGGATTTATGTACTTTTTATTTTGTTTGAACAATAGTATATTTTGTTTTCTATTTTATTTTGTTTTCTTTTTTTTAGCTATCCAATGATGGGAAAGCATCCAATGATCATGGTAGGTAGTGCATATGACTTGGTAGACCTTTGGTTTGCTGGCTCGATTGATCCCTGGCCGCTGGTGGTTCTTGGGTTGGTTGTTTTGGAGCATTCGGTATTGAGCTTGTTCCCTAAGTTGCTTGAGCTGAAGTTTAGTAGCTCATTAATATCCAAAAAGGTACATCATTATGAAGTTTACTTTTGGAGTGGCCTTGTCCCTTCCCCTTCCCCTTTTCTTTTGTCTCTTGGAAAACCGTGACTTGCTCTTTAATGATAGCTGAATTCAAAGCATTATTCCCCCTTCTTTTGTCTCTTGGAAAATCGTGGCCTGCTCTTTATTTGGGGGCTGATTTCTATGCTTTGAATTCATTTGGGGTGCTGATTTTTTTGTGGTTTTCCTCTTGGGAGTCAAGGCAGCACCTGTTGGGTGTTTTCCCGTAATAGTGATGCTTTGATTTCTGTGGGCTGTTTGTTGTCCGTGAAGTGGTCTCCTTGGTTCCTGTTTTGATTAATGAAGGGATGATTTCCGTGAACTCCTGGGCTGATTTCCAAAGGGACATTTGGGAATCCTATGATCTAAAATGCTTGGGAGCTTGTAAACAATTATGATGTGGCTTTTGGCATTTCTCTTCTTTGCCTATAAATTGGAGATGTTGTTATGAAGAAAGAGAGTTGATATTTGTGAGCATATTTGCTATTAACCTGCGGGTTTATTCGAAAATCCTGCGGGCTCTTTCCAACCTTTGTTTCTCATCCCCTCCGGAAATCCTGCGGGCTCTTTCCACCCTTTCTTCTCGGGCTTCTAACCTCTTTCGTCTCTCCGCAAGTGCCACTCCATCTGTATCCTTCTTCTCAAAGTAAAGCAACTTTAGGGTGTCGTATCAGAGTTGATTTGAAGCATCTGTTGAAGAATTTGACCAATCTTGCAGCGGTGGACCATCGGTTTGCTAGTTCTATGCACTTTACTTATTTAACCTACAAATTCGATGCATGTGAGGAACCCGCTCTGACGGTTGTCTGAGGATAGCGTCTTTTTAAGTTTCTTTATTTCTTTAAAATCTCCAAACATCTTTTGTTGTGTTTGTCAAGTTTTGGGTCGTTTGAGTTTATTTAACAAAGTTTGTTTTAAGTTCTACTCATTGTGTCAGTTTTCTTCTTGTGTGTCTTTTGTGTTCAAGCAATATAGGGTCCCCTATATCCCTTGTCTACATCAATTTGGTATCAGAGCAAGTTCGTCTTTGTTTTGGTTTTTTAGGAGTCTTTCTCTTTAGTGTCAAAAAAGATTTAAAAAAAAAATGGCTAATGAACAAGGGAATTGGCAACAAGTGATGCAACAATTAAATGATTTGCAACATCAAATTAATACGGTAGCTGAGGCCATTGCTAATCTAAATGTCAATCAAGCTAACTCTAATCCTAGCATTATATCTTCTGGGAGTGAAGAGGAAGAACCTAGAAATCGAAATAGGCGACAAAGAAATTGGGATCACGGAATTAAAATCGACGTTCATAATTTTGAAGGAAAATTGCAACCTGAACAATTCCTTGAATGGGTAGAAAAAATGGATCAATTTTTTGAATGGAAAGAAATTCTGGATAATCGAAAAGTTAAATTTGCAAGTTTGAAACTAACGGGACATGCATTAACGTGGTGGAAAAATTTATAAAACAACAGATTAAGAAGAGACAAAGAAAAAATTCAAACATGGGATAGAATGAAAGAGAAAATGAAAGGAAAATTTTTGCCAACTGATTATGCTCGAACAATATTCAAAGATCAACTCAATTTGCGTCATGTCATTAAAACTGATGAGGCTTATCGTATGGCTTTAAAACTGGAAAAGCAACATCAAAGGAAAAAGGGTGACAATAAAATCTTGGAAACGTATAAACGTCGTTTAACTAGCGGGATTAAATATCAATCTCAAACTTCTGGGAGAACATCAGGTCTGAAATTTAAGGCTTTTGAAAGTCAAAATCAAGGAAAAGAAAAAAGGGTAGCAAGAAATAAACCATCTGAACAATCTAAGCAAATTGGACCTTGTTACAAATGTGGGTTATATGGTCACTTGTTAGCTACTTGCAGAAAGAATAATCCTCCACGAACTAATTTCATAGAAGATGAAAATGAGATAGAAGAAGAGGAGGAGAATGAAACAGAATCTGAAAATGAAGCTGAAAATTTTGATTCAGAAGGAGATGAAAGTGAAAAGTCTTTGGTAATTCGACAAGTTCTAGCAACAACAATTGACAAAGGGGATAGATGGCTAAGAGGAAACATATTCAAAATAACTTGCACCATCGAAGGAAAAATTTGCACCCTTATGATTGATAGTGGAAGTTCAGGGAATTTTGTTTCTCAAAATTTGATCGACAAACTTAAACTCAAATCAAAACCTCTTGCAAAATCCTATAAGATCTCTTGGTTCAAAGAAGGAGGTGAGATTCCAATCACTAAACAATGCACTGTCAATTTATCAATTGGGGGATCATTTAAAGATCAAATTGTTTGTGATATTGTACCTCTTGAAGTTTGCCATATTTTGCTTGGACGACCTTGGCAGTACGACAACAAAACTGTTCACAATGGAGAGAAAAACACATATACTTTGATGAAAAATAATAAGGAGTTTTCTCTTCATCCTCAAAAGAATGTGCCGGATTCACCCGTCGAGAAAAACACAGTTGCCAAAATTACTTCTCCTGAATTGCTTTTAAATGATAATGATTTGAAACATTTTGATGTTGCTTATTTAGTTTTGGAAAAAGAATCTGATACTGTTTTACTGGATGAGTTTTCTAATATAACTTCTGATGATTTTCCAATTGAATTGCCTCATATGCGACAAAATCATATTGACTTGATTCCTGAAGCTTTTTTGCCTAATCTTCCTCATTATAGGATGAGTCCAACTGAACATGATGAATCTTTTAAAGAAGTATCTGAACTGCTGGAAAAAGGTTTAATCCAAGAAAGTCTGAGTCCTTGTGCTGTGCCTTCTTTGTTAACTCCAAAAAAGAATAGAATATGGAGAATGTGTATGGATAGAAGGACAATAAACAAAATCACCATTCCTAAACTGGATGACATGCTTGATATGCTGAGTAATGCCTTTTGGTCTTTCAAATACTTCGAGTACTATTATGAGAACTATGAATTATATTTTGACACCTCTCATTGGAAAGTTTGTTATTTTAAAGAGATTGTTCGCCTTCACGGTATCCCTCGAACTTTTACCTCTGATCGTGACACTAGGTTTTTAAGTCACTTTTTGAGAACTCTATGGGCTAAGTTAGGAACTTCTCTTCAGTTTAGTAGTCTTTATCTTCCTCAAACCGATAAACAAACTGAAATTGTCAATCAAAGATTTATAAAGACTTTCAGTTCTCTGACTGCTCTTATTACTGATTGCTTCAAAAAGGGAATTTTTAGGTGGACACTTGAGATTATTAAAACAAAAATGAGTCAAGCTCCCATTCTTAAATTGCCAAGTTTTGAGATCAATTTTGAAGTTGATTGCGATGCTTCACATGTTGGTATTAATGCAATGCTTAGTCAAAAAGAAAAACATGTTGCTTACCTTAGTGAAAAACTGACTGAGTCTAAGTCTAAGTATTCTACTTATGATTTAGAGTTCTATGCTATTGTGCAAGCTTTAAAATTCTGGAGATGCTATCTGATTCAACGAGAATTTATTTTGAACACTGATTACGAGGCTTTACGATTTTTGGGATCACAAAAAAATCTGATCAAAAGACACGCCAAATGGGTCTTTTTTTTACAAGAGTACACTTTTCATATCAAACATAAAACTGGGGTTTTGAATAAAGTTGTTGATGCTTTAAACCGAAAATTTCATTTGTTAATAACTGTTTTTCCGACTGTTACTTCTTTTATTTTTTTGAAAGACACTTATGCAAATGATTCTGATTTTGAAAATATTTGGAATGCTTGTTGTGCTTCTGGGACTGATCCTTCTGCTCAATTTGTTATACATCAAGGTTTTTTGTTCAAGGAAACTAGACTTTGCATATCAAAAAGTTTTTTGAGAAAACAACTTGTGAAAGAATTGCATAATAGAGGTTTGGGAGGACATTTTGGGCAAGGAAAAACATTTGCTTTAGTTGAAGAAAAGTATTTCTGGCCCCACATGAGAAAAGACATTGCTAAATTAGTAAAACAATGCAAGGTTTTTGAACAACTTAAGAAGGTTACTGCTAAATATAAGACTGAGGCTGATAAACATCAAAAAGAAGCAAATTTCAATAAAGGTGACTTAGTGATGGTTTACTTTTGTCGCCAAAGGTTTCCTGTTTGTACTTTTAAAAAGCTAAGTAAAAAGAAATTTGACCCTTTCGTGTGATTAAAAAATTAGGTGCTTATTTGCTAGATTTACTAGATACTGTTAGCACTTCACCTGTTTTTAATGTTTCTGACCTGTCTTTGTATGAAGGAGATTCTGACGATTTTATAGATATTGAAACTTTATCACTCTCTGCTCTTTTGGTAAAGTCTGAAGATCAAATCGAAGATGTTCTTGTTGAGAAGGCTATTCAAACAAGACATGGAGAACACAAAAAGTTTTTGGCCAAATGGAGCAATCGGTCATTGACTGACTGTACCTGGATTAATGCTGCTGATCTAAAAAAGAAAATTTTGGAACTTTTTGAACGAGTTGCTGATATGTTCTCATCAGGAGCTGAGAATTTTCCACCAGGGGAGAATTGATGCTATCAAGGATTTATGTACTTTTTATTTTGTTTGAACAATAGTACATTTTGTTTTCTATTTTATTTTCTTTTCTTTTTTTTAGCTATCCAATGATGGGAAAGCATCCAATGATCATGGTAGGTAGTGCATATGACTTGGTAGACCTTTGGTTTGCTGGCTCGATTGATCCCTGGCCGCTGGTGGTTCTTGGGTTGGTTGTTTTGGAGCATTCGGTATTGAGCTTGTTTCCTAAGTTGCTTGAGCTGAAGTTTAGTAGCTCATTAATATCCAAAAAGGTACATCATTATGAATTTTACTTTTGGAGTGGCCTTGTCCCTTCCCCTTCCCCTTTTCTTTTGTCTCTTGGAAAACCGTGACTTGCTCTTTAATGATAGCTGAATTCAAAGCATTATTCCCCCTTCTTTTGTCTCTTGGAAAATCGTGGCCTGCTCTTTATTTGGGGGCTGATTTCTATGCTTTTAATTTATTTGGGGTGCTGTTTTTTTTGTGCTTTTCCTCTTGGGAGTCAAGCCAGCACCTGTTGGGTGTTTTCCCATAATAGTGATGCTTTGATTTCTGTGGGCTGTTTGTTGTCCGTGAAGTGGTCTCCTTGGTTTCTGTTCTGATTAATGAAGGGCTGATTTCCGTGAACTCCTGGGCTTATTTCCGAAGGGACATTTGGGAATCCTATGATCTAAAATGCTTGGGAGCTTGTAAACAATTATGATGTGGCTTTTGGCATTCCTCTTCTTTGCCTATAAATTGGAGATGTTGTTATGAAGAAAGAGAGTTGATATTTGTGAGCATATTTGCTATTAACCTGCGGGTTTATTCGGAAATCCTGCGGGCTCTTTCCAACCTTCGTTTCTCATCCCCTTCGGAAATCTTGCGGGCTCTTTCCACCCTTTCTTCTCGGGCTTCTAACCTCTTTCGTCTCTCCGCAAGTGCCACTCCATCTGTATCCTTCTTCTCAAAGTAAAGCAACTTTAGGGTGTCATATCAGAGTTGATTTGAAGCATCGATCTGTTGAAGAATTTGACCAATCTTGCAGCGGTGGACCATCGGTTTGCTAGTTCTATGCACTTTACTTATTTAACCTACAAATTCGATGCATGTGAGGAACCCGCTCTGACGGTTGTCTGAGGATAGCGTCTTTTTAAGTTTCTTTATTTCTTTAAAATCTCCAAACATCTTTTGTTGTGTTTGTCAAGTTTTGGGTCGTTTGAGTTTATTTAACAAAGTTTGTTTTAAGTTCTACTCATTGTGTCAGTTTTCTTCTTGTGTGTCTTTTGTGTTCAAGCAATATAGGGTCCCCTATATCCCTTGTCTACATCAATATGATACGGTTTTTCTAGTTTAATCAATTATTGAGAAAAAGACCAAAATTGCCCTTCAACTCTATGTGAGGGACCAAATTGGTCCCAAACTTTTTTGAGGGACCGAATTGGTCCCTCAACTCCTTTAAACGGTATCTATATGATCCAACCGTTAAAAGTTAACAAATGATTTGGAAGCAGTGCTAGCAACGTCGAAATGAAATTATAGTGCTGTCCTGCAGCGAGTGTCATGCACACTCGTCAACTCCACTCTCGCAGCCGTAATGAGCGTCCGAAGATCGAAACTTCTGCAGCTACAACACACTCGATTTCTCCATTACCTGGTGCGGCACAGTCGTTCGCATCCCACATGTGCCTCGTTTTCGCAGGTGCGTCACTTCCACTGGTGCCAATTTCTCTGTCACCTATTGCGGCACAGTCGTTTGCATCTTGTAGGTGCCTCGCTTTTACAGGTGCCGATTTCTCCGTCACCTGGTGTGGCACAGTTGTCTGCATCCTGTTGGTGCCTCGTTTCCTTTGGTGCCTCGCTTCCGCAGGTGCTGATTTCTACATCACCTGGTGCAGCATTGTCATCCGCATCCTGCAGGTGTCTCGTTTCACAAGTGCCTCGCTTATCGATTAACCGGTGGAGCAAAGTCGTCCGCATCGGAGGTACGTCACTTCCGCAGGTGAATGTTGACGATCATTTGGGTGCACAAACTGCTCTTTTGAGCCTAAATTTTACTAGATTCTTTGATCATCTTGGCTAACTATGTTTTGGCCAAGAAAGCCAGGTGCGGTTAGGCATTGCTTGGTAATTGATCAGGTCAAGTTATTTATTTAGTTGTGTAATGGATATCAATTATATTTAAGTTTATGAAATTATATGAATTTATGTGTAGAAAGGTAAATTTTCATTTTTATATGATATTTCATACATTTTTTATTTTTTAAGTAATAATTTTTTTGATATTTTTCTGTGCTTTCAATTAGCTCGGATCTACTGTAAGAATTTAGAGCAAGGTTGCTTTTTGCCTGCATAGTCAATAGTGACTCAAACGTTGCTCTTATTTATTATGAGTGATAGGAGGTTAGGTTATTCCATTTTGAATTAATTCTTCCTTTTTAATATTTTATTAGTTCTTTATTTTGTACAACCCACAACAGAGGTGATTTCTATGGAACTCAGTCTCTCCCTTTGTGAAGATGAGTTTATCCTTTATTTTGCACAACCCACAACAGATGTTGAGTTTATTAGTTCTTTATTTTACAAGTGCCATGGATTTGTCTTTGTTCACTGCACCTACCTCCTCGACTACTCCGGAGCAAAGAGTCTCGCCATGAAAAAAAGAAATTTTATCATTAATTTAAGAAATAAAATATGCACTTTTAGAAATTAATTAAATGTGAGAACAATTAGGTGCTTTAACTAGTTAATTGGAGAGAGAGAGTGAGAAAGAGTGAGAGCATAAGTATTTTAAAATTTAATAATAAATGAAATCTTAACTAGTGAGATACTCTATTATTATGTTAAGAAATAAAATATATTTAAAAGAGTAATGAGTAATTCAAAATTTTGATAATAAATAATGTCTTTTTATAGGTGTTAAAATTTATTGATCTTGAAATAAGGGGCAAGAGTGAAGTAATATAATACCTATATTCAAGGTAAGTATTATGTTTTTTATTTATAGTAATGATTTTACTTTCTCTTAAATTAAATGCATAGTAAGATATTATTCATATTAATTTAGTTATTGTTGATAAAGCATGTCTTTATTTTCTCATATTCAATGATTGTTCATATTTGTATAGATGATAAGTGATATTTTGTGATTCACATTTTTCATATAAAACAAATAAATGATATATGCATGAAGTGGATATGATAGATATGCTTGCATGTGCATATTGATTGATGGATAACACCCTTTTATGATACTAGTTGGGGATGCAATGTATTTGTGCACGTAAATGAAAAATGTTATGAAAGTTGAAAAAGAAATGGAAAAGGATTACCTTTATTTATACTATTTTATACGCAATCTCTTATGATGGTTGCACTATTTATAAGAAATGATAAATATATGATTTATGCATAATATTGATGGTCATGCTTGAAATTAATCTTAAATATAATTACTTTTTATTTGGAAAGGAGCATGCATATTATTCCCAATGTCTTGTGTTACTGTAATTTAGAAGCATGATATATTTACTAGATTTTCTTTTATGACTCACTCTTATGTTTATAAATGAATACAAGTATTATTCAAAAGAGAAATGAATAGAAGAGAGAATATGTATCGAAGGCGTGACAAACCAAGAGAAAGATATTTATATAGCATTTAATTTTTTTAAAAAATAGAGGTTTTAGTAGCTCTTTTTGTGTATTGGAAGTAGTTAGTTAGTAATTGGATATTTATATCGAATAGGAAGACTCCGTGGAGCTTTTCAGAGAATAGTTCATACCGATTTGAGCAAGGAGGCAAATGCATGATAAATTTATAAAATTGATTCAATGAGACAAACCAATGATGCAATACGAAGCAAAATTTACAACCCTATCCAGATATGCATCGTAGCTAATTGAAACAACAAAGAAGAAATGCTATCAATTCCTATCTAGTTTAAAAGATGCAATTAGGCAACCTTTCGTACCTTTAGGAATTAAGGATTATACAATATTAGTAGAAAGAGATAGAAGGGTGGAGATTGAATTTCAAATCTCAAAAGGGATGAGATTAACTTAAAAGGAAGAATGTTGAAGAAAATATCCAAAACAATTAGACTGATGGATCAAATAGGAAGAAACCTAAGTTTAGCCCTAGTGGAACTAATAGGAGTACTGCCAATAGTCATGAAATCTTGTGCTAAGTGTGGAAGATTTCATAAGAATTATGGGCTCCAAAACTTGCTACTGGTATCGTCATCCTGGACACATAGCAAAATTTTGTCCTACATTACGTCAGAGGACTTAGGCGAAGCACCTTCATAGAAGAGTTTTGGTTAACAAAAGATGATAGAATCGATAGTTTCAGCTCCAACACAAAATAAACCAAGATAAAATATTCGACCGTGAGTTTATTGTTTGACTTAGGAGGAGCCTAATGAATCTTTAGATGTTGGCAAAGATATGTGAGATCTCTTTAATAACTAATATAGTAACATGTTGTAGATGTTTTATTTTAAATACTTATGCATTTAAAGTTTATATTGAATGAAATTTAAGATGTTATTTTTGCTTGAATATAGAGTAATTATGTTCAATTTAACTCATAATAATATATTATTTTTGTATTTTATAATTTTATGTAAATTTCGAGAACAAATTTTTTGTAAGTTGAGAAGATTGTAATATTCAGAATAGGCAGGTCATAGAGACGATAAAGATGAAGCGTAAGGAACAAGCTTTTGTTACATGGACAAAGTAGTGAAGATTGAATCGACGAACATCTAAGTCACAGATGAAACAGATGAAGCTGTCAAAGGAGGTTACTTGGTCAAGTGTTGCGTCTGTCGCGTTTGTCGGTGAAATCAAAGCGAGACGAAATGCACAAAATTATAAAGTGTCCATTGAGGAAGTGGAAGAGGTGCTTGCGTTGCCTATAAATTCAAGAGAGAAGGAGACAAGGGGGACGGGACCCGCGAGCAAGCCGACGAGGGGTGAAATGCATTCGTATGGGTTAGGGCTTGAGATTGACATCAGCTAGGAAGAAAGGTAAATTATTATTACTTTTTAATTTTAGATTATATGTTTAACTGATATGTTGATTAAAATTTAAAATAAACTAAACATCTTATCTAATGCATGATTATTATTTATTAAATTATTGATTTATGAATTTTTTTCTATGAATAAAAATAGTAAATACTATTAAGAAAATTTAATAAAAAATTTTACTTTGAAAGTAATATAGTTAAAAATTTTATTTGTTAATTATAATATATATGTATATATTTTTGAGTATATGTAATACACATGTAAAGATACCATAATTAAATTTGTATATGAGATTTTAAATTGCATAAGAAATAAATGAAGTTTATTTTATGTTAAATTGTAAATTAAATTTAGAAGAATAATGAATTTATCTGCTAAAGATAAATTGTATAGAAAAATAAGAATATATTTTGTTAAATATAAAAATTTCATTTTAGAGATTAATAGTAATAATTAAATAATGATTCTTCATCTAGAATGAAAATAATAAATTTTATTATTAATTTAAATGACAAAATAAGCACTTCTAGAAATTAATTAAATGTGTGAACAATCAGGTGCTTTAACTAGCTAAATGGAGAGGGACAATGAGAAATAGTGAGAGCACATGTATTTTAAATTTAATAATAAATTAAATCTAAATTAGTGAAATACTCGATTATTATGTTAAGATATAAAATATATTTAAAAAGAAAAGAAAATTTAAATGCTAGCAATCAGTAATTCAAAGTTTTGATAATAAATAATGTCTTTTGTTTAGGTGTTAAATTTATCGATCTTGAAGTAGGGAGCAAGTGTGAAGTAGCATAATACCTAGATTCAAGGTGAGTACCATATCTTTTATTTACAGTAATGATTTTGATTTCTCTTTTAGTTAAATGCATTAAAGGGTTTTATTCATATTTATTTAGTTATTGTTGCAAGTGAAAACATGTTTTTATTTTCTCATATTTAATGATAATTCATATTGGTATGGACGATAAGTAATATGCTGTGATTTGATTTTTCGTAGAAAATAAATGAATGATATATGAATGAAATACATAAAATATATATATGTTTGCATGTGTATATTGACTGATGGAGCACACCCCCTTATGATACTAGTTAGAGATGCAATGTACGCATGCACATAAATGAAAAAGGAAAAAGAAATGAAAATGGAATACCTTAATTGGTACTATTTTAGATGATGTCTCCTGTGATAGTGATACTATTTACAAGAAAAGATAAAGATATGATACATGTATAACATTGATGGTAATGTTTGAAATTAATCTTAAATAAAATTACTTTTTGTTTGGAATGGAGCATGTATATTCTTTCTAATGCCTTGTGTTATTGTAATTTAGAAGTATAATGTGCTCATTGAGTTCTTTTATATCTCACTCTTATATTTATAAATGAAGACATGTATTATTTAAAAGATTAAAACGAGTAGAAGATGATAGAATGCGTATCGTAGGCGCTACTCATTGAGAGAAAGATTTTAATATAGCATTTAAAAATTTGGAGACTTTAATGGTTTTTTTTGTGTATTGGAAGTAGTTAGTTAGTAATTAAAAATTTAATTAACCGTCTAATCGTTTGTTCCCGTCTTTTTAATTCGAGCCTTCGGGTTGGGTCGTGGCAAGTTGTTATGGCAGGAAGAGGGCTGGGTGGAATCAGGAAGAGATAATCAAATTGTATCTTTCTTTCTTTCTTTCTTGAAGAGATAATCATATTTCAATTATATCTTTCTCTCTTGTTGAAGAGATAATCAAATTTGAATTATAATCTTTGTATTCTTGCATTTTCCTTGTTTCTTATTTCATGTTTTTAGTTCCAAGATGCATCAAATTGGTATTAGAGCAAGGTTTTGGGAGAGATGGCAGCAAATAAGATGAATGCATTAGAAGGCGAAGTGGAGCAAATCAATTCCAAGAAAGAGGAGAAGTTTTCAACCATCAAAGGAGGATTTTAAACCATGGAGGGAAGGTTTTCATCCACAGAAAATCGATTTGGAGGATTGGAAATAATGAGAAAGCTCTTGGAGACACAATGAAAACACTCCAAAATCGGTTCCGATGGTTAACACTCACAAAGATTTGACTAGGTTTCCCTTGGTTGAATTGAAGGGAAAGGAGGTCAGGCGGGAGAAGTTCGATGAGGAGAGTTTCTTTCATCAAGAGCCACCTCTTGCGGCTCTGAGAAAGGGTGAATCTGGATTTCTGGTTGAGGAGACAGTAAGGAGGGAATTTTTTGGAGGTGGTAGTGTGGCCGACCATTATAAGAGGCATTTCAGGCAAGGGGAATGGGCTATCAATGAAGGAGGTGGTCAAGCGCCACTTCCTAAGGCTCCGAAAAGGGGCGGAAGAGGGTTTTTGGATGGGGGACAATAGGGGGTGTTGTGGTGGAGATGGTGGGGTGGCAACCACTATGGGAAATTTTTTAGGCAAGGGGAGTGGACGAACGGAGAAAGGGGGACAAGCCTAGCCATGGGGATCGGTTCATGTGAGGCGGGTGGAAGAAAGATGGGATTCCAACCCTGATATATGGGGGGAACATTGAGGGATCACGACAATTGCTACAATGGAGGAGGACAAAGCTGTTGGGGCGGTGACAATGCTAGTGTGAGGAATTTGAAGATGCTAGTATTCTAAGGGGAGGATGCCCATGGGTGGTATACTGGATGGAGGTGTATTTCGTGGTGAATGGGTTGAGAGAGAAGAAGCTTATAGCTGTAGGGCTATGTCTAGAAGAGAAAGCCCTCGCTTGGTTCTAATGGAGGGATGTTAGATTAGGGGTCGCATGGCGTACATGGAGAGATTTGAGTTGCTATCAGGGTGGTTAAAGGGAGTCTCAGAGGTGGTGTTTGAGAAAAATTTTATGAAGGGCCTCAAACCTGACATATGTGAGGACCTCTGATTAATGAGGCCGAGGGGGTTGAAGGAGATGATGGAGCTAGCCCAGGTAGCGGATGATCGATGACAGATGTAGAGGATTAAAAAGAGCGTAGTAGTGGGAGGCTCTTTTAGAAGTATCTCAACTTCACTGGCCCTGAGAACCCTGCCAATGTCATTTCAGCAGCTCACATCGAGGGATAAGAGTGGGGGAGTTTGCTTTGAGACCACTTCAAGTGCCTCATAGAGGTAGAGGTGTAGGACAAGAAAGTCAAGGGTTTGTGCTTCTACTGTGATGAGAATTATGCAGTAGGCCATCGATGCAAGGACAGCACACTCCAGGTCCTTATGGTCTATAATGAGGAGGGGATCGACAATGAGGATTTGGTGGAGGAAACATAAGCGGGAGGGGAGCACCTATACCTTAATGTGGAAGAAGTACCTCTTAATTTAATGGTGAGATTTACTCCAAATCACACCATGAAGGTGAAGAGACAGATCAAGGAGTAGCCAATGGTGGTCTTGGTGGATTGTGGGGCTACTCATAACTTCATCTCAAACTAGGTCGTAGACTAGTTGGGATCAAAATTGGTGGATACATAGATTTTTGGAGTCATGATGAAAAACAGGAAAGGTGGAGAGGAGCAGAGGGATTTATAGGAGGCTGGAGCTAATACTCTAAGGCCTATAGATTATGGGGGATTTTCTTTTCTTGCATTTGGGAAGCACTGATGTGATCTTAAGAATGAAGAGGTAATAAACGATGGTAGAAATAAGGGTGGACTAAAAATCTTTGATGATGGAGATTCAGGTGGAGGGGATGAAGGTGGTGTTGCGAGGAGATGCCAGCCTATGTAGAACTATAGTTTTAGAGGGCAGTGCTGGGCTACTTGGTAGAGTTGTAGAAAGAGGAGGCTCCAGAGATCATCCAACCACTCTTACAACAATTTAGTAATGTGTTCCCATTGCCTTAAGGCTTACCTCCCCCAAGGGAGCATGAGCATGCCATCAACCTGAAAGAAGGGGTATCCACTATCAGTATTCGATCCTAGTAGGTTCAGAAGGATGAAATTGAGAGGCTAATCAAAGAAATGTTGGAAGGACCCTTACCTAAAGCCCTGAAGGAGTTGAGGAGATTTTTTGAACTCACAAGATATTTAATGAAGTTTGCGAAGGTTTACAACTATATAATATGGCCATTGACATAGAAACTTTAGAAGGATGGTTTCAAATGGGGGAGGCAGCCACCAAAGCATTTGAGCACTAAAGAAAGCCATGTCGAGTGTCTTTGTGTTAGCACTACCAGATTTCAACCACTTGTTTGTAGTGGAGATTGATGCATCGAATTATGGGTTGGGGGCAGTCCTCATGCAGAGTCAAAGACCCATTGTTTATTTCAGCCAGGTGTTGATATCTAAGGCTATGTTTAAGTCGGAGTTTGAAAGAAAGCTGACAACAATAGTGCTGGAATTATAGAAATGGCATCATTATCTGTTGGAGCGACACTTCATAGTCAAGACCAACCAGAGGAGTTTGAAGTTTCAGCTAGAATAAAGGATGTAGATAGAGGAGCATTAGTGGTGGCTTTCCAAGTTATTGGGTTATGACTTCGAGATTCAGCACAAGTCCGTGCTAGAAAATAAAGAAGCATGGGTTCCATATGACAGGATCAGGACATAGTTCCCATCCTTCCACCTTGAGGACAAGGTGCATTTTTGCGGAGGGAGTATTGTTATGGCAAGAGGGGGTTTGGGGCAGAATCAGGAAGGGAGCCAAGGGAGGGTTCGACCAGCCTTGTGTCAACTAGGAGAGCTGTTATGCTTTATAGGAGGATAATCAAGGGGAGCTATTTAGGAAGGTTTCCTAATTATGTTTATTGTGATTAGGAAGGTTTTAATTGTTTATTAAGGTTTCCTAAAATATGTTTATGCTATTTAAGAAGGTTTTATTTGTGTTATTGTGTGTTTGAGCTATTTAAGAGAAAATTTTATCTAGGATTAGGTCATAAGATAATTTGTGTTTGCTGTACTTTTATTTTGAAGACCTTCGTAGTGGCATCTAGGGTTCTAGGGAGAGCTGATCTACCTCTCGAATAATAGATCAACTATATATATTTTTTTGTTGTTGAAATGATAATCAAATTTCAACTTTAATCTTTGGATTCCTGCATTATCCTTATTGCCTACTCATCCCTATTCATGTTCCTTTGCATTTCTTTTTCATTTTATATGTATGTATATTTTAATTATATGCCTTTCAATTAAATTATTCCTTTTTCTATTGCATTTATTCGTTTCCGCTTTTCATTTATTATAGGAGCACCGTCAAATAGTTTCGTATCAATGATAGTACGATCATTTCAATTTCTTTTTCCATTTAACGTACACAGGTACGTTGCTCCCCCAGCCAGTATTATAAGGGGGTGAACTCCTGTATTTGGATATGTGCACCTTTCCTTCTTTTATGACTTTTATTTATATGTTATGAATTAATTTATTCACTTCATTTTTCTTTACATGTATTTTAATCTATATATGCACTTTTCACAGACACACATATATTCGTATTACATTGTAACTTTATTATCTAAACATTCATCATTTTGGAATATAATAGACATTCAAATTTTTATAAATATGTATGATACTATATTTAAAACTGTAATGAAATAATATAATAATGTAATTGCTATAGAAAAAATATAAACACCAATTTTGCTTTTCTCAATTTGACTAATTTTTACATTAAACATTCAGTTAATATATTCGATGATTGCAAAAAAAAAAAAAAAAAAAAAAAAAAAAAAAAAAAAAAAAAATATATATATATAATTGCTATAAAATAATTGTAATTATCCATTTTGATTATTTTTGTATTTGATCCTACCAAATCCTCTATCTTTGAAATAACCATTCTTAATTCAACACCTAACTTCCTCCATGAACTTTGCAGACTTATAATATACGTCTCAATTCAAAATTTTGAATCCTTCACAGTTCCAAATAATATCCAATTGCATTAGATATTGCTAATTAATTTTCTAAAATTAAATCTCGTTAATATTGCATTAATTTGTTATTGTTAAATAGAACTTCAAATGCGTCAGACTTTATCTATATAACATTGGATTCTTCTAATTGTGGGCTCCGAAAATTCGGCCCTGGCCTCCACTCGTTTTTCTTATTCGGCGAGGGAGTTTTAACGAACTAAGTTCCGAGGTAAATTTTGGAAGGCAGATGGGTTTGTAGATAAGACACTACCCAGAGATTTCGCCCTCATTTTGTGAGGACTTTATGATCTGAGTTCTTGTTTCCTATAGGCGCAAGCCCCTATAGTTAATTACCCCTCCCGATCATGAGAGAGAAATTTCGATTAAGGCTAGTCGTCGATCAGATACGTAGAATATACGTGTTATCTGGCATATAGTAGCAGCAATGGACTGGATATGAAAATTGGATTTGGATTTAAGGATTTGGAGAGTTTGATATTTAAAATGGAAATTGCACCATCTAGCGCTTAAAGCGGATGGTGGGGGAATGGATAATAGACCCGATCAAGATCCCATGGTTCCGTCGTCCCGGGCCATCGTGGTCCCTGGTCTACTTAGACAGAGGAGGTAGTCGACCCAACCTGACAGAAGGATCCTTGTCGGCAGCCATGGGTTGCTTCGTCCAAGGGGACCTTGTAGACTGGGGTTGAATGTTTGTCCAAGGGGACAAATTTAAATCCACCTTAGCTTACAGAGGGCTTTGTGCCCTATCAATCATACCCTATTGATTCATATCTCAAGGATTTACCGCCATTAAGGAGCGTATCGGCTCTGGCCATAACCGCTATCTGTGGTGCCATTTGGCGGCAAAACCACTCGGTTCAGAGGGCCCCGGGTCATAACCGTTTACCTGCAGTGCCATTTGGCGGCGAAACTGCCGGTTAGAGGACACGTACCACGTCCTTACTGGCAAGAGATTGTTTGAGAATGGATCCTAGTGATATTTTCGACTAGGCATTTTGCTCTTTGTAAGCTAAAGTTTATTTGAACTTGTCCACCCTGGCAGAATGTTGCGGAGGGTGGATGGGCTTTGCTTTAAGCGGTTGATGGTTTGATTTCATTTTTAAGTATTTTTGGGAATTTGGGATTTTTGTGGAGTTTTGGATTTTTGAAATGGACTAGATATTTGGGAGACACTTGAAAGTATTTGGGAATGGACCCCTCCGGTTGAGATTTTCATTCAACACGGCCATCATCGGGGTGTTGGAGTCATTTGAAAATATTTTGAATTTTGTAGATGAATCTTGTCGACTCTGTCGAGCTGTTGACAGAGGATCGGGTTTCGTAGGCTTCGTGCCTTTATTAGTGAATTCATACTGTTGTAGGCCTTGAAGACCTAATATGAATGTTTTAAAGCAAATATACTGGTCGCCACAACTTTATATTTGCTTAATGGTTCGAACCCTGTCGACTTCTATTGACCCGTATAGAAGGATCGGTTTCGAATCTGAATTCACTTGTCAACCCGCACAGCATCCCTAGACGTCACGTGTGTACCAATAACACGCTCGCCGGGGCCCATGCCGGTTTTATAATTATTTTTACCCCTTTTAGTGTACCTATGTGTATACAATTTATAGTGCACGTGTAGGGGTACTTTGAAATAATTGTAGACGTCTTCTGTCTGCTTGTACGGATGTTGCAGATCCGGTGGCGTGGCAGCTTCTGCATAGAATTGTTTGTTGCTTCGTACAGGTAGACTGTCGTGCACTATCGTTGATTTTCGTAGGCGGGTCATAGTGCACTAACTAATCTCCTGCCTTTGTTTGTACGGAGAGCTGCATTTGTTATAGACATGGTCCCTTTATTCGTGGTCAGGTCTCTTTACATATAAGTCTTCTAGAACCGATCATAGACTTTTGCATTTGTTACTGTTCCTCTACATTTTTTTGTATGTAGCATTTAGTGTAAATGATATGTAGGTTTTTGACAGCATCATTAAAGCCTTCTACTTGTGGAGAGAACTGTATTTGCTTGCATGATTGATTGTGGGCGAGTTTGAGAGACTTCAATGTATTCGTGGCATATTCTTACTAACTATCATGAGTCATCCCTTCCACTTGTAGTTTGGATATTGCATTTATGGAAGATTCCCATGATGAACCTTTTCATTGATGTACTGTGTCCTGCTTGAAGGTGGTATGCCACATCCGTTTGTATGCCCTTCAATACTTCAGTCATGAGTATATTACCACGCACTTCTACTATCATCTGTGGGTAACCCTTTATATGCAATAAAGCTCCTCTATAGCTTGGTGTGTTTGCTTGCAATAGTTCGAATGTTGTAGGTTCATTGTCGTTGTCCACAAAGATACTCTATATTGAAGCTTGTAATCAAACTATGCATGAATCATACTTTGTTCATTTGTTATTGATTGATCCTTCCAAGTAAAATATGCTTGAATTTCCTCCTTCATGAATCTCATGTTTGTATGTTTGAGATTTAACTTCAATATTTTCCACAAGATGATTTAGTATTCACTTTCAAATTGAAATGATATTTCTTTTCCCATTCTGAAAGCTTAGTATAGTGGTTCAAATCAATCATTATATTGATTTTTCATTTGATTGAATAATTACTCAAGTTAAGAGCAATATCATTTGAATCCAATTTAGATTTGAGTCCAAGTTTTGTTCATTTGATGTTCAAATTAGTGTTCAAAACATGCTCATTTGCACAAGTCCCCTGTTGTCCTTGCAAGTTCAAGTTCTTATCCAAGTTTGAGTCAAAGTTCGGGTTCAATGCAGTCGAGTCCAAGTTCAAGTTTTCTGTCACTTTTATAGAGTTCAAGTCCCAAATAAAGGTCCTCAATGGTCTTGTAGTGTCCAAGTTCATTGTCCACTGTAGTTCGAGCCATTCTTTGTTTCATTTGCATTTGAAGTTATTATGGATTGTTTGTGTTTGAATTAAGTCCGTTTAATGCTCCAATCAATGTCCAAGTAAAGCTCCACATTGTTCTAAGTACGAATTACATTTACCCAAAATTTCGGCAGCCTTCCGGCATCTCCCCTGTTTAGGGGAAAACTACGGAAAACTGGGCCTCCAGCCACGCTAGAGAAAAGCGTGCACGGTAGGTGCCCTCAAAAGAGGACACCGTGGCCGTAATTTATTTTATTCCCCACCACGCCAGAGAAAGGCGTGCATGGGTTACGGGCACCGGTTTAAATTAAGCAATTTTATATTTTACCCCGTCTCGTTGTAGGCGTCGCACCGGGTTCCCTTCCCACCACGCTAGAGAAAAGCGTGCATGAGTTGGTTTTCCGGTCGGCCGCTAACGCCGAAAATGGGGTTTTGATTACCCGCCCCGTCGCAAGCATCGCAACGAATTCCCTTCTCACCACGCTAGAGAAAAGCGTGCATGAGTTGGTCGTTCGCCGCGTTGCAAGCGCCGGGAACGGGTTCTCGGAGTTTAGAGTTTAGGAGCTTATACCTTTGCAAGTGTCGTCGGGGTTGGCACACGGATCGAGGAGTCACTCGCCTACCTCGTCGTAGGCGTCGCATCGGGTTCCCTCCCACCACGCTAGAGAAAAGCGTGCATGGGTGGTTTGCCGACCCGACGCGTATGCCGAGGTAAGATAGGGGATGGGAATTAAGCATTTTTTTTGGTAATTAATTAAAAGCCATTATAATTAATTAAGATAATTAATTATAAACAACTTTAATTAATTATAAATAATTAATGTTTATTAATCTTTAATAAAAAAATACTAATTAATCATAATTAATTAATATTAACTTTAATTAAGATTAATTATAATTAATTAAAATTCATTACAATTAATTTTTTAAAATGAATTATAATGAATTTCAATAATTATAAATAATTTAATAATTTCAGTTAATTAAAATTAATTATAATTAATTAAAATAAAATTTTTATTAAGACTAATTAATTAATAATAATTATTAATTTTGATTAAAATTAATCAACATTAATTTTAATAAAAAATTACATAACCTCTCCCTTTTTTCCCTTTACGGTTCAGTAGGTCTACGGGATTTGGCCGAAGAAGCGCGCGAATGGGAGTGAGTTACCTTCTCAGCCAGCGGATTCCCGTTGTTGCTTCCGCTCAAAATGTTATAACTTCCGATCTCAACAGGAAAGGAAAGTCGTCGTTGGAGCCAAGCCGAACAGCCACGACAAGATCGGAGCAGCAGAGGGCGGCGGGTAGGTAGGCAAAGCTTCCTCTCACTTTCACTCTCTCTCTCTCTCTCTCTCTCTCTCTCTCTCTCTCTCTCGGCTCTTCTCTAGTGGAGGTCGGACGGACACGGCAAGCGGGAAGGGCTACCAGAAGTGGAGAGGGGTTCGGACGCAGAGGTGCGGCTACGGGATGAAGAGAAGCGGAGATCGGGCGGCTCGGCTAGGGCTCTGGTCGTGATGGAGCTCGCAAATAGGAAGAGCTTGGTCGGAGGGAGATCAGAGGGATTCGGGAGGAGTGAGTTGTCGTGGGAGAAGTATCGGGAGAGGGCAGAGAGCGAGTGTGTGCCGAAGCCTTTCAGCTGGTGCGGTATTTAACGACGAGTTTGGGAGCGAGATCGAGGAGAGGTCGCAGGATTTGAGCAGGAATCGCGGGATGCGACTCAAACGGCGCTGCACAACGGGATTTCAGCTGGATTCCGGGGATTTACGGCAGCGTCTCGGCAGATTTCGTGGATCCGTCGGTCTCTCTCTCTTTCTCCTTTGGTTTCTTTTACAGAGGTCAACACTAATTTGTCAAATCATAATTATAATTACAAGTTAAATTTTAATATAATTAAAATGAGATATTCTTAATTTAAAATTAACTACCTCAATAAATCTTTCCTTCCTTCATTGTCAAATCAAGACTTCAATTGCATTCTTCCTATCAACAATCATGTATTATAGTTTCAATTATAGTAATGAAATTTTTACATATTTTCTTATCGAAGTTTGAACATAAATAATAATTTAAATTACTTATTCTTTCCTTTTTCGTTATAAATGAAAACTCACTTTTCTTCCTTTCGACGAGATCTGATCTTTCGACAACATTAATAACAGACAAAACTCCTCCAACTTTCTCTTCAACAATTTCTTTCTTTCTAACCCAAATTTCTTTCGTTCCTCTCAATCACGGCTTCCGTTCAGTCATTGCCTTTGTTTGTTGGTGGTTTACATGGGAGGGCACTAAATACGGAGTCGTGCCTACTTGCCTATGGTCGCTTTTGAACTCGCACACACTCAAATCGTAGTTGTCCGCTCGATGGTCGTTCAATCAGTTTCGCTCTCGCTCGTTCGTGCTCTCTGTATTTTAGTTAGGCGTCTGGTTTGATTGAACCGGACCAGCCGGTTCATACACATTGCATTCAAATTCAGAAGGCTTCCATTAGGGACATTTAAGAAATTAAATGCCAGAGAGTGAGCCAATTACAACATTGCAACATATTGGAATCAACACGTACATATTGAAAATTTCAATAAATTCTATGATTGATCTTATTTTCTCTGTTTGATTTCAATTTAATTCATGATTTATTGTCAATCTCATTATTTCTTCTTTTTCTGTCTTCTCTTTGCATCCAACGCTGCTAGAAAATGTTATACAGCTTGATTTTGAAGCTATTTTTGAAGATGGGCTTGTTACCACCATTGATGTTGGATTACACTGATATTTAGTGCACTAGCATGAAGAATCTATTTGTGTTGACTCGTGGATTACTTTTAAGAGGAGCCTAATCTTCATCCTAATATTCTTTTTGAGTATGAAATGATAAATTTATATTCAATTTGTCCAAGTTGTGCATATTTTCTTTGCAAGTTATTCTCGTTGGAAACATTGTGTCAAACTGTAATTTGAGCATGGTTTATTTGTTTTTATTATTTGATTTATTTTATTTTACAATTTCAGTAGTTTGGGATATGCTTGTGATGATGGCTTTGAGAATGGGTATCTTTGCTATTTTCTAATATCAGGTTGGCTTATATAATTTTGTTTTTAGATTACCTCAAGTTTAATTAAGTGGCACATAATGTTTTATTGGATTGTTGAATTTGTGCTATCAAAGGCTCAAGCTGTAGGATTAAAAAAATTTCAAGTTGGGCAGATTGATCTAGAACTATAGTGACCCCATTGGGAGTTTAGGTCCTCCAGGAACTGTAGCACCCCTTTGCTTATGGGTTTTCTATTTTATTAGATTATGAATGAAGAGGTCCCACTTGCGCTTCTATTAAAATTGTGGTTTTTTATGATTTCAGATTTGAGTTTTGTAGAAAATGAAGTTTGGATTTGATGGTTATTTGGAATTCAGATTGAGCTGATATTATGACAACTATATCTATTAACTTAGGGATGGTGTCTAAAAATGGATGTCCAAATGCATGAAAATTATGAACTTTGATTTAAAAATATTTCTTTTTCAACTTTCAATCTTGTTTGCACAAGTTGAATGCATGATTCCATTTGAGTTTGGTAGACAAGTGAGATTACATAATTCCATGGGAAGTCCTCTCTTTTTACTCTCTTAAGATCTACATTTTATATTTTGGTGAACTGTTTCCTTGGTATGATTTCTTTTACATAGTTTGTTGTTGTCTTGCTTCTGCTCTTGATTTTATTCAAATTTGACACAACTAAGAATCTATTTGTGGTAATTAAGTCATAATTGCTCATTGAATGAAACTATATATATTAACTTGGGATGGTGTCTATAAATAGATGTCCAAAGGCATGAAAATTATGAACTTTGATTTAATAAAATTCCTTTTGCAGTTTTCAATCTTGTTTGCACAAGTTGAATGTATGATTCCATTTGAGTTTGGTAGACAAGTGAGATTACATAATTCCATGGGAAGTCGTCTCTTTTTACTCTATTAAGACCTAAATTTCTTATTTTGGTGAACTGTTTCCTTGGTATGATTTATTTTACATAGTTTGTTGTTGTCTTGCTAGTGCTCTTGATTTTATTCAAATTTGACACAACTAAGAATCTATTTGTGGTAATTAAATCATAATTTTTCATTGAATTAAACTATATCTATTAACCTAGGTATGGTGTCTATAAATAGATGTCCAAAGATATGACAAATATGAACTTTGATTTAATAAAATTCCTTTTCCAGTTTTCAATCTTGTTTGCATAAGTTGAATGTTCGATTCCATTTGAGTTTGGTAGACAAGTGAGATTACATAATTCCATGGGAAGTTGTCTCTTTTTGCTCTCTTAAGATCTAGATTTCTTATTTTTGGTAATTTCTTTCCTTGGTATGATTTCTGTGACATATTTTGTTGTTGTCTTGCCAATGCTCTTGATTTATTCAAATTTGACACAGTCGAGAATCTATTTGTGGTAATTAAATCATAATTGCTCATTGATTTTAGGTGGATTCAATTTATTTCTTATTTCTTTGACTTTACTTGATCATGACATCATCATTTCTAGTTCTTGTATTTATTGTTTGCATTTAAATAAAATAAGTTATTTTATTAAGTGGTTTGTGATCTATGATCCTTAAGTCTCTTCATGAGGTTAAAAAGCTATTCTATTGTTGATCTGGAAAAATGTTTTATTGAAGCAACAAATTTCTGCAGGTTGTCAGCGATTCAGTTATTGTCCATGATTCTTCCAATGGTAGAGAAATTGAATGTCAACTTCTTCCTATTTCCGATGCTATTATGAGATTAAGAACTCGCTATGTCAAAGCATATCTAGGCACTTCTCCCAGCGCCCGTCCTAAATTTTGGCTTGTATTCCCTGTTTCTGTTCCTCCTCTCGGTTTCAGCACATATGCTATATCTAGTGCTACAAAGAGAGGTTTCAGTTTTATCCCTTCTTTATGAATTATTGTATTCAATTTATGAGCTTATGTCTCTCCACTTAAAATGCACTACATCATATTGAGGGCCACACCATTAATTGCTTAGTGCTATTTCAGGCTCTATCACTTCATTGTCAACTTCGTACTTATCAAAGGGAACTAGCAAAGACAACATGGAGATTGGTCCAGGAGACTTGAAGCTCCTTTACAATGTGGATAAACTGGAGCTCTCTTATTATTCCAACAAAAGAAGTTCTGTACGTTTCCGTTGCTCAGTCATAATTGGCTATATCTTTTTGTGATTTTTTTTCCTGTAATTATTATTATGTCCGTCTTGAAATGGTAATTTCTTTGGGTGTAAAATTAACTCAGATTCCAGAGTCCGAATCAATATGCCTATTCAATCTCCTTTAATTTGTTTCTAAATTTTGAAGTGTTTCTGTAGCATGGTTTTGTTAATTTATTCTAATCATGTCATGCTGGAAAAAATATGCTCATTTCTACATTTAAAGATATTATGTTTTTAATATTTCTTATATCTTTTTTACTGGGACCTTTTAGGTTAAATCATCCTTAGGGCAGTCATATAAGTACTATATTGGAGCGGTTGGAGATAAAACTGATCCACAGGTATGAATTTGCTAAACAAGCTTCAGCTTGTTTTTGTCGAGTGAAACTTTCTTTTGCATTTCCTAGTCATTTAATTATTCCCGTGATACTTCTGAAGGCCTCTGGAGCTTATGTTTTTCGCCCAAATGGAACTTCTCTGATCAAATCTAAACAGGTATCCATTGTCCTTTGCTTTGACTGGTTTTTAAGCATGTCATTGCTGATTAAATGGTCATGCTAATATTTGGCCTTGACGGTTAACCCGCTAAGTGATCGGGGTTAACCTGCTGAGTGATCTTGCAGAAAGCAGTGTCAGGGTGCTGGGACCATTTTTACTAAATGAGAATTCCCTGTATTGTGTATTCAATGACTCTGGGTGTCCTCATCATTTTCTTTTTGTACTATTGATTATGCATATCGTTTTCTTTTAGCTTTTGATTTCATCTTATATGCCTTCTTCTATTCATGATTTTTATTGTGGTAAGGTTCCATTGACTATTATGCGAGGACCCCTAGTAGATGAAGTGCATGAACAGGTCAATCCATGGATATATCAGGTTATGTAATTTCTTAACTTTGTTCAGGTTTTACTTGCATAGTGAAGTATAAATGGTTACATTTGCTTGATTTATTCATGTACTGTAATATGGCCAGGAAGTTGAGGCATGTACATTTGCTTGATTTATTCATGTACTGTTTGAAGATAAATATCGAAGTCCTCTATAAACGCCTAAATATGACTGCCCTAAGGATATCATTACTGAACTGCTGAATGACATTTATCCCTCATTGTTGCTATGGCTGGTGATTCACCAGTCAGTTTCTAGTCCCCAAATATAGGCAATCAAATCATGATTTTTATTACCCATTCATTGTTCACTAAGAGCAACTATAAAACATTCCTGACTTTTACATAACCATTATCAAAATTGATCATCGCAACTATCGTCATATTTTTGTTTTGCTTATCACGATATGCAGAATCTTTGAATTACAAGATTCTTAGGTAAATGCAGTCTTCTATTTATTTATTTATGTAGTTAGCGTGCCATAGAATTTCTGGACCCTACTCACCTTCCTATTTATGTAACTTCTTCTGAGTAGGTAAGAGGGATTTTGAGAGCCTTATTAATATATAGATGTTAATAATGTTGTGAAATGTATCTGAGGACAGTATAATTCATAATATTGGAATAGAAAATCTGAGATCTCAAACTGAAAATGAAAAATGTGAATTGTTGGAAGAGTTGAAATGATAATTATCTTATTGCAATGTGGTGCTTTCTTAAGCTTGAACAATACTTATAGTTTCTTCTTGAGGTAAGCACTTATTTTTATTTTTATTTTATTAATTTTGCTTTAGCATGAATAGACGGCAACAGAAGTCTAGATATAAGTTTTTGCGCCTGTTCTTATAGATAAAAGTTTTGATTTTTTAAGTTTTTATAGTTTTTATTCTTATAGATTAATTTTGCAACAATACTTATAGTTTCTTCTAGATATAAGTTTTTATTTTTTAATATTGACGTTTTCCTTGGTTCTTTCTTGAATTTAAATGGAATTGATGTGCATGCCCATGGCTTGGAGATATGATGCTCTTCTATTAAAATGTTTCCCTATGTTAAAATGGATCTTATGCTATGGATCAGTAATGGAAAGGATGGAGAGATCAATTGGAGATTTTTTTTTTTCATTTCCTTGATGAATTTGAATATGAAAAGTAATTCTCATTTACTCTGACAGGTAAAAAGATAAACAAGCTATTACAATCTGGTAAAATTTTGATTTTTTTCTTAGTTAAAAATTGAAGGAGATTGTGGGCACCTGAAAGTTATTATGAAATAAACAAAAGCTAGGCTGTGGTTTGCATAATGATGACATTAGTGAAATTTCTCATATATAATATAATGATTCAATGCAATGGTTATTGGAATGTGATTATGTCCCGACCCAGCTCAGAAACTTGAATTAATGAGGTGGGAAAAAATAGTCAGATGGTTAAACATTTCTTTCGAATTAAGAAATAGTTTATCAACTGCATCTCATATAAAGCTAAAAAGCCACTAATTAAATTACAAATTTTGAACATAGACATAAACCTTATTTTACTTGTTTTCATTTGTGTGCATTCATCTGTACATATATTATTCTCTTTCTGATATTTTACCTTTTAGAAGATTTATCTGAAAAATTTAGTTTAACAGTTTTAGTTTACTAAGTAAACTCAATGGATAATCACACTTGTAACATAAACATAGACTAATCATATTCATTTGACTTTCTTTTGTAGTTTATATATATATATATATATATATATATATATATATATATAATTTTCATTTCATATGACATAAATTATTTTTATATATTTATCAAAGAACATATTCAACATTTCTGTTGCTAGGTCCCATGTCCTGCGCTAGAAAAGTGGAGGGTTGCGTTAGGTAGTTGACAGCCAATGTAAAACTTGTTTTGGACTTTAAGATGATGGGGCATAAGATAAAAAATAAAGTGAATCGTTGTTCTAGGATTAGATAGTGGCATTTAAAAAATAGTAACAAAAATATTTTTGAAAGTAAAATTTTAAATATCAAGATTTTGTCTGTGCATAAGGAAGCTAATATTATGTGAGAAAAAGTAATTAGTGATATTAAGATTGTTACAAAAAATGTATTTGGAGTATCAAAGTTAAAAACTACTAATAGTAAAAATAGTTGGTAGTGAAATCAAAAGGTGCAAGAAAAAATAAAAAATACAACAACAACAACATCAAGCCTTTGTCCCACTACGTGGGGTCGGCTACATGAATTGTTTTTCGCCATTGTGTCACATTTTCAACATCAAGTTTACTTTCAACTTCCTCTTTGTTTTATCAACAAGAAAAATATCATCAGAAAAAAACATATACCAAGGTACATCCTTTTGCAAATGCCTAGTGAGAACATCCATGACTAAATAAAAAAGATATGGGCTTAAGGCTGATTCTTGATGTAATCCAACAAAAATAAGAAAATACTTGGTCAAACCACCTTGTGTTTGAACACAAGTAATAGCTCTTGCATATATATCTTTAATGATATGAATATAAGCATTATTGACTCTTTTCTTTTCAAGAACTCTCCATAACACTTCTCTTGGAACTTTATTATGTGATTTCTCTAAGTCAATAAATATCATATGTAGATCCTCCTTATTCTTAAAGTCCAAAACTAATAATCGATGTTGGGTATATAAATTTTCACTTTGAATAACTTAACAATCTAAACGATCTAATTTTTTTATAAGAAAATAATCAATCTGCATTTTACTTTTTTATTTTTTTATGTGATATGATGCTCATATCTTTTCTTAAATAAGGTATTAGCTATTAAAAAATCATAAGCTAAAGAAAAATCTAATTTGATCTTACCATCTTCATTTGTTATTCCAAATCCATAGCCACCATGAATGCTTTTAAAATTATCTACCTGTTTACCGACATGTCCTTTTAAATCTCCTCCAATAAAAACTCTTTCTTCAAAAGGCATATTTTGTATTAAGTCTTCTAAGTCATTCTAAAATTTTAATTTTGAACCCATATCAAAACCTACTTGAACAACATAAGCGCTTATAATATTAACAACCTTATCATCAATAACAATCTTCAAAGCTATAATTTTATCTCTAATTATGTTAATTTTAATAACATTATCCTTCAAACTTTTATCTATAATCTCACCTAGACCATTTCTAGTACAACTCCTACTCGAATATCATAGTTTATATCCTAAACTATCAATCTCCTTAGCCTTCTTTCCAACCCATTTAGTTTCCTGAATGTACAAAATATTTATCCTCCTATGAATCATAATATCTATTGATTCCATTAATTTTTCTATTAGGGAATTTATATTCCAAGTTCATATCCTAATTTTAATTTCATGGACTAGCTTCTTTGCCCACATTCATCCTTGATGTTGGAACCCTTGCCTATTTAACACTACATCCGGGCGTCGGTACAGCAGCTCTTATACACTTGTCGTTGTATTCAAGCCATACAACTAGTTGCTTACAGAGAACGCCCTAGCATTAACATAATTTTTTAAAGGATTTATGTCATAATTATTCGACAAGTTTTATGCTGGTTGTCAACTACCTAACACAACCCTCCACTTTTCTCATCCAGGACTTGGGACCTGACAACGACAGTGTTCAAGAAAAGATAAAAAATAAGAAGATCTATTATAAAAATTTATTTAACTGTAAAAATTATTCTGATATTTGAGAAAGATGTAAAGAGGTCTGTAAAGAGTCTATGAAAGCAATTTTCCATTAAAATTTTTAGCTTTTATTGATTTATATAATAGATTAGATACTAAGGAGGGTGAAAGATATATGTATAATTTAGCTAAACAAAGAGATATGAGTAGTAAATATTTAGTTCAAGTGAAATGTTTTAAGGATGAAGATCAAAAAGTGCTTTTACTAGAAGAAGATATTCAACAAAGGTGGATGGGATATTTTGCTAAACTTTTCAATGAAGATTATGAGAATGCGATTGACTTTAGTGACCTTAGAATAAATATTTTTGTTTTTATCGGCGTATTTGTAAAACGAAAGTTAAAAGAGAATTTAAAGAAAATGCAATGTGGAAAAGATGTTGGACATAATGATATGCTAATAGCGGTCTGGAAAAGCTTAGGAGACAGAATGAATTTCTTAGCCTTCATTTGTCATTTTTTGAATACTAAAAAGATGCCAGATGAGTGAAGAATGAGTTTGTTGATTCTTATTTTTAAGAATAAAGGTGATGCACAAGATTGTGCAAATTATAGAGGAATTAAGTTAATGTTCCACACTTTAAAACTATGGGAGAGAGTTATGGAGCATAGGTTGCGGCGTGACGCTAATGTTTCTCAAAATCAATTTGGATTCATGCTAGATTGATCTACTATGGAGGCTATTCATTTGTTGAGAGGTTTGATGGTGAAGTTTAGAGAGAATAAAGATGTTCTACATATGATTATTATTGATTTAGAGAAAGCATATGATAAAGTTCCAAGAAAAGTGCTATGGAGAGTTCTATATAAGAAAGGGGTTTATAATGCTTATATTCAAGTCATTAAAGATTTGTTATTTGTTGTTAAACACAAAGTGGTTTGACCAATTATTTTCCTCTTTCAGTTGGATTACATCAATGATTAGCCTTAATTCCATATCTTTTTGCTTTAGCCATGGATGTTATCACTAGACATTTGCAAGAGGTTATACCTTGGTTTATGCTTTTTGCTTATGATATTCTTCTTGTTGATAAGTCTAGAGAGGGAGTTGAAGGTAAACTTGAATTATGGACATCAACTTTGGAGTCTAAATGTTTTCGTTTGAGTAGATCTAAAAATGAATATATGTAGTTTAATTTTAGAAATAATAGATCTAATCGGGGGGGGGGGGGGATTGTGTCTTTGGGTGATTAAGTCATAAATAAGAGTACACATTTTAAATATTTTGGGTCTATTGTTCAGAGTGATGGTCAAAATAGATGGGGATATTATTAGTATAATTCAAGTTGGATAGTTGAAGTGGAGTAATTGTCACGACCCGGCCCGGTGAGCTCGCGGAGGCGAGGCGGGAACAGAAGTCGGACGATAGTTTAAATTATCTCTTCTCTAAATTTATCTCCATAATAATTGAAAGAGCCTCTAAAACATCAAATTTATAACACTATTAACACAAAACTAAAACAAAATCATAATTACCTTTCTTCTGGAGCTTCTCTACGACGATAAACATTGCCACCTCTTCTACTCATCTTTGATTAACTTAAGCTTACCTGAAAATGTTAACAACTAACATTAAGCTAAAGCTCAGTAAGTAATACACAATTCTAAACTATAGTAATCAAGATAAACTGAACAATATGCTAAATGTTAATTTCATATGAACATAACATAAAAAATGATTTCATACTAACATAACATTAAAAATACCATATCATTAACCATATCTTTCATTTCATTTCATTTCCATATTCATATCATTATACATATCTTTCTCTTTTCGTATATAATACAACCGTCACAGGAGTCACCGTCTGTACCATAAAGGTACTCCTTTACCATTTTCCTTTTCCATATCCTTTACCATTTTATCGTGCACGAGTACAGCGTCCCCAGCTAGTACCATAAGGGGGTGAACTCCATCCTTTCAGCATACACATACAAGCATTCAAATAACATTCATATCGTATCATATCTTTTCATCTTAATTCATATAACATATAAACTTATAATATAATGCCATAAAATGTATATGTAATTGTATGATCATTCATTTGACAACAATAAAGAATTTGACAACGGTAAAGGATAATGATTGCATATAACTTTAGGGTAACAAAAGTATTACTGAAATAAAGAACAGTGCATACTTACTTGAAAATTATAAAAAATTGATTTCTCCTCGCTAATTCTTCCTCCTTCGAGATTGCTTTAAAACCCCTAATAGAGATAATTTCACCCTTAAAATTATTTATAAATAATTTTAAATTAATGTTCTCCTTTTATTAAAAATCTAACTTAAGTTCTTCCTCTCCCTCTCTCTCCGAAAGATTACATAAAGCATATCATAATCTAAAAATTCATAATTTTATCTAATTAATTAATATTAATCAAAATAACACTTTCTCCATCATCTAAATTAATTTAAAATAATTCTATTTTCGGATTTACCTAAAACCCAAATTTTAAATCTCATAAAATTCCTCCAAAATTTCATTTCCATCATTAAAATGCTCTTCTAAACATTACCTAACCATTCCTTAAAGAGATTTAGGAAGAAATACGTCTTTTAGGAAAAACCCTAGAATTTCTATCTCCAAAATTTCCTCAAAATTTTTCATTTTCATTGCTAAAACATTCCTCTAATCTTTCCTTAAAGTTTTCGTAAAAAAAATACGAAAGAAAACCAAAATCCTATAAAACCCTAGAAATTTCATTCTCAAATATCTAGAGATCTAGAAAATTTCGCTTGAAAATAATCATACCGGAGTGTTTCCCTCGTCGCCCTCTTCGATTCAACCTAAATTTCTCGCCGGAAAAACGTCGCCAGAGCGCCCTCGCGGAAGCCGCCCGTCGCCTCTACCATCCGCCCCTTTCGTTTCTCTCGGTCAATTTGCGTGAAAACGGAGAAGAGGGGACAGGTTTGTCTATTTAGGGAGAAAAGCAAAATGCTAAAAGAGCAATTTGCCCTTACTTAAGTAATTTCGTCTATATAAAAGGTTAAGGGTAGTTTTGGTATTTTTAGGTTTCTAAAATTAATAACTCTCTAATAAGGCAAAATTAGGTATAGGTTTTATATACCAAAACGATCAGAATTTCGCGTAGGATTTTCTAAATTATTTCCGTTAAAATCTAATAACATTGAAAATTCCACTTAAATCTCCTCGCGGCGCTTTGAAAAGCGTGCAAGGTCTAAAATGGCATTTTTCGGGTTTTCACAATCTTCCCTCCTAATAAAAATTTCGTCCTCGAAATTTACATAACTTCTAGTTACAATTTAATCAACATCTTCCATTTCATTAACATAAACTTCAACATTGGAACATAACATACTAAACATCTGAAATATCATAACAAAATAGTCTGATCAACTCAAAAATATCCAACATAACATAACAAGATAAACTACTAAATCCAAAACAACAAACATCAGGTTTATCATTACAAGTTACTAAGAAATAATCAATAAGGTCATCTCAATTGTCATTGCCAGCATCTATAGATTCATCGGGCTCCTGCTGAGTTAAAGTGTAAACTCGAGGTTTGACATTCTGCCTGGATTGATTTTGCACTAAACCTACAGCTGATGGTTCTATCATCTTGGTTTTTCCATAATTCCTCTGAGAAAGTGCTTCAACTGATCTCATTTCTCCTGAAGTCTTCTGAGTCAAAGCAGGACAATATTTTGCTATGTGTCCAAGTTGATGACACCAATAGCAAGTGTTGGAACCTATCAGACATTCACGTTTATGTAATCTGCCACACTTAGTACAAGGTTCTATGACTTTACTTACAGTTGTACCACTTCCTCCATTAGAATTAAACTTGGACTTCTTCTCATATGATCCTCCTGTCTGATTGCTTTGTATATCCTCATCAAAACTCTTCCTTTTATATTGGTCCCTTCTCCTCTGAGTTGCCTGCATATCCATTTCTATCCTTCTTGCTCTCTCCACTAAGAAAGAGTAATCCTCAATTCCAAAAGGAATGAGAGGCTGTCTAATCACATCTTTCAATCCATTCAGGAATCGGTTGCACTTCTCTTCAGCATCAGGTATCAAGTGTGGGGCATACCTGGATAACATCGTGAACTCTGCCTCGTACTGAGAAACAGATCGGTCTCCCTGAACCAATCTGTTGAACTTGTCCTGCATCTGTCTCCTGGCTGACTTAGGTACATATCAGTCTCTGAATACCTTCAAAAACTCCTCCCAGTCGACTTGGCTGCTTGGTCTTCCTCCAAATGTTTGTTCTAACTGACTCCTCCACCACCTCTCAGCCTCGCCATCAAATGCATAAGCAGCCAATGTCACCCTCCTTTCCTCAGGGCAAGACATCCCCTCCAGGATCTTCTCAATCCGCATTAGCCAGTCCTCAGCTTCTATAGGTCCACTTGCGAACAGGGGAGGTTTCATATCCTGAAACAGCTTCAGGCTCTTATCCATCGGTCGACCTCCATTTCCACTGCCACTGGTCTGATTTTGGGAAGTCCTAATCATCTGAGTCATTGCTTGCATCATCTGAGTGAATGACTCCATACTGTCGTTTCTTCGAGGTTCTGCTACCTCTGGTAGCTCCCTCCCTCCATATTAATGCCATCAGTGGCATTCTGCTCAGGATCCATAGCTCTGAGATATAACCGGTGAAATAGAATTAGACATCTATAACACATACCCTATACCTTAACTAACCTAGAGAATCATCTTACTGGCTCTTTCATATTGATTAATATTCCTAAACCCTTTGCTCTGATACCACTTTTGTCACGACCCGGCCCGGTGAGCTCGCGGAGGCGAGGCGGGAACAAAAGTCGGACGATAGTTTAAATTATCTCTTCTCTAAATTTATCTCCATAATAATTGAAAGAGCCTCTAAAACATCAAATTTATAACACTATTAACACAAAACTCAAACAAAATCATAATTACCTTTCTTTTGGAGCTTCTCTACGACGATAAACATTGCCACCTCTTCTACTTATCTTTGATTAACTTAAGCTTATCTGAAAATGTTAACAACTAACATTAAGCTAAAGCTTAGTAAGTAATACACAATTCTAAACTATAGTAATCAAGATAAACTGAACAATATGCTAAATGTTAATTTCATATGAACATAACATAAAAAATGATTTCATACTAACATAACATTAAAAATACCATATCATTAACCATATCTTTCATTTCATTTCATTTCCATATTCATATCATTATACATATCTTTCTCTTTTCGTATATAATACAACCGTCACAGGAGTCACCGTCTGTACCATAAAGGTACTCCTTTACCATTTTCTTTTTCCATATCCTTTACCATTTTATCGTGCACGAGTACAGCGTCCCCAGCTAGTACCATAAGGGGGTGAACTCCATCCTTTCAGCATACACATACAAGCATTCAAATAACATTCATATCGTATCATATCTTTTCATCTTAATTCATATAACATATAAACTTATAATATAATGCCATAAAATGTATATGTAATTGTATGATCATTCATTTGACAACAATAAAGAATTTGACAACAGTAAAGGATAATGATTGCATATAACTTTAGGGTAACAAAAGTATTACTGAAATAAAGAACATTGCATACTTACTTGAAAATTATAAAAAATTGATTTCTCCTCGCTAATTCTTCCTCCGTCGAGATTGCTTTAAAACCCCTAATAGAGATAATTTCACCCTTAAAATTATTTATAAATAATTTTAAATTAATGTTCTCATTTTATTAAAAATCTAACTTAAGTTCTTCCTCTCCCTCTCTCTCCGAAAGATTACATAAAGCATATCATAATCTAAAAATTCATAATTTTATCTAATTAATTAATATTAATCAAAATAACACTTTCTCCATCATCTAAATTAATTTAAAATAATTCTATTTTCGGATTTACCTAAAACCCAAATTTTAAATCTCATAAAATTCCTCCAAAATTTCATTTCCATCATTAAAATGCTCTTCTAAACATTATCTAACCATTTCTTAAAGAGATTTAGGAAGAAATACGTTTTTTAGGAAAAACCCTAGAATTTCTATCTCCAAAATTTCCTCAAAATTTTTCATTTTCATTGCTAAGACATTCCTCTAATCTTTCCTTAAAGTTTTCGTAAAGAAAATACGAAAGAAAACCAAAATCCTATAAAACCCTAGAAATTTCATTCTCAAATATCTAGAGATCTAGAAAATTTCGCTTGAAAATAATCATACCGGAGTGTTTCCCTCGTCGCCCTCTTCGATTCAACCTAAATTTCTCGCCGGAAAAACGTCGCCAGAGCGCCCTCGCGGAAGCCGCCCGTCGCCTCTACCGTCCGCCCCTTTCGTTTCTCTCGGTCAATTCGCGTGAAAATGGAGAAGCGGGGACCGGTTTGCCTATTTAGGGAGAAAAGGGAAATGCTAAAAGACCAATTTGCCCTTAAGTAATTTCGTCTATATAAAAGGTTAAGGGTAGTTTTGGTATTTTTAGGTTTCTAAAATTAATAACTCTCTAATTAGGCAAAATTAGGTATAAGTTTTATATACCAAAACGATCAGAATTTCGTGTAGGATTTTCTAAAATTATTTCCGTTAAAATCCAACAACATTGAAAATTCCACTTAAATCTCGTCGCGGCGCTTTGAAAAACGTGCAAGGTCTAAAATGACATTTTTCGGGTTTTCACAGTAATGTATCGGGCTTATTGTGTGATAGAAAAGTCTCTCTCAAACTTAAGAAAAAATTCTATAAGTTTGTAGTGAGGCTTGCAATGCTTTATGGTGTAGAATGTTAGCCATTCAAAGAGAAGCATAATACTAATAAGTTCAGTGTTGCATAGATGAGGATGCTCAGGTGGATGAGTGGATTTATCCTTAGAGATAGGATACAAAATGTGCATATACATGAAAAGGTTGGAGTATCTCTAGTGGAAGATAGGAGTAGATTTGGTCACATAAAATGACAGCCTTCCGATGATCCGATTAGGAAAGTACATGTATTAGATTTGACTTATGTTAAAAAATATAGAGGTAGACCTAAAAAGGCTTGGTTAGAAACTATTAGAAATGACCTTTCTTTATTAGAGTTAGATGAGAATTTGATATGAATAGTAACAAATTTACGTATATTGAAGGAATTTCTTGTAAAAGTGAGTTAGAATTGGAAGTCGATCAAAGACTCATTTCTTCAAAGAATCCAATTGGGGGGGGGGGAGCTTAAGAAAGAAGAAATCTTTGAAATATTTCAAAGAATAAAAAGGAAAGCATAAGTTCGGATTAAAATCTCAGAAAGGAAAGAGGAAGAAATTAACAAATTAAAAAACTGTGATTAAAAAATACATCAATTATATCGATGAATATCAGCAACTTCTAGGGCGTCCAATCAAGCTAGAGGAACACAAGGCTGATTTATAAACGAGGTAGAAGGGTTGCAAGAGGACACAATGTACTTTTTGTTATCTATAAAGATGATGTGAAAATGCCTTTTAAGAAAGTACATTATACACTAGTGCCTTTTGGCTTTCATTGATTCAGATGAAGAATTACATTTTCTCGATGAAGAAGGTGATCGAACACAAAGGTAAGAAGATTCTTAAAGAAAAATGTCCAAAATTCGAAAGCAGCTCAGATTTCAATGAGGATATGAAAAGTGCAAAGAATTCAAGCTAAAGTCAGGTTATCTTTAGAGATGACACAAATTCATCTGAGAAGCGGAAAGCACGTTCCTCTACCTCAAAAGAAATTAAAGGATAAAGAGAAGAATATTCAGGTCAATGAAGCTACTATTCCATAAGAGCCTCTTAAACCCAAGATTGTCAGTGCAATTGTAGATTATAATTTATTATTTTATCTCCGTAAATTACCTGCACTGCTGAGTGTCTATGACGCCCTTCTTATGTCTAAGGACCTTCGGAAAATGCTCATTAAAGATTTGCAAATTCCTGAACAGTATGAGATGTTTTTTGCCGAGCAAAACTTAAAAGAAGCTTTTTATACACATAATACTGCTACAATCACTTTCTGTGATAGTGATCTGCTCTTGGGAACTGTAGATCATAATCGGCCACTATATGCTACTGCGAAGAGTAACAATATTGAAATAAATATAATTTCGATCAATCTAGGTTTCTCAGTTAATTTAATGAGTCTCTTAATGCTCAAAGGATTGGCCCTGGACGCCCAGTATTTACATAGAAGCATGATATTTTTATAAGGATTCAACGAACAAGGGCAAAGAACCCTGGGATCTTTTGTCTTGCCTCTGAACTTTGGGGAACTTAATACAGAGGCAATATTTCACATCATTGATTCCAATACATCATATAAAACACTTCTCCGAAGACCATGGATTCATGAGTATGATATAATGCCTTTAACACTTCTTCAATGTATGAAATACATTCGAGATAATGTAGATGGTGATGAACAACCATTCTTGGTACACGAAGTCAAAATCTAAGATGACATTAAATACTTAATGCCAATAGGCAACAAGCTTTCAAGAATTCAGGACGCAACGCTGAGTTAGAACTAATTAATTGAGATTAATTAAATAAATTTTAAATTAATCAATTAAAATAAATAATTAATTAAAATTAATTAATAAAAATTAACTAATTAATTATAATTAATTAATTGAAACTAAGTGATTAGTTAAAATTAATTAAATAAAAATAATTAATCAATTAAAATTAATTAGTTAAGTAAAATTAGTTAATTGAAAAATTAACTAGTTAATTAAAATTGATTAATTTAAAAATCATTTAATTAGTCAAAATTAATTAATTTTTTATAAATGAAATTGATTTAATTAAAATTTGAGAGTTAAATAAAAGTAAGAGCGATTTTTTAAAATTGGAGAGTATTTGGGCATTTATAAAATAATAAAAATGTATTCAATAAAAGGGATGGCGGAAGAATATTTCTCACTAATTGATATATACAACACACTCAGCACTCTCAACCAACTCTCAAAACAAAAATCCTAAGTCACAAAATAAAAGCTCTAAACTCTGAACACAAACATCACAAACCCTCAAGACTCTCTATGTACACACTCTACAGTGACGCCTGCATCTGTGAAGTGTGAACATATTAAGTTGCTACAAGTACCACATATTTGTAAATAAACAAACAAGAGTTAACACATGACAAATAAAAATCAATGTCGAAAGAATAATAAATTTAGCTACTGAAAAAGATAGTAAAGCAGTAGTGTTGAGAGCAAGTAGAAACAGATAAATGACAATTTTAAAGTAGAATAACATACTACTATAGTAAAAATAAACTATAAGTACAAAATTAGACACTATCTCTGGTGTCGATGGAGTAAAGTGTTAAAATTATGTCCTAGCTATACTGAATCCTATAGGTTATTTCTAATAGGAGATCAAGAGTAGTAAATCTTATAGGCAATCCTTTCACTAAATATATATTTATTAAATAAAATAATAAATTCCCAAAAGTACATCGGCAATTTCTAATGGGTAATAAAATGTTTAGGTAATAAAATAACCCTAAACCCTCAACTAGGAATCCTAGTCTAAAGGCCTAGGTTGTAGGACCCGTCACTTGGGCCACTTAGCTTACAGGGTTAGGTCATAAAATCCATTATTAAACAACTTCTAAGGAAGTCATAAGGCATATCCAACTAAAATTTTCTGGTCACCTCTAGTAAAAGGTCATAAGTTCCACTAATCGGGCTACTTTCAAATGAAATCCTTAAGTTACTAGCTAAATTCAATCACAAGGACATCTCTTGTTGAAAAATCAAGGCAAAAGTCTCAAGAGAGAATTTCATCTTTAACTAATATTTTGAAATACAGTAATTATGAAAGTAATCCCATGTTGAAAGCATGTTGAATTTCTATCATAAGTTCCTCTACAAAGCACACAAAAGCACTAACAGGTATTCAATAGGCATCCTAATTTATAAGATTAGGTTGTAAGGCCCGTTATCAAACAATTTCTAAGTGAAGTCGTATGACCCATATTTTTGAAAAATTATTAAATAAATTGCAATAATCCTAAACTTTAAACAATCCAATTCAAATCAATGAGCATCTTAATTTAATAGATTAAATTATAAGACTTGCTTTTCAGGTAATTTTCTTAGGGGAGTCATAAGTCCTATCCCAAATCCAAATAAAATCCTCGAGCAGTCTTGCTATAGATTTAGGTTGTAAGATTCACCTTTGGGCAACTCGTAAATAGAATAGTAATCCCCACTCCAAATTAAACATACGAGCTACTTTCTATGAAAGCTGTAAGTCCCGATTCAAATTTAAATGCCTGGGCTACTTCCAAGAGAAGCCGTAAAACCCATTTCTATTTGAACTTTGGGACACTTTTGAACAAAGGCATAAATTCCGAACAAAATCAACTTTTGGGTATTCTAATAGATATAAAACCCAAAACATCTAATAAAATTAAAACTCATATTTAACCACCTCAGTCTACTCAACATCCCTTAGAGGAGGAAACTCATGACTGCTAATCAGATTCTATGGACATTACAGTCAATAATTATTAGTGTTGGTAGATTGAAACCTATTGTGTACCTGGGATGACGAAACCCTGTGATATTGATTGGGTTTAGCTCCATTTTGTTCGTAATTGAGACTAAACATCTAAAAATTATTCATCATTAATCGAGAGGTCTCTCTTACTTGTTAAGAGGGGTAATTAACCATGAGTGCTTGCGCTCATGAGAAGTAAGGACCCCAGATCTAATTAAACCCTGACATTACCCTCAAGAAAATTCTGGTTAATTGCAATCTTAATTAAGAGAAATGGAATCCTTCAATATGCAAAGTGGGATTCATGCATTTGTATCGTTTTTTTTGAGCCAACACATTGGTGATGATTAGAGTGGTGCAAAAAATAAATTATCCAGATATCCAAATAAAGGTGAGAACTTATATTTCTTTTATTACAGTAATGATTTTGTTTTCTCTTCAATTAAATATTTTGAAAGGTAATGTTTACTTACGATGTTTTTATTATAAGCTAGATCATATTTTATCTTCCTCATACTTAATGATTGATCATATTAAGTAAAATGAAAATTAATATGGTATGTTTAACATTATCATATTAAACTAATGAATGTTATAAGAATGAAAGGACTAGATATATGTTTGCATGTGCATGCTGACTAATAGAGCACTCCCCTTTGTGGTATTGATTGGGGATGCAATGTACTCGTGCTTTTAAATAAAAAAAGATTATGTAAAAGGAAGTAGAAAATGAGTACCTTTATTGATACTATTTTAAATGGTGGCTCTTGTGATGGTTGTATTATTTATTAGAAAGGATATATATATATATATATATATATATATATATATATATATATATATATATATATATATATATATATATATATAATTTTGAAACTCTTGAAATGAAATGATTAAATATAATCACTAAAATATCATGCAAATAATTCCAAATGTCTTGGGTTATTATAGTTTAGAAGTATGATTTACTCACTGAGTTGTTTTATGACTCCTAAATTTATAAATGAACATACATTATTCAAAGCTTAAAATGAGTAGAAGAGAATAATGTATATCATAGCGCAATGCACTAGAAGAAATATTTTTATAATTTTTAACTTTGTTTTAAATTTTGATGTTTATAGTAGCTCTTTTAGTTTATTGGAGATAGTTTTAGCAAATGAGATATAATCAACCATCCAATTGTCAGCTCTTTCCTCATTAATTCGAGTCTCTAGATCGGGTTGTGACAAAGAGGTACAATATGCACGTCTAGGGGTGTCAATTTTGGGTCACAGGTCAGGTCAAGGTCGAACCCGAAACTAGCCCAACACTATTCGGGACAACCCGAACTATCAATTTTTTGGACCCGAACTCGACCCGCTTTGGGTACGGGTCAAACCGACACGGCGCAAATGACCCGGGACCATGAAAAAATTGCTAGTTTTCAGGTTATAAATGGGTCATTCTCCACTTTCAGAGTAAAAAATGGGCCAATCTTGGGTTTTCGAGTAAAAAACAGGTCAATTTTAGGTAAATTTTGGGTCAAAGGGTCAACCCAAACCCGACTCGATTTTTGAAATGGGCCGAATTGTTGAACCCAATCTATTTTGGGTTCGGGTTCAGCCTAACCCGGAATTTTTGGGTCGGGTTCAAGTAGGGTTTTCGGTTCATGTCAAATTTTGACACCCCTATGCACATCAAGAAGGGTTAACTCATAAGTTATGAGCCGAAGGAGTCTAAATGTCTATCTTAACATTGTAAGAATTGGGCTTGTCCTGTTCAAATTGAACTGACCCCTAACTAAAATGGGTGAAGCAGAACTAAATGGGCGAGTGAGGGTATGTCTGGAGGATTCTGATCATGTGTTCGAGCGAGAAAATTGTTGACCTCCATGCTATACTCAAAGGAACCAAAGGGAAAAGAAAAAGAAAAATAGAAATCCCGCATACATACCTTGTATCCGTTGAATCCCGAAATCCTTCCCGTTCTTTGTCCCAAAATCAGCAAAAATCCTGTTGAATCCTGCGCCGTTCCGGGATTTCTGCGAAAACCCTGCGACGATTCCTTGATCCCACTCCCATTCGGATCTTTAAATACCAAGCAAATGAAGCTGAAGCTCTCGGTTCCTTTCGGTGCTCTCCGACTCTACACGATCGCAAGCCTCCAATATTCCCTCTGTTCTCTCCCACGATACTCCCTTCATCCCGAACTCCTCCCTCACCCGATCGGCCCTCCACGACCAAACTCCTCCATCCAATATATTCGCCTGTAGCAGCCGAATCCCGCAAGCCCCTTCGGGTTCGTTCGATCCAGAGAGAGAGAGAGAGAGAGAGAGAGAGAGTGAGAGCACCCGACCTCTCCTTGCCCTAACCTCCTTCGACGACTTCCCTTGCCATCTGACTGGAAGTTACTACATTTTGATAGGAGAAACGAACGGAGCCCACTTGCTGTGAAGGTAAATTCTCCCTTTCAGGCGCTACTTTGGCCAAGTCCCGTTAATCCTTTTTGATTTGCGGCTAAAAGGGGGAAACAGAGGATTTGTCTTACTTTAATTATTTTTAATATAATTATTTATTATTTTTTATAAGTTAATTATAATTAATTAAGTTTAATTATTACTAAATATTTTTAATTATAATTAATTACTAATTAATCGTGAATTAATCATAATTAATCAAATTATGATTAATAAATTGTTAATTATAATTAATCATTAGTTAATTATATATTAGTTATAATTAAATAAATTTATGTATAATTAATTTTCCATAAATAATATTTAATTAGCATTAATCATAATTAATGATATTTAAAAATTAAAAAAAGAGAGTATCTCTTGTTTCGATTTTTGTGCCCTCCTCTGCGTCGACGATCGCCAATGTATAACACTCCTAAACCCTAAACCTTTGAAAACCTTCTCCCGGCGCTTGCAACGCGGTGAGCGACCACCTATGCATGCTTTTCTGTAGCGTGGTAGGAGGGAATTCGTTGCGATGCTTGCGACGAGACGGGTAATCAAAATCCCATTTTCGGCGTTAGTGTCGGACCGGAAAACCAACTCATGCACGCTTTTCTCTAGCGTGGTGGGAAGGGAATTCGGTACGACGCCTACGGTGGGATGGGGTCAAATATAAAATTACTTGCTTTAAATTGGTGTCCGAAAACCCATGCATGCCTTTCTCTGGCGTGGTGGGGAACAAAAATTTTATGGCCGCGGTGTCCTCATCCGAGGGCACCTACCGTGCACGCTTTTCTCTAGCGTGGCGGGAGGCCCAGTTTTCCATAGTTTTCCCCTAAATGGGGGAGACGCCGGAAGGTTGCCAAAATTTCGGGTAAACATGATTTCACACTTGGGATAATTTGGAACTTTACTTGGACATTGATTGGAGCATCAAACAAACTTAATTCAAACTTAAACAATCATAACTTCAATTTGAAAGCAAACAAAAAAAGAGAATGATCTCGAACTCAAGAGACGACAAAGGACTTGACTTGAATAATTTGAGCAAGGACATAGAACTTGTTCTCGAACAAGGGCAGAGGACTTATGAACATGTGTAAAACTTTATTGAACAAAAATGGGACTTGTACTTGGACTCATTTGAACGCAAACGATAATATCTCCTATATGCATATGTAAAGAAAGAGAGTGGTAGTGCAAAGGAGAAATACTTGAAGATTGCATACTAAGTTCAAGCCAAAATTTGACTCTCCTACAACCAACACAATCTGACATATAAACTCTCAATGACATCAAAAGGTCATATACAAGAAACATGGTATCCTACAAATAATCAAAGGACTGCACTTGCTTATAGATGCGTACAACAGTCTGCTATGAATATGGAGCTAGCTTGCAAATGAGTACAGTAGTTCTCTATAAATATCGGATGACTACAACAAATGTAGATGCCTACGAATTATGAAAGAAGACTTATCGTACATATGGCGTGCTATCTACAGATAAATACAAAATATGTATAATGATTATTCTGTAATATAGACACATTAACATATATGCAAATTAAAGTGGATGATAACACATTATGTGCTAATGATCATAAGTTGATACCAAAGATGCATTCTACATTCAATATGTCAGAATTCAGTAATGCAGTGAAAATGACAAGTTATTAATTCAAGATACTGGTCACTGATTTCGAAGTGTAAGGCATTGGTAAGGATGCAATCATCCAAGGTAGAAGTGATTAGTTCTTCAAGCCAACGACAGAAAATAAGGAAGATGGCATAATTAATAAATCACTAATTGATTTCTATACGAGTACTGGAAAGAGAAAGCCAGATCAAATCAAAACTGAGTGAATCTCAATTGAACTAAATTTTGAACATTGAGTTGGATAAGATTATAGAGGCTTGCATTTTCTTGATGAACAGTAGTCGTGCATCCAACATATTGTCTGTAAGCAAATTAATATGAAATAATTATAACAAATGCAAGCACATATGATCCAAGCAGCAAACAATTCTATTCGAAAGCTGCTACGCCACGCCATCGGATCTGTAACTTCTATGCAAGGGACAGAAGGCGTTCACAAATATTTTAAAAATACACCTGCACGTGTACCGTAGTTTGTATACACATAGGTACACTAAAAGGGGTAAAAGCAACCAAACACCCGCATGGGCCTCGGCGAGCATGTTATTGGTTCACGTGACGTCTAGGGATGCTGCGCGGGTCAAATGAGTGAATTCAAGTTCGAACCCGATCCTTCTATATAGATCAATAGGAGTCGACAAGGTTCGAGCCAACAAACAAATTTGTGGTCGTGGCGACCAGAATATTTGTTTTAATACATTCATATTAGGCCTTCAAAGCCTAAAATCAAGAGAATTCACTCTCAAAGGCATAAAGTCTACGAAACTAGATCCTCTGTCGACAGCCAGACAGAGTCTACAAAGTTTAAGCTTTAAATGGAAATGACCCCAAACATCCTGATGATGGTCGTGTTGAATGTCTATCTTAATCGGAGGGGTCCATTCACAAATAATTTTTAATGCCATCCAAAGCTCCACAGTCCAAAATCCAAAAAAAAAATCTCAAAATTCCAAAAATATTTAAAATTGAAATAAACTATCAATCGTTAAAAGCAAAGCCCATCCACCCTCCGCAACAGTTTGCTGGGGTGGATAAATTAAAATCTATTTTAACTCACAAAGAGCCAAATACCTAGTCGAAAATATCACTAGTTTCCATTTTCAAAACAGTCTCCTGCCAGTAAGGACGTGGTACGTATCATCTGACCGACGGTTTACTGCCAAATGGCACCGCAGGATAAACGGTTATGACCCGGGGCCCTCTGAACCGAGTGATTTTGTCACCAAATGGCACCACGAAATACCAGTTATGACCAGCGCTGTTACGCTCCTTATTGGCTTCAAATTCCTGAGATATGAATCAATAGGATATGATCGATAGGGCACAAAACCCTCTGTTAGCTACGGTGGATTCAAATTTGTCCCCTTAGACAAACATTCAACCCAGGTCAATAAGGTCCCCTTGGACGATATATCCCATGGCTGCCGACAAGGATCCTTCTGTCAGGTTGGGTCAACTACCTCCTCTGACTAAGTAGACCAGGGACCACGATGGCCGGGGACGACGGAACCATTGGATCTTGATCGGGTCTATCATCCATTCCCCCACCATCCGCTTTAAGTGCACGATGGTGAAATTTTTAATTTTAAATATCAAATCTCCAAGTCTTTCAATCATCCAAATTCCCAAATTCTCTAACCATTCCTTACCCATGCTGATACTATATGCCAGATAACACGTATTTTATACGTATCTGATTGACGACTAGCCTTAATCGAAAGTTCTCTCTTGTGATTGAGAGGGGTAATTAACTATAGGGGCTTGCACCTATAGGAAACCAGAACTCAGATCTTAAAGTTCTCACAAAATGAGGGCAAAATCTCTAGGTAGTGTCTTATCTACAATCTCATATGCCTTCCAAAATTTTGAGAGACTGAGACGACTGGGGATTGATTTCTCTTTTCATCTTTGGCTAGTCGTCTCAGTGTTATGATAGCAGTTATTTCAAATCATACTCAAAATTTTGAGTCTTTCAAAATGATCATTCAAGGAATTAGATATTTGAATTTTCTAAAGAATGATCGTTCAAAAAAATTTCCATTGAGATAACGTATTTAGCAGTATTTTAGATTTATATTATTTGAATTGCTCGTTAATGTTATCTTCTTTTATTTTTGTTCTGTGCAAGTCTCTACATTTTGAAAGTGCGGGGTGATGTATCAGATTCTGATTACTAATCCTTGCCTTTCATTTATGCAAATGGATTTACAGAACACCCCGATAACCGTTCAGCTGGGATGAGGAGCCAGGATTCAGCTGGCTAATGCTGTCATAGAGATCGGAAATACTGGAGCTATCCTACCCGTTGCGCGCATATGCCAGCGCCGCAACTTACTGCTGAAAATCCTCGCGGTAGGATTTCTGTGTTCGAGAGACTGTCGCAGCCAAAAGTCCCAGCCACCAAGAGGATTGTGGCTGATGGAAGAATCTCGGTGATGACTGCAAACACCACCACCCTACCTAGGGAGGTTACTACACCTGGTAGGAACAATGTTGAGGCCTCCTCATCTGGAGGAAGGCTTTCAAGAAGACAAAAAAGAAAGATGAACATTGAACTCCGAGCTCAGCAGCAACAACTCCCTTTTCACCCTTCAAGTTTATCTGCCCAAGAGCATGAAGCTAATGTTTCTACCCGGAATAAGTTCTCTGATCTGAAGTGGGTCAAAAGAAATAGCTCTACTAGGGAGCTAAAGAAATCTTTCTGGGATCGACGGCCTGAAGCTCTAATCCCTCTAAGGAAGAAAGAGCCTGAGACTTTGTCCGTTTGAGTATATAGAATATTGAAGACAGTGAAAGATAAAGGTCTGAAGAAAAAGAAGTTCCAACGGCCTTTGGTCATCGAGGCCAGGAGAACCTCGCTAAGAGAACGCCTATCCTTTACGGCGGAGATAAGAGAAAGACAATATATTCCACACGGTGAACATCGGGGCGTGACACCTGAATCATAGATTTAGGGATCCGTCGTTGAAAGGTCCCGGTGGAAAGGAAAACAAATCTGGAGGCCAAAGCCTCGAAATAATGAAAAAGAAAGAAGAACTGATATGGGCGTGACATCTGGTGAGGCTTCCCGGAGATCCGCCCCAGTCTACAAACAAAGTTAAAAATGGGCCCCAAAAAGGACCCATAATGACACTCCTCCAGACGGTAGACACCTTGGAGAATCCTCTAGGGGATCCTGTCGTCTTCCATCCCATCCAAAAGAAGAAACCAACTTCGATTGCAGCCCGTTGATCGAAGAAATCCCATTGCCTAATAAAGTATCGGAGATTTAATGACGTCGTCGCTCGGATATCCGAGTACTAGAAGAAGAATACCTCGAAGGGGATGAAAACATTGAAAAAAATATAGAAGACAACATTGCAGAAATTATGGAAGAAAACAGTGATAAATTTATGGTGGAAAACCTAGAAGAAGAATTGGAAGAAACAAATAATACCATGGACATGGAGGTGGTCTATATAGTGAGACACACCAACGCTAATGAGGAAGCCTACTATGATGACGGTGAAGATAATGACGATTAACAACCACTGGTTAGGCGAGTTTATCAACGTTGTCGTGAAGCTGTGTCCACCACTGGCAAAGGTGGGCATTCCCAAGCAGAAGAAGAAAGAGGAGAAGCTGAGGAGAATCTCTTCGCTGACGAGAATGTCATACTTGCAGACATGCAAAGACATATAAGGCGACAAATGTGAGCCAAAGATAGGGAAATCTCTCACTTGAATGAGAAGATGACTGAAATGATGGCTCAGATGCACTACAGGAAAAACAGCTAATACCGGCGGTTTTTTCTGGCAGTTTATAAGGTAACACCGGCGGTTTTCAGTAACACCGGCGGTTTTCAGTAATACCGGCGGCTTTCCGGCGGTTAATGAACCGCCGGAAAAAATGGCATAGGAAAAAGATCACTGGCGGTTATTACTGGCGGCCTAATTGTCCGGCGGTTTTCACGGCGGCCATACACTGCCGGAAAATATCTAAAATTTAATTAAAAAAATAGCCCGTTGCCCAGTCGTTCTCCCGCCGTGACCGCCCGAACTCCCGCCCTGCCAGATTCCCGCCGGACGGCCTGCCCGCTGCCGCGGACGACCTGCCAGCACAAGCTCCCGCCCCTGCTCGCGAGTTTTTTCCGCCGTGCTCTCGCGCGGCGCTGCCCGCGCTGCCCGCCAGAGCTCCCGCCGCTGCCCGCCGTGCACAAGCGCGCGCTGCGCTGCCCTCACTACCCTGGATTTGAACCGTGTCCCTTGGTTTTGCTAAGTCCCAACCATTGTGCTGAGTTTGAAAATGTGTCAAATTATATATTACAATTTATTTAAACTATATAACAGCAAAATTATGATTAAAAATTAATAAAAAAATAATATATTAAAGTTAATAATTAATTAAATCTTTTATTTTATTAATACTTATTTAGACTAAGTTATTAGATTAATAATTAATTAAAATAAATTAATAATTAATTAGACTAAGTTATTAGATTAATAATTAATTAAAATAAATTAATAATTAATTAATTAAATTAATAATTAATTAAAATAAATTAATAATTATTAATTAATTAAATTAATTATTAGAAGCCGCCGGTAAAGCTGGAAAGCCGCCGGAAAACCGCCAGTAAATCGATGGAAGAGCCGCCGGAAACCGTCGAAAACAAAACTGTCGTAAAATCGCCGGTAAGTCGCCGGAAAACCGTCAGAATTTTTTCTAAAATTTAAGCCGCCGGAAAGCCGACGGAATGCTGTCGGAAAAGTCGGTCGCCGGCAAGCCGCCGGAAAAATCTGCCGGTAATTGACGATTTTCCTGTAGTGATGGGGGCAATGATGCAGATGATGTAGAGAACTGCCGCTTTTGGTGCCATGTCCAATCCTCCTCCAGATCCTCCAAACTTTTAAATACCTCAAGTCTCGGGAGTACGAGGTACTCTTGAAGGTGGTCATAAAATTCATAACGTCATTCGCCAGCCCACCCCACAAAATATTGCAAGTACTTCTGAACCTGTGACTGCTACACAGTTGGAAGGAATCATCACCGAAAAGATCAGGGCTGTTATAGGTGTTGATCAAGCAGAAAAGTTAATTGGCAAAGGTAGTTCGTATCATGCTGAATACGACCAAGTACGATATCCAAAAGGATATTCGGTCCCAAAGTTCATCACTTTCAATGGTAATAACAACCCCAGGCATCACCTGACACAATTTAAAGCCACTTGTGGGAATACAGGAGGAAATGACGCACTGCTCTTCCGACAATTCGTTAGTTGTTTAACAACAACTGCTTTCGAATGGTACGTTGAATTTGCAAATGATTCTGTTAAGACTTTCGCAGAATTAAAAATTATGATCGTGAAGAGATTTGCTAGTGCAATAGAGAAGATCATTATCGCTGACCTTGCTTTGGAGAAGAGAAAAAGAGAGGAATCAGTGACAAAATACATTTCTCGCTGGCGAAATCTGAGTATAAAATGTGAGAAACAGCTTGAAGAAGAGCATGCCGTACAGTTGTTAATGGGCAACATTGATGACAAGATGCAACCCTTCCTGTGCATGGCTACAATCAACACATTTCAAGACTTGCTGGACAGAGGCCAAGTTTGAAAAATTGATCTTGTCCAGATCAGAAAATCACTCTGATAAGCCCAAGAAAGCTAAGGCCCCGGGTGCTAGAAGGGGTGATGCCGACTCTACATTCTTCTCTAGAGCTGATAGAGAAAGGCAAGTGATTTACAACGTAGACAAGGGCAAACAACCAATGCAGTATGAAGAAAAGCCTAAACAGGTCTACAACTCCAACCCCCAGCCGAAGTTGATATTAGGGGGAAATGATAGGCCACGAACTTATCAAGGTATTGGAGAACGTCCGAGGCAAACATCGGGAACTGGTGATAGAATATTCCATTCCCTCAAAGATAAAATGAATAAAGAATATTCATTCAAGAGGGAGAGTGTCGCCAAATTATTTCGACAAGTGTTTAGAACGAGTTTAGAACTTCCTGAATGCAAGAGGCCCGAAGAATCAAAGCACACTGGTGACCCAAATTATGACACACATCATCGGGTACTCAGCCATCCTATTGAAGATTGCTACATCTTCAAGGATTGACTTGAAAGAAAATATCAAAAGGGGGAACTCACATTATCCGACAATGTGTTATCTCACCCTAGAAGGAATCAACTCGGGTGGTCACGTCCTCTTCCGTACCCTTGGTTGAGGAAAGAAGAAAATAAAAGAAGCAAATTCAGGAAGAATAGTGGAAGACTGCGGTCTCCAAGAAAACTGTGAAGATGTTGAAGCAGCTTGAAGGAGTTCCAAGTGTAAAGTGGAAGTCTCCTATTTTTTGAAAGCTCTGCCTATAGCACGAGCTTCTACTTCTAAACAATTTTTCAATCAAGCTGCCACTTTGAAGACTGGAAAGATGAAATCATCCAAGAAGAAAACCAAACTGAAGAAGCCCAAGGAGAAAATTATTGCAACCCAAAGGGCTATCGACAGTTTGGATGAGTACTACCAAACTGTAAGGAGATCTATCAAGCTCGCTGACTTCATAGTAGAGCTTAAGATAGATGAAGTCAAAGAAGATGATGAGAATTATCTTCCAATAGAAGTATATCAGATCATCTCAGTGGCACAGAGTACCTTGACAAAAGAAGAATGCACAGAAGAAGTACCCGCTGAATCCTTTATGATGGTGCTACCAATGGATTACAATTCGGAGGAGGATTTGTATTTTCCAGAGGAAGATGAATCAGACCCTAGCATAGCATCTCGGATGGGACATGTAAACCTGGGTGGTGACTCTGAATCAACAGATGAATCCCTAGATGCAACAATGGCTGATTCTGAAGAAAATGCTCCATTAAATGATTCTGAACCGAAGGAGATTGCTCAAGTGTAGTTAAGAAGCGTCAAGATACTACAGCCTCCACCGAAGAAAAGGGTTTCCAATAAAGATATGGAGAAAGAGATAGTTATCAACGATGATATTATTCTTGAAGATCATAAGAAAAAGAAGACTTCAGCCAATGTGATGGATTATAATATTTTATTCCATCTGAGAAAAATCTCAGCACAACTTAGCATATACGATGCCCTTAGTAATGTCTAAAGACCTTCGGGAGACTCTGATTCAGGCTCTCGAAGATCCCGAAAGATACGAGGCCTATTTTGCTGAACGCAATCTGACTGAGATTTTATAAGCTCGTAATCAGCCATTCATTACTTTCTCCAAAGAGGACATGATGCTTGGGACTGCAGACCATAATCGTCCTCTGTATGTTACTACAAAGAGCGATAAGCTGATCATCAGTCGAATCCTGATCGATCCCGGATCCTCCGTAAATTTAATAAGCTTGAAAGTACTAAGATCCCTCTGCCTTAATGTGGAACACCTCGGACCAGATAAATTGATGGTGTATGGTTTCAACGAAAAAGGGCAGAAAACCCTCGGATAATTCATGCTTCCTCTTATATTTGGAGAACTCCATACAGAAGCTAAATTCTGTGTGATTGATGCGGATATTTCATTCAAGGCGCTACTAGGTCGTCTCTGGTTACATGAATATGGTATTGTACCGTCAACATTATACCAGTGTATGAAGTATCTTAAAGATGGAGAAGAATTCAGGATCTCTGGCGACATTAAGCCCTTTACAGTTCATGAAGCAACAGTTTACGAAGATGCACGGTACTTCATGCCAAAAAAGCAAAAGTCTTCGAGTTCTCTTAAGGCTAGAGCATCAAACTCAAAAGCTGTAAAGCGACCTGAACGGGAAGGTGAGAAGAGGCAGGTGGGGAGAAAGAAGGCGATGCCGACTCTTCCCAAAGCACCGACCATTCCCAAAGAAAAGAGACATGTACCTCATCTTCGGAGTGATTCGGATGAGGACGATGTTACTCCTACCAAGTCTCGAAGACTATGCCAGTTCACGGATGAATGGACTAGGCAGTTGAATTTTTAAATGATGATTATGACTACGACTCTATTTATATGAACACGTTGCAGAATGTGATCTCTAGAAGAATAGACAGCCTATCAATTTCAGATAGTATACTCGTAGTCACGCGTGTTCCCTTACAACACTTTAAGGAGATTATTCCGTGTGAGGTGCATAAAATTGAAGAACTCGCCACCCTCTATTTGCCTCCCCTTAAAAATGGGACTGTGTCAAAGAATGTGTTATATTCCACGGGAGTTCGTGAAGAGGAGAATAATGATTGGTGTTGCATGCTCCTCGATTCTGAAGAACTGTTTCCTACAAGACTACCTAGGTTTAATACCAAAAATATTCAGAGAATGTTATGAAAGCAAATAAATGTTCCTACCACCAAACGACAGCTTCGTACAAGCTTGGGCTTCTGGTATGGAAGGAATCCACGTCCATTACGACGGAAGGATATAGATGTATATAAAGGTATCAGATTCATCAAACGAAAATTTCTCCGGAAAGAGACTTGCCGGGCAATCACATTAATGGAAATTTAATCTGATGATGGTGGTGCTGAAGAGATATACGAAGTTGATGATTATGATGATTAACCCGTAGAGGCCGAACCTGCACTAGAAGAACTTGAAGATGGTGGACAGACAGCCACTATGGATGAGTTAAAAGAAGTCAACTTGGGAACTGAAGAAGACCCTCGTCCAACCTTCATTAGTTCTCTCCTACCCGGGGAGAAAATAGAAGAAATAAAAGAACTTCTCTGCGAATTCAGGGACTGCTTTGCCTAGACATATGCTGAGATGCCTGGCTTATCCCCTGACATAGCAGTTCATAGATTAGCAATCAAACCCGATGTAACACCCGTCAAGCAAGCTCCTAGAAGAATGAGATTGGAGATTAAAGAACAGGTGATCGTAAAAACGAAGAAACACATAGAGGCGGGCTTCATACGAGAAGAAAAGTATGCCGATTGGATCCCCAATATTGTCCCTGTGAAGAAGAAGAACGGGCAGAATCGTGTCTAGATTGACTTTAGGGACCTCAATAAGGCATGCCCAAAAGATGACTTTCCACTTCCTGTATCCAAACTCCTAGTGGACAACACTTCCAACTATGACATGTTCTCGTTTATGGACGGATCATCAGGCTATAATTAGATCAAGATGGCTCCTGAAGATGAAAATGACACATCGTTCAGAACACCCATCAAAATTTTTTGCTACACAGTCATGCCCTTTGGCCTGAAGAATGCTGGTGCTACCTACTAGCGGGCGATGACTCACATATTTGATGATTTGATACATCAGAAGGTCGGGTGCTATGTAGATGACTTTGCTGTAAAAAGCCTTGGCCAAAATGATCACTTAAAAGATCTCTGAATTATATTTGAGAGAATCAGAAAGTTTGATCTGAAGATGAACCCACTCAAATGTGCTTTTGGGGTCTCCTCCGGCAAATTCTTGGGGTATGTTGTTCGTCATCGAGGTATAGAGATTGACCCCAACAAGACCAAGGAAATCATGGAGATGCTACCTCCAAAGAACCTTCGACAATTCCGCTCGCTGCAAGGACAACTAACTTTCATTCGGAGATTCATATCAAATCTATTGGATAGGTGCCATCCATTTTCAAAGGTAATGAAGAAAGATGTCCGTTTCAAATGGGATGCAGAATGTCAGAAGACGTTTGACAGCATCAAGAGATATCTATTGAATCCGCCCATTTTGGAAGCGCCAATTTCGGGGAGGCCTCTTATACTGTATACGGTAGCACTAGAAGATTCTCTCAGAGCATTATTGGCACAACATAATGAAGAAGGAAAAGAAAATGCGCTCTACTACATCAGTCGGAGGTTAATTGGTGCAGAAAGCCGTTATTCTCCAATTGAAAAGCATTGTCTGGCGCTGATTTTTGCAGTTCAAAAACTTCGCCACTACATGTTATCTCACAAAATCACCCTGATATCGAAGATCGATCCGCTGAAGTTCTTGATGACAAGACCAGCGTTGACAGGTCGCCTAGCCAGGTGGGTAGTATTATTACTGCAGTTTGATATCACATATATGCCACAAAAGGTGGTGAAATGTCAGACCTTGGCAGATTTTCTCGCTGCACATTCTATCTCTGCAGACTCTTCACTAAACGATGATTTGCCCGATGAATAAATCATGTAAGTTGAGAAAAATGAAAACCTACCATTTTGCGAGATGTACTTCGATGGAGCATCATCAATTAAATCAGTCCGACCTCCAAATATTACAAGAGCCCGAGCCCGTATTGGTCTTCTTCTCATAACACCTGAAGGAGGCATAATGAGATTTTCATTCAGCCTGACTGAACCTCGGACTAACAACGAAGCCGAATACGAAGCTCTAATAGTACGGTTGGAGATTGCAATTACGGCAAAATTCAAAATCTTTAAGACTTTCAACTTGTGATAAATCAACTCTTAGGCATCTACAAGATTTCTAAGGTTGAATTGGCTCATTACCACCGATGAACTCTTGAGCTCCTGAAGCAGGTGCCGAATGTTAAAATAATTCAGATTGCTCGAGGATAGAATGCCAAAGTGGTTTGTTTGGCCAAATTGGCCAAGAAAATGGCAAATTCCAATGAGGAGAAGCCTATATTCATCGGAGTTTACAATCGTCGTATCTTAGAGACCACTTTATTACAATTTCCGAGAACAGAAGTACCTGATTCAAATCAGCAAGAAATACTTCCAATTGATCCTTAACCTCTCCATCAGATCATTATGGAAAATTATCCGGAAGGATATCATATCGTTAAGAGACGTAAAGCTAGTCAAGCTTCAGAATCGTGGTGGCATTGTTTGGATGTTGAAGTCTAAAATGATTGGTGACAGCCATTCATTGACTACTTCAAAGAAAATAAACTTCTGAGAGAAAATTTTATAGCCGCACAACTTTAAAAAAGGGCGTTGCGATACGCATTTGTCAATGATACTTTATATAGACGAGCTTTTGATCAAATGTTGCTAAGGTGCCTAGGGACCAAGGAATTTGATAAAGTAGTAACAGAAGTTCATGAAGGGCTTTGTGGAGCACATCAGTCAGGTCCTAAAATGGCAGTTAAAATCAAGAGAATGGGTTATTATTGGCCGATCATGGTCAGAGATTGTATTACCACACAAAGAGTTGCATTGAATGTCAAATCCACGGTGATGTTATATATCAACCATCAAATCCACTACACCCAACAATAGCATCTTGGCCATTTGAATGTTGGGACACTGACATAATCGGGCCAATAGATTCCCCGTCATCAGTGGGACTCTGTTTTATTCTGGCAGAAACATACTATTTCTCGAAGTGGGCAGAAGCGGCTCCATTCAGAGAGGTCACATCCGAACATGTGATCAATTTCTTTACCCACAATGTTGTCTACAGATTTGGTGTGCCTTGCTGCATAATTTCAGACAATGGCACTGCATTCAAATGTACAAAAATCTATAAGTTAGTTGATCGATACAAAATCGATTGGTGGTACTCATCCATATATAATCCAAGGGAAAATAGCTTGACAGATGCTTTCAACAAGACGTTGATGAAATTGTTGAGGAAGATTCTCATTAAAAACAAAAGAGAGTGGCATACAAAGATGGCAGAAGCTCTATGGGCCTATCGTACAACTTATGAAACACCAACTAAAGCCACTCCTTATTCAATGGTGTTCGGTGTTGAAGCCGTATTACCATTGGAGATTGAACTACCGTCACTTCGGGTAGCAATTCAGAATGATCTTACTCAAGAGCAAAATGCCCGCCTCAGAGTGGAAGAGCTCGACGCACTTGATGAACTCAGGTTACAAGCTCAACAAAACCTAGAAATCTATCGAAGAAGAATGGAATAATCCTTCGATCTGATGGTGCGCCCTGGACATTTCAAGAAGGGGAATTAATCTTGGTGCTGAGTAGACCAATCATCCCACACTGAAGAATCAGTGGCAAATTTGTATCAAATTGGGAAGGCCTCTTCGTCATCGAGAAGGTGTACCAAGGAGGAGCATATCAGTTAATCGATCTGAACTGTCAGAGGCCTATGCCACCTATCAATGGCCGACATTTAAAGAAGTATCATGCATGAGAAATCCATGTCTAATGTACTTTATAATCAAAGTTTTATGTGTATGGTTATTAGTGCATGCTTACATTCATATTTTGAAAATTCTCTTGTATGGCAAGAACGCATTTCAAAATCCCCCATCAGAATGGGGGCATTTTAATTATTTATTCGGGTCGACATCGTGCTGCGTGCCGAGATCCCCGAATAAATATTTAAAAAACTCAAAGACAAAAAGCCTATCCAAAATGTTCCTATGAGGCAGGGGGCATTTTAAATATTCATTTGGGTCGATATCGTGCTACACATCGAGATCCCCAAATGAATATTTAAAATCTTAAATTCTAAATTCAGTTCATTTTGAAATGTCCCTGCAAGATAGGGGGCATTTTAAATATTTATTCGGGTCGACATCGCGCTGCGTGCCGAGATTCCCGAATAAATATTTAAAATTATCAATACAAATATTCTTTTATGCTGAAGAATACAATGAATTCTTTTTCAAAGTATATGCAGGTGATATTACAAAAGACCGAGACAACTTCTCCAATGAACAAAGACTCAAAAGTCAAGAAAGAGACTTTTGTGATTACACACTCTAATAAATTGGGCCAGAAAAGCTTGAAGTCTTTCAACAGGCTGAAGCTTAAGGTTCGAATGGGTGTAAAAGTTCGGATCCAACACGGTCAAATATGGCCGGATCGCTGGCAGCTCCGTCTACTCAACAAGCCATAAGAAAGACCGTAGTAGCGGAACCCTCACTTCGTCAACCCACCCGTCAGTAGGGACTGTAGGAAGCACGAATGCAAATTTGACTCGACTAGTTCAAGTGATCGTAGTCTACAAAAATTCTCCCAAATGACTGAAGAATCAAAGTTCCAGTGGAAGGGTAAGTCTCGAATGACCATCGAATGTTCGTAGGCTCTAAAATCTGCAACCAGAAAGGATGACTCCAAATTTATCAACTTTAGCAAAATCAACATTGGGGAGCGCAATTCCCTTAGCTCAAGTCTGAAGCCTGAATGGGTGTAAAAGGTCGGAGCCAACACGCCTAAATATGGCCAGATCGCTGGCAGCTCCATCTACTCAACAAGCTATAAGAAAGGCCGTAGTAGAGGAACCCCGTTTCAACAATCAGAGGATAAAGAGCTATCAAATTCTAGCTCTCCCGATTTGATGAACTCAAGTGATTCAGATTAAAATCTTCTCAAGTGGTTAATGATCAAGATACTACCTACATTCGGTACTATCAACTGAGTCCAGAACCTGCAAATTCTTCAACAAATCTGTAAAGCACAAAGCGAGGATCGAAGGAATTTTTCTTCAACAAGTCCGTCAAAGCACAAAGTAAAGGACCAAAGAAAATTATTCTAAGGTTCGCACAAAGCTTATGGCTGAACTAAGTGAATCCTGTCATCAACAAGTCCGTTATGCACAAAGCTCTAGACCGATGACTTTTCGCCATTGACCTAATACAAACCTAAGGGTTTTGGTCATCAGCATCTACTCCTTCATCAAGCCCGCTAGAGCTAAAAGCATAGGGCCGAAAGTACAAAAAATTTTCTGACAAATCAGTAAGGATAAATCAGGTAATCCTCCATCAATGTCTACAGCACAAAGCACAAGACAGAAAGAATCAGAATCCTATGACTCAAGTCGAAGCCATAGAATGAGCACCCTGGATGATACCTACAAATGCCCTTAAAAGATTGGAGGCATTTTAAATATTCATTTAGGTCGACATTGCACAGCATGTCGAGATCCCCAAATAAATATTTAAAATACAAGGAGCACAGGTCAGAGTATAAACACAGAAATCTCAGGAACAGTAAAAATAGAGCTCGTCACTAACTGAATTTATAAAATAACTTTATTTTATTAAGTTCAGAATTTATATACAAATTTGTAGACTATATCTTTTTACGAGATTACATCAGCTGAAAGAAAAAGAAAGTACAATGTCATTCACAGAGGACTGAAATCTATCTCCTAAACTGCGCCTGAAGAGGAAGCCGACAGCTTTATTCTGCTCCTTCCAAAGTCCAGGTGTTCTGCACTTCTAGGACCTGCACAAAGCATTGGACATGTCAACAAGAAAGAAGAAGAATTATGCGATATATGTAAAACTACAAAAAAAAAGTTGTACCTGAAATAGGCATCTCCCAAAGTGGCTCACGAAGAAGTATCCCAATCCTCTTGAAGCCTGTGTAGAGCAAAAAAAAGGGGGTGTCAGAAAGCAACTAAAGAAAGAAAAAGAACAGTACAAACAAAGTAAAAACGTACCAAAACTGAAGCCTCACAAGGTAGAAAAAACTGGCTGATGCTTGGATCCTCTTCTCGCAGTGGCATGCAAAAAATACACAATATTATCAGTACGAGCACAAAGTCAAAACTAAAAAAAAAAGTGAAGGAAATGTACCTGAGCCCAAGAGTAACTGCAGAAAAGCTGAAGAAGCGAGTCCTACAAACTGAGAAAGATGCAAGCAGATATAAAAAAGCTAGAAACGAAGGTGACAACAGTGGCAAAAGAAGAGAAAAAGGTGGCAACGCTATCTGCTAGCTTTAATCTATAAAGTAACAGTCTAGGGATCTGACTATGAAGTACTCTATCACTATCCCATAAATCTCTACATGGCCAAGAGAAAATGTATCATCTATATAGAAGAATACAAGTACATCTAAAGATCTATGAAGGCATAAAGACAAATTTTTTGAGATCCACTAATTGAAAATCTTAGTGTGACATCCAAGAAAATTTTTGGAGATCCACTAAATGAAAGCCCTAGTGTGAAATCTAGAATAAATATCTGGGGATCCACAAGGTCAATCAGCATACAACAAACATGGTTCACTCTAGACGCGTACCACATTTGTTGGGGGGCATTTGTTGACCTCCATGCTATACTCAAAGGAACCAAAAAGAAAAGAAAAAGAAAAATAGAAATCCCACATACATTCCTTGTATCCGTTGAATCCCAAAATCCTTCCCGATTTTTCTCCCAAAATCAGCGAAAATCCTGTTGAATCTGGCGCCGTTTCGGGATTTCTGCCAAAATCTTGCGACGATTCCTCGATCCCACTCCCATTCGGGTCTTTAAATACCAAGCAAATGAAGCCGAAGCTCTCGGTTCCTTTCGGTGCTCCCCGACTCTACACGATCGCAAGCCTCCGATCCTCCCCCTGTTCTCTCCCACGATACTCCATGCATCCCGAACTCCTCCCTCACCCGATCGGCCCTCCACGACCAAACTCCTCCATCCAATATATTCGCCTGTAGTAGTCGAATACCGCAAGCCCCTTCGGGTTTGTTCGATCCAGAAAGAGAGAGAAAGAGAGAGAGAGAGTGAGTGAGAGCACCCGACCTCTCCTTGCCCTAGCCTCCTTCAACGACTTCCCTTGCCATCTGACCGGAAGTTACTACATTTTGATAGGAGAAACGAACAGAGCCCACTTGCTGTGAAGGTAAATTCTCCCTTTTAGGCGCTACTTCGGCCAAGTCCCGTAAATCCTTTTGGATTTGCGGCTAAAAGGGGGAAACATAGGATTTGTCTTGCTTTAATTATTTTTAATATATTTATTTTTTATTTTTTATAAGTTAGTTATAATTAATTAAGTTTAATTATTACTAAATATTTTTTAAATTATAATTAACTACTAATTAATCGTGAATTAATCATAATTAATCAAATTATGATTAATAAACTTTTAATTATAATTAATAATTAATTAATTATATATTAGTTATAATTAAATAAATTTAATTATAATTAATTTTCCATAAATAATATTTAATTAGCATTAATCATAATTAATGATATTTAAAAATTAAAAAAAAAGAGTATCTCTTGTTTCGATTTTCGTGCCCTCCTCCATGCCGACGATCGCCAACGTATAACACTCTTAAATCCTAAACCTTTGAAAAACCGCTCCCGACGTTTGCAATGCGGCGAACGACCACCTATGCACGCTTTAGGAGGGAATTCGTTCCGATGCTTGCGACGGGATAGGTAATCAAAACCCCATTTTCGGTGCTAGTGTCGGACCGAAAAACCAACTCATGCACGCTTTTCTCTAGCGTGGTGGGAAGGGAATACGGTGCGACGCCTACTGTGAGATGTGGTCAAATATAAAATTACTTGCTTTAAACCGGTTCCCGAAAACCCATGCACGCCTTTCTTTGGCGTGGTGGGGAACAAAAATTTTACGGCCGCGTTGTCCTCGTCCGAGGGCACCTACCGTGCACGCTTTTCTCTAGCGTGGCGGGAGGCCCAGTTTTCGGTAGTTTTCCCCTAAACGGGGGAGACGCCGGAAGGTTGCCAAAATTTCGGGTAAATATGATATCACACTTGGGATAATTTAGAATTTTACTTGGACATTGTTTGGAGCATCAAACGAACTTAATTCAAACTTAAACAATCATAACTTCAATTTGAAAGCAAACAAAAAAAGAGAATGATCTCGAACTCAAGAGACGACAAAGGACTTGACTTGAACAATTTGAGCAAGGACATAGAACTTGAATAATTTGGAACTTTACTTGGACTTTTCAATTCACTATCACTTTTAAATCTGGGTCCACCGCTAGCAGAAGATTTCTCCATAGATGTTATTTTATCTACCACTTGTGATATCAAATGCGCAATATCTTGAAGTTCTTTAGACTTATTTCTTTCATTCATCCCTGTTTTTGTATCCGGCCTAGATGACTGACCAGTCATTCTTTTTAACAACTCTTTAGACATAATTATCTGTATGCATATAGATAATTCATATAATATATACTCATGGAAATAAACATGATCATTTTAAAGAATTAAATAGGCCTTGTATGCATGTATGTTTATTGTCTTAAATGAATGCATGCTTGCATAGTTCTATTTTACCTTGATTCAACCTATAGCTATGTATAAATTAGATTCATTATATCTCATCCTACTTTGTTGTTTAAATTCAATTATGCTTCTGTTTTAGCTTGATTTGACTCTGATACTAATTTCTGTCAAGCCCTAGATTGGCCCACCCTCTAACAGTCAATCTGGAGTACAACAGAGAAGGAAAATCTAAACCAGTTCCTTCTTACTAACACTCATTTCGTGCTACTACTTTTAGAATCAAGTGAGTAAAAAAAACTTATTTAGAATCTCCTAACATGTCAACATATCAAACTCGTTGCTTAATCATAGGAAGCATTTAATGTATTCCAATTGACATCAAATATAATTAAAATAAATACAGAGCTCTACTAAAACTTATAAAATTTTCTTACATACACAAAAGTTTGTACCTCTATCATTCAGATATCTTTTTATCTCTTTGTACACCCAAAACATATTTACACCAAAAAGAACGGTCTTCTCTTTTTCCCGCCTAGTGCCCTATAGGCTCCTTTCCCTTAACTGCAGTATAACAACTAATGAGCTAGGCTCAATAAAATACACAAATAATATATATATATATATATATATATATATATATATATATATATATATATATATATATATATATATATATATATATATATATATATATATATATATATATATATTAGTAATAACATGATGAGCAATTATGGAGGACACATGAGAATTCTATACTGGTCATAAGAAATGCAACACATTTAGACAAGTCATATGATGACTATAGGCTTTTGCACTCTTTTTATTTTTCAATTCAAGGTTGAGTCAGATTCTCAACTTTTAGATTTGAAATTGCTCTCTCATTCAAGATTGGGTTCAAATTTTCACTTTTAGAATTGAGAGTGTAGTCTTACTTCATTAGATCTTTCTCCTTTACTTGTACGGGTCAATCCCCCATATATGATTTATTTCACTTTCTCAATAGCAATCTTTTTTAACATTGCATTTTAACCCTCATGATATATGCTATTCATAAACATATTTATACATGTTCATAGTTCATACAAGAGTAAACTGAAGAAATCTGAAATAAATGCTATCATTAATATAGTAGATATGAATTGCAATGAAATAAAGCTTTATTAATCCCTATAGCATAGTTTGAGTATCTCACCTTATTTTCTAGAACAGACGGATAAACTGGTTCACCTAAAATATTATGATTTCTTTTCCTTTGATATACAACCTAAATATAACTTTTTTCATTTCAATAATTGCATTCAGAAAAACAATTCAATTAAAACATACCAGATAAAAATCTTACAAACTTTACCTCAATCAAGTTTCTTTTCATTCAATCTAAATTTTTTCTCCCATATAGTTCTTTTCCTCACTTCCTCTCCTTTCCTTTTTCTGATTTCCACTTTCTTCCTCTTTTACATCAACCATAGCTGCTCTATGCTTATAGTTTCAGCAGGCATCAACCAAAAACAACACTAACCCTTGATGACAGCTCAAATTTTAGTATCTTCTATCCCATTTTCTGAATTACAACAAAATGCATTATTTCCTAACTGATTTCATCATCTACAGCACACTACAATCTATATTATCTATATCTTATCTATATCTTACCTTAATGTAGCTGAATTCTTCACCTACACCAGCCTGCAGCAGCTGAATTTTTCCCATACAGCAGCTCCAAACTGTTTGATACACCTGAATTTCAGCAAACATCATTCAGCAAACCACACTTAATACATGAAATTTCAGAAAACCACGCTTAATTCCAACAAAAAACACTTAATTCCAGCATCTACTTAATCTCTTACCTTAGTTTGCTGAATTATTTTCTTCTCCAGCAGCCTCTAGCAACAACCTACAACAATTTCTTCCCTACTTCTCACCCAACTTCTCACAACCAACTTCAGCTCTAGAGGTTTTATTGGGTAGAAAAAAAGAAATAAAAATGAAGGGCTTAAGGAAAAAGCTGATAGTTCTACCCTATTCTCCACTATATTAATTTAATATATTCCTAAATCCACTAATGTCCTTTGGCTATTTCCAGCCATCAGATCTCATCAAGTCCTTTTGCATGTTGTGCTAAGTGGAAAAGCTACAGTAAAGAAATAAAATAATGAAAACAAATGACAGTTACTAGTATAACTTATAGTTAATTAATTAACTGATCTTGAAATATTAAATAGTTATGCATTTAATATTTATACATATGCAGTTAGATTAAGATTTTACATTTATTTCTATATGTCAAAATGACAAAATGCTTGGAACTAGAAGTAGGATTTAATGAAAAATAGATGAACATTTAATGAAAGTTTATGCGTACTTTTTTGGGTATTATATAGAGTGCCAGTATGCGTGGACCTTGCTCACAACCTGCGGAACAATAGTGGAACCATTCCACCCATCTGACCATGATCAAGAAGAGGTGTGCCTCAAGCATAGGTACGAGGCCACGCAGATGGAGCCACATGATGTGCTAGGTTACAAGTAGTGGATGAGTATAAACAACATTGATCTTGATTTGTGTTTGTCCTTGTTTGTCTTTATTTTATCTTTTATGAGTTAATGTCCTATTTCACTAACCCCTTTCCTCTATTCTATTGCCTCTTCCTCAATTGATAAAAACTTCCCCGAGTAGTCTACTGCCATCCTCCATCAATTTACTTCTATTGGAATGTTATTTTTAATAAATTTAAATAAAGTAAAAAGAGTAAAAGAAAAATTTCTCCAAGATATATATATATATAATATTTGATAATGCTATGTTTGTTGACTGTACAAAAAAAAATAATAATAATAACAAAAAGAAAAAAAATTCAGAGAAACCGACATTCCTCTCCAAGCCGGCCCCATCTCGCCAAAACGACGCACCTCTCGGAGACACCGACAATGCAAAGCGTTAAAAAGGAAGGAATCACGAAAAAAAAACTTACGCTCGCTCTTTCGGTTCCTTCGTCGCTGTTCGACTTCGTTGCTTCGAACAAGCGTCTAGGGTTCGTCGTTCACCTTCTCCTTCCGTCGTTGTTGTTCGACTCCGTTCCTTTGCAAGAGGAGCAGAGGTTGCACGCGACACTCCTCCGGCTTCCTCCTCATTGCGCGACTTCGGCTCCTTCATTGCAGTCCGACTTCGCTCGCCGGTCCGACCCCAGGCTGCCGACCCGCCGCCGACCTCACTCGTCCGACGCCGATCCCAGCCTCCCGTGCGTGATCCCGCTGCTCGAGCCCTAGTCCGATCGGGCTCTACCCGATCCCTCTCTCCCTCTCTTATATTATATTATATGTAATATATAATAATATAATTATTGTATATTATATTATAATATATTGTTATAAATATAATTAAAATGATATTATATTCCAAAAATATGTTTTTTTTTTTATATATACATATAAAAGAGGATTTCAGCAGGTGTCAAAGACCATACGCCGTCGATCTTTGATCCGGGTATGATGGTTTAATTGTCGAAGACCATACGCCGTCGATCTTTGATCCGGGTATGATGGTTTAATTGTCGAAGACCATACGCCGTCGATCTTTGATCCGGGTATGATGGTTTAACTATTGAAGACCTCGCGCCGTTGATCTTTGATCCGGGCGGGAAGAATTACGGCAGTGCCGTCCCGATTTCTCCCTCGGTGGGGAGGAGACGCCGGGAGGCTGCCGAAATTTCCTCAAAATCCAGATGGAAATTAAATTTGAATTAACTAAAATGTTAAAAATGACCTTAGAATTTTAATTAACTAATTTAGTTAATTAAGATTTAACTAAAAAAAAAAAAATTAATCTGATTCATCGAGATCTTCAAAATCTCCTATATCGTCAAATGCATGGGAGCGGAGAACCTTCAAGCACTCATTCTCTTCCCGTCACTTTAATCCAAATATTTCTTTTTTTAAGAGCCTTTGAAATTTAAGAGCATTTTAAAATTTGAGAGCATACGAAATTCAAGAAATAAAAATTTAAATATAAGATTTTTAAATTTTGAAAGCCTTAAAGCATGTGAGTTTTAGAAATTGAGATTAGTATAATTAACTAAAAATATTTTTAGTTAATTGATTAATTAAGTTAAACATAAAAGAAAATGCATGAAGAAAAATAATGTTTTCACTAATCAAATATATAAATGCTCTCAAACTCTCCAAATCCTCACCAATTCTACAACTTACAAGCCCTCTCACAAACTATACAACCTCTCAAACTGAACTCCTCTGCAAATTATCCAAAGTCCCTCTTGAACGAGTTCTTGTAACCATCTTTGGGCTCTATCCTCTACAACTACGAGCCCTGACTGCTGCAACCACTGGCTACGAACCTGCAAACAAATAAATGAGCAATCAATGCATCATAAATAAATTGAATAAATCTAGCTATTGCAAGTAGAACAGAGTACTGGAAAGCAACAAAAGCTAAGTACGAAAAAGATAGTAGAGCCACAGTGCAGTAAGAAACAAGCTACGAGCACAGAATAACCAAAAAAATACTAACACCAGTGTTAAAACCCCAAGGTATCAAAACCACGAACTAAAACCAATTTACAACCCTTTCAATTTCTCTAAATAACAAATCTCCAAACAACAAAATTCAAATTTTATTGGGCAGCCTCGTTCATAGGAACTTGGTTGTAAGACCCACTACCCGGCAACTTTCGTAGGAAAGTCATAAGCCCGACCTTAGGGGAAAGTTTTAGGTAGAAATTGACCTAACCCCTAAACCCAATTAAAACCCCCGGCCACTTCTAATGAAGTCGTAAGTCCGACATCTAAGGGAAGTGTTTAGGTGATAATACAAACCTAGACCCCTCACCTACGGGCATCCTAATCTATAAGGATTAGGTTGTAAGACCCGCTTTTGGGCAACTTCTTACTGAAGTCGTAAGCCCCACATTTTTAGGAAATTTGCTAAATAAATAGCAATGATCCTAAACCTCAAACAATCAAATTTAAACCTATGGGCATCTTAGTCTAAACGATTAAGTTGTAAGACCCGCTTTTCAGGCTACTTCTTAAGGGAAGCCATAAGTCCTACCCAAATAATTAAAATTCTCGGGCATCCTAGTCTTAAGGACTAGGTTGTAAGACCCACAACTCGGGCCGCTTAGCTTACAGGGCTAGGTCGTAAGACCCACCGTTAGGCAACTTCTAAGGAAGCCATAAGACCTATCCAACCAAAATTCTTTGGGCAACTCCTAATTGGAGCCGTAAGCCCCAAACTAAATCAAATTTTCTCCGGGCAACTCCTAATTGGAGCCGTAAGCCCCAAACTAAACAAACTATCCGGGCAACTCCTAATTGGAGCCGTAAGCCCCAAACTAAACAAATTAACGGGCAACTTCTAAGGAAGCCATAAGCCCCGACCCAAATTAAATCAAACTAAAATCCACATCTAACCATTTCAGTCTACTCGGGATCCCTGAGAGGAGGCAACCCATGGCTGCTAATCAGATTCCCTGGACACTATGGTCAATGATTGTTAGTGTTGGTAGACTGAAATCTACGGTATACCCGGGACGACGGAACCATGGGATCCTGATCGGGTTTACCTCCATCTTCCCACCATTTGAGACTAGAAATATCTAAAATTTATTCATCCTTAATCGAGAGTTCTCTCTTACATAGTAAGAGGGGTAATTAACTATGAGTGCTTGCACTCATAGGAAGTAAGAACCCCAGATCTATAAACCCTGACACTACCCTCAGGGGAAATCTGGTTAATTTCAATCTGATTTAAGGGAAGTGGAATCCTACGGCTGCAAAGTGGGATTCGTGCATTCGTGCCATTTTTCTTGAGCCAACAGATTTCTGGCGACTCCGCTGGGGAATACTTTTCTCTCCATCTTTGGATGAAAAGACAATTTATATTTAGTCTCAAAAAGAATGAAACATCTATAAATAAATATAGATGTTTATTCAACGCAATTCTGTGTTTTCTTTTTCTAGCAGAATTCAGGTTGACTCTAATCCCTGTAAGTTCTGTTGGCAGGTTGATAACATGACGCCTGCAAAGTCATTCATGACTGTGAAACTGGGTGAGGGAGCCAGAGTGCAGTTCCCTCAAGCTGTTCTGAACACAGGCTATGCTGGAGCAACTATTCAATTCGGAACTATTTCCGAAGTCATGCAGTTTGAACAGTTCATTCCTGAGAATCCTGTTAGCGTACCTACTGCCAAAGGTGTCGCTAAGAAGCCTACTTCTGAAGCTGCTGATGAGAAGGCTCCTAAGAGGGCCTCTGTATTTTCAAGGCTCTCTATGACACCTACTACTGCTCCAGTAATTCAAAAGAAAGTTTCTGAGCCCAAGTTGCAATCTGTTGGCGTGAATACAGCCAGTCAGAATACAATCCAGGATGAAGTGCCTGAAGAATACAATGCTGAAGTTCCTGAAGCAAGTACTAAACTTTCCAGGAAAACTAGAAGAAAGGCTAATGCTCGCTTACGAGCTAATGGCTGGGTGCCTGAAACCCTTGAAGAATCATCACCGCAGTTAGAGGCGAATATACCTGTTAATAACGGCTTTGAGCCGTTAAAATGGGTAAAAAGGAATGATGATAAGGGTCACTTGAAGAAGTCTTTCTGGGAGACTTCACGTCAACAGCCACAACCACCCAAGAAGGAAGAATCTGCCTCTTCAAGATATACAAAATACTGAAGGCTGTCAAAGATAGAAATCTACAACGAAGACTGAGGAAATCTGTTACTGAAGTTATTTCCTCAAATATGATTCATCCTCAGAATAATAAATTCTCAACAAGATCTTATAGAGAGGAGTTTAGACGTCCTCCATACTACCAAAAGCCAAGAGAATTCTGTCCTAATATGGGTCGATACCCGTATTACGGAAGAAAACAGTTGGGAGGGCCTTCTGATAATTTACATGTAAGAGACTATAACAGAAGATATGCTGAACGAAGGCCCCAACAATGGTATCATAGATCTGCCCATTCAAAGGTACATTTCGATGCTGGTGGTCATCATTATGTGACTCCAAGAAGACAACAAGTCTGGGTTCCCAAAAGACCCCACATATCCTCGAGCTCAGAAGGATGATCGTGATAATGAAATTTATAAAGAGCGACTTAAATCTCATGTCCAGAAGTTATCCCCTAATAAGGAGACTTCTGTTGATGTGATGAAAACAATAGAAGAAGGCTGTCAAGTCTATAAAGAATCCCCCGACTCTCCAGCCATACACTGGAAGCGGCGGTCCCAACTTGGAGAAAATCATGAGTTGGAAGAAGATGATAATTATTATGATAATGATGAAGAAATGGAAGAGGGTATTGGTCCCATGGACATTGAAGTTGTCCGAATGGTTGATCATATACCTGATCGAGCTAATCAACGATATACTCGTAGAAGTGCTGCACTGAATCTACAAAATGAGGAACAACTACGAGATGATCAAGAACAAGCAGCAGCTGTGAATAGAGCTCCACAACTAGAAGAAGTTGAGGAAGAAGAAGCTGAAGAAATCGTAAAGAGGTTGCAAGCAGAAATGCAGTCTATACAACAGAAGAAAGATCAGGAAATCCATCATTTAAATGCCCGTCTTGATGAGATGAGTAATATGATGAAACAGTTGTTTGGACAACTTGGTATGATGGCTACAACTAATCAACCACCTATAACAAATTCTCAAGGGAATGTCCAAACTATCCCCGATGCATTGGCACCTCCTGACAGAAGACCAGAAGAGTTACATGAGCCAACTTTGATAGCTTCTAAGGAAGAAGAAATGGTCAGCAAATCTCAAATTGAGAATCTCATTAGTCAAAAGGTTAAAGCAGCTATTGCTTCTGAAGCTGTTGAAGCCTTGGTCGGAAAAGGTCGTCCATATCCGACAGAATATGACCAGGAGAAATATCCAAAGGGATACATAGTGCCAAAGTTCAATTTATTTGACGGCACTGCAAATCCTCGCCAACATCTAGCACAATTCAGAGCTACCTGTGGAAATACAGGAGGCAATGATGCTCTGTTACTACGCCAATTTGTCAGTAGTTTAACAGGTACAGCCTTTGAATGGTATGCTGAGTTACCCAACGACTCAGTGAGAACATTCGCCGAATTAGAGACGATGTTCATCAAAAGATTTGCCAGTGCAACAAAGAAGGTGACTATCGCTGACCTCGCTCTTGAGAAAAGGAAAAGAGAGGAATCAGTCACCAAGTACATTACCAGGTGGAGAAATCTCAGCATGAAATGCGAGCAACAACTCACTGAAAAACATGCTGTTGAGTTATTACTGGGAAACATAGATGATTATATGGCTCCATATCTGGCGATGGCTACAATCAATACGTTTCAGGAGTTACTTGATCGTGTAGCCAAATTTGAAAGGTTACCCAGGCCTAGAAGTGCTGGTTTCAACTACAACAATAATCCACCAGGGAAAGGAAAACAAATCAAGATTTATGATCCAAAAAGGGGTGAAGTAAATGCTACATTCCCGTCTTCCTTAGAAAAGAAAGAAAAAGAAGATTCAATGAATCCATCAAAGATATTGAAACAAATGAGAGAAAGCAAAAAAACCTCCTACCTTGCAGGAGAAAATCAATAAGACATATTCCTTCAAAAAAGAATGTACAGGAAAGATTTTTAGGCAAGCTCTAAAAATTGGTCTTCAATTGCCAGAATCTCGCCGACCAGAACAGGCTGGCATGACAGATGATCCAAATTACTGTCCGTATCATAGGATCATAAGTCACCCAATCGAAGACTGTTTCATATTCAAAGATTGGGTTGAAAGAAATTATCAGAATGGTGAACTTACACTTTCTAATAGTGTTCTTGCCAATCCTAAGAGGGAGAAAACCAATGTTATCTCCTCTACTCCCTGTCAAAACATGGAGAATGAAAAAGGGAAAGCACCCCAGGAAGATGAAGGTGGTTGGGAGACCTTTATCTCAAAGAAAACTAAACAGATGATGAATGTCCTGTTGGCCATTGAAGGCATTCGTCGTAAAAGTGCTTTAGAATTGGAAGTTGATCCAAAACTTCTTTCTTCAAAAAACCCAATGACAGGAGGGCCCAGTTCGAGTAAAAAGAAACCTTCAAAATATTTCAAAGACCAAAAGGATAAGCGTAAGCCTGGATCAAAATCTCAGAAAAGAAAGAAGAAGAAATTAACAAGGCAGAACTCTGTAATACAAAAATACATCGACTCCATCGATGAATATCAGCAACCTCTAAGGCGTCCTGTCAAGCTAGAGGAATATATGATTGATTTATTTCTTGACTCGGAGTCAGAAAAAGAAAAGAGTATTCCAATTGAGACTTGCCGAGTCATAAATCAACGAGGTGGAAGGGCTGCAAGAGGACGCAATGCACCTCTTGTTATCTATAAAGCTAACACGAAAATTCCTTCTAAGGAAGTACATCGTACACCAACACTTTTCACCGACTCAGATGAAGACTTATATTTTCCCGATGAAGAAAGTGATCATAAGGGAAAGAACATGCCTAAAGAAAAATGTCCAAAACTCGGAAGCGGCTCAGACTCCGAGGAGATTGATGATTTGAAAATCTCAAAGAATTCTCAAGCTGAAGCTAGATCATCTTCAGAGGTGACACAAATTCAACTGAGAAGCGGAAAGCAGGTTCCTCCACCACAAAAGAAAACAAAGGATAAGGAGAAGAACATCCAACTCAATGAAGCTATTATTCCACAAGAGCCTCCTAAGCCCAAGGTGGCTAGTTCAAATGTGGATGGATAACACAACATATTATCTCATCTCCGCAAACTACCTGCATTGTTAAGTGTCTACGACGCCCTTCTGATGTCTAAGAACCTTCGGGAAACACTCATTAAAGCTTTGCAAAATCCTGAGCAGTATGAGGCATTCTTTGCTGAGCAAAATTTGAAAGAAGCTTTGCATACCCAGAGTACTGCTACAATCACATTCTGTGATAGTGATATGCTCCTAGGAAACTACAGATCATAATCGACCATTATATGTTACGGCGGAGAGTAACAATATTGAAATAAATAGGATTTTGATTGATCCAGGTTCTTCTGTTAATCTAATGAGTCTCAAAACGCTCAAAGGATTAGCCCTGGACGTACAATATTTGAACAAAAGCACAGTATTTTTGCAAGGATTCAACGAGCAAGGGCAAAGAACCCTGGGATCTTTAGTTTTGCCTTTGAACTTTGGGGAACTTAATACAGAGGCAACATTTCATATCATTGATGCCAACACATCATACAAAGCACTTTCTTGGAAGACCATGGCTCCATGAGTATGGTATAGTGCCTTCAACACTTCATCAATGTATGAAATACATTCGAGATAATGAAGAATATCGCATTGATGGTGATGAACAACCATTCTTGGTGCATGAAGTCAAAATCTACGATGACGCCAAGTACTTTATAGCTCAAAAGTCAAAAGGCAATGAGCTTCCTAAAATTCAGTCTCTTACACTGGACAAGAAAAAGCTAAAAGATAAAAACAAGAATATCTCGAAACAAATTTGCACAGTGCCGCATCTAGGTAGTGATTCTGAAGAGGATGATATCTCTACAACTTTCAAACCCTTGATCATAGGGAAAAGAAAGAATGAACTATCAACTGTCTCTTTTGATTACGAAACTAATCATGCAAATAAGGTACGGTGTTCAAGTAAACCGACCATTGAAGGAGAAGGAGAATTTGTCTATCAGCCCAAGAGCACTACAGAATCTCAGGAGGAAGGGGACCCAGGACCCAATTCCATATCTAAGAAATTGCAGAAAGTATCAATTTCAATGATAAGGGTATCTGAAGAACAAATATCTACAGAGATCATCAAAATAGTGCCTATGCCAACGACACATTCCAAAACATTGACTACCTCGCCAAATACAAACATAGAAATGTTAAAAACTTTTTATGTCCCTCCAAAAAAGAGGTCTCAATGAGCGTGGATCTATTTTCTATAAATCAAGAGTAATACCGCATCACATTACTCATGAAATAGAAAATGAAAATGAATGGGATTATGAAGATATGTGGATAATCATTCCTCAATACCCTTCACCAATTATGAGAAAGTTGATAGAAAAAAGAACATTTTTTGTGCAAACAAACAAACGAGCTCGTTATTTCAGAGAACTCTGGCACAATGAGCATGCACAAAGACCTGTTGGTCATGGCTTATCAACAACATGGGGCCTTGGATATGCTCGACATTCACACCTTACACGAGCATCATCCTATCATTATCTGGAGTGCCCTCTCAACATCCACATCTTACATATGCAACCTCCTACAATGTTACAGACAAAGATGAGAGATTGTCGGAGTCTGAAATTCAAGTTGAAGATCTAATAATAGATCTAAAAGAAGCCCCAAAAGAATTTGAAGAAGGTGGCCAAGCTACTGTGGACGAGCTCAAAGAAATAAACTTGGGTACTGAAGAAGATCCAAAACCTACATTCATCAGCTCTGATCTCTCGCAAGACAAGGCAGAGGAGCTAAAAATGTTACTTCTTGAATATAAAGATTGTTTCGCATGGAACTACACTGAAATGCCTGGTTTATCACCAGAGGTGGCAGTGCATAAACTCTCCATCGATACAAAAAATACCGCCTGTTAAGCAAGCACCCAGGCGAATGCGACTTGAAATTGAAGAACAAGTCATTGCTGAAACCAAGAAGCTTATTGAAGCTGGTTTTATTCGAGAAGAGAAGTATGCTAACTGGATCGCTAATATCGTTCCAGTGAAGAAGAAGAATGGTCAAATTCGTGTCTGTATAGACTACCGGGATTTGAACAAAGCATGCCCAAAAGATGATTTTCCACTGCCCAATGCAGAACTTATGGTCGATAACACTTCGAATCATGACATGTTCTCATTCATGGATGGATCATCAGGTTATAATCAAATCAAAATGGATCCGGATGATGAAAAACATACCTCATTTCGAACTCCCATTGGCATATATTGCTACAAAGTAATGCCATTCGGTTTGAAGAATGCTGGAGCTACTTACCAAAGAGCGATGACTCGAATCTTTGATGATCTTATCCATAAGTATGTAGAATGTTATGTGGATGATTTGGTTGTAAAAAGCAAAAATCAACATGAACATGTAAATGATCTCAAAATTGTATTCGAAAGAATTCGCAAATTCAATTTGAAAATGAATCCGCTGAAATGCGCTTTTGGTGTGTCATCCGGTAAATTTCTCGGATTTATTGTACGCCATAGAGGGATTGAAATTGATCCTGATAAAATTCAAGCAATAGTGGAAATGCCACCTCCAAAAACTCTAAGACAACTTCGTTCTTTACAAGGAAGATTGGCATATATCCGAAGATTTATATCTAATCTCTCGGGTAGATGCCAACCCTTTTCACGATTGATGAAGAAAGATACTCCTTTCGTGTGGGACGATGCTTGTCAAGAGGCATTTAATAGTATAAAACAATATCTATTGAATCCTCCAATCCTTGCTGCCCCCAATCCAAGGGAAACCCTTAATCATATATACAGCTGCTCTTGAAGAATCACTCGGAGCATTGCTAGCACAAACAAACGAAGATGGCAAAGAAAATGCCCTTTATTATATCAGTCGACGATTAATAGGGGCAGAATCTAAATATTCACCAATTGAAAAGCAATGCCTAGCATTGATCTTTGCCACTCAAAAACTACGGCATTATATGTTATCCCATAAAATCACTTTAATATCTAAAGTTGATCCATTAAAATTTCTAATGACTAGACCCACTCTCACTGGTCGTCTAGCTAAATGGGCTGTCTTGCTAATGCAATTTGACATAACATATATGCCACAAAAAGCGGTAAAAGGACAGGCTCTAGCTGATTTTCTAGCAGCCCATCCTCTACCTGCAAGTTCTCCACTCAACGATGAATTGCCAGATGAGCAAATACTTGAAGTGGAAGAAAAAGAAAATCTGCAAGAATGGGAGCTCTATTTCGATGGAGCTTCATCAATAAAACCATCCAAGCCACCCAAATTTCCAACAATCCAAGTAGGCATCGGCCTTATATTTATTACACCGCAAAAAGGAATACTCCGATATTCCTATAGCTTAACAGAGCCTCGCACTAATAATGAGGCTGAATACGAAGCCTTAATTGCGGGCCTTGAGTTGGCAATTAATATGAAAATTGAGAAGATCCATATATATGGAGATTCTCAACTCATAATCAAAAAAATAATAGGCGATTTCAAAATCAATAAGCCTGAATTAATCTCTTATCATGAGTATGCTCTAAAACTCCTACGACAAATCCCTGAAGTAACTCTCACAAGGATTACACGTAGTGAAAATGGTAAAGCCGATGCGTTGGCAAAGCTAGCTAAAGAACTAGCAAATCCACAAAAGGATCCAATTCTCATAACTATTCAAAACAGGCATACGTTAACTCCATCTATCATACAAGATGATGAAGGAAAAGAAATGCAAGAAAGTCTAACCATATATGGTGAAAATGATTGGAGAGATCCATTTATCAGATATTTCAAAGAAGGGAGATTACCCGAAAATAAATCTACAGCTTCTCAAATATCACGAAGAGCGTTAAGATATGCTTTCGTGAATGATACATTATATCGTAGATCATTTGATCAAATGTGGCTACGATGTTTGGGTCCCGATGAATCCCAAAAAGTTATAAGTGAAGTTCATGAAGGATTATGTGGTGCACACCAATCTGGACCCAAAATGAAAATCAAAATCAAACGTATGGGATACTATTGGCCAAGTATGGTTCAAGATTGCATCGACCATGCTAAAAAGTGCCATCAATGTCAAGTGCATGGAGATATCATGCATAGACCTCCAAATCCGCTACACCCTACAGTAGCATCATGGCCATTTGAAAGCTGGGGTACTGATATAATAGGTCCTATAGAACCACCATCTTCTTTAGGACATCGGTTCATCCTAGCAACCACGGACTATTTCTCAAAATGGGCTGAAGCAATTCCCTTACGAGAAGTTAAAGCGGACAATGTGATGAAATTCTTTCGAGATAACATTGTCTATCGATTTGGAGTGCCACGTCGAATTATATCAGACAATGGTACCGCCTTCAAAAGTACCAAAATTTATCGATTTATAGAACGTCATAAGATAGACTGGCGTTATTCATCGATATATAACCCAAGAGCCAATGGTTTGGCCGAAGCATTTAACAAAACTTTGGTTAAGCTGCTCAAGAAAATTCTCTCTAAAAATAAGAGAGAGTGGCACGATAAATTGACAGAAGCTCTCTGGGCATATCGTACCACTTATAAAACTGCAACGCAGGCCACCCCATACTCACTAGTTTTCGGAACCGAAGCAATATTACCTCTTGAGGTTGAGCTACCTTCTCTTCGTATTGCTGTTCAATACGAATTAACCAAAGAAGAAAATGATCTTCTACGACTTGAAGAACTTGAAGCTCTTGATGAAGTAAGACTTCAGGCTCAGCAAAGTTTAGAGTCCTACAAAGCAAGAATGACTAGGGCACATGATAGAATGGTTCGTCCTAGAAGCTTCAAAGAAGGTGAACTTGTTCTAGTTCGCCGAAGACCTATAATCCCTCACCGTCGCCTTGGAGGTAAATTTGATCCAATATGGGAAGGACCCTTCATCATTGAAATAGTGTATGAAGGAGGTGCCTATCAACTTATAGATCTAAATGGGCAAAGGCACATGCCACCAATTAATGGTCAATATTTGAAGAAATATCATACATAAAAATATTATGTATGAAAATCTGTCTATCAGATAAAAAAATCATCTAAATCCCCTCCTGAAAGACAGGAGGCAATTTTTATATTCTCCTGTAATGGGAGAAATGAAATTCACATCCCTCCTGAAAGACAGGAGACAATTTTAATATTTTTTTTGCAATGCATGAAGTAAATTCAATCCCTTACTAAAAAAAAAAAAAAAAAAATCAGGAGATAATTTTATCCCCTCTACCAAATAAAAATAAGGAACTTTGAAATCTTATATGCTCATAAACCTAAGGGTTGAGCTAAACCCACGAGGTTCAATAAGCCTAAAGGCCAAACCTCCGAAATCTTCTAAGCTCTTAAACCTAAGGGTCAAGCTAAATCCCTGAAGTTCAACAAACCTAAGGGTCGAACTTTGCAAATCTTCTATGCTCATAAACCTAAGGGTCGAGCTAAATCCACAAAGTTCAATAAGCTTAAGGGCCGAACTTTGCAAATCTTATAAGCTCGATAAACCTAAGGGTCGAGCTAAAAAATCCACAAAGTTCAATAAGCCTAAGGGGGCCGTTCATAACTTTAAGCCTAAAACTTTGCAAATCTTATAAGCTCATAAACCTAAGGGTCGAGCTAAAAATCCACAAAGTTCAACAAGCCTAAGGGCCGAACTTTGTAAATCTTCTAAGCTCATAAACCTAAAGGGTCAAAGTTCAACAAGCAAATCCGAACTTTGTAAAAGTTCAATAAGCTCATAAACCTAAGGGCAAAAAGTTCAATTAAGGGCAGAATTTTTTTTATGCTCATAAACCTAAGGGTCGAGCTAAATCCACAAAATTCAACAAGCCTAAGGGAAGAAACTTTCAAATCCCTTGAACTCACAAACCTAAGGGTCGGGCTATTTTTTCACCAACATATCTAAATGATTGAAATCACACGATCAAAGTTTGCAACGAATTCATCGCGTGAAACTCACTCACACAATGGATTCGTTGGGAGGCAATTTGTTGACTGTACAAAAAAAAAAAATAATAATAATAACAAAAAGAAAAAAAAAAAAATTTCAGAGAAACTGACATTCCTCTCCAAGCCGGCCCCATCTCGCCAAAACGACGCACCTCTCGGAGACACCGACAATGCAAAGCGTTAAAAAGGAAGGAATCACGAAAAAAAAAAAACTTACGCTCGCTCTTTCGGTTCCTTCGTCGCTGTTCGACTTCGTTGCTTCGAACAAGCGTCTAGGGTTCGTCGTTCACCTTCTCCTTCCGTCGTTGTTGTTCGACTCCGTTCCTTTGCAAGAGGAGCAGAGGTTGCACGCGACACTCCTCCGGCTTCCTCCTCATTGCGCGACTTCGGCTCCTTCATTGCAGTCCGACTTCGCTCGCCGGTCCGACCCCAGGCTGCCGACCCGCCGCCGACCTCACTCGTCCGACGCCGATCCCAGCCTCCCGTGCGTGATCCCGCTGCTCGAGCCCTAGTCCGATCGGGCTCTACCCGATCCCTCTCTCCCTCTCTTATATATTTATTATTATATGTAATATATAATAATATAATTATTGTATATTATATTATAATATATTGTTATAAATATAATTAAAATGATATATTATATTCCAAAAATATGTTTTTTTTTTATATATATATACATATAAAAGAGGATTTCAGCAGGTGTCAAACACCATACGCCGTCGATCTTTGATCCGGGTATGATGGTTTAATTGTCGAAGACCATACGCCGTCGATCTTTGATCCGGGTATGATGGTTTAATTGTCGAAGACCATACGCCGTCGATCTTTGATCCGGGTATGATGGTTTAACTATTGAAGACCTCGCGCCGTTGATCTTTGATCCGGGCGGGAAGAATTACGGCAGTGCCGTCCCGATTTCTCCCTCGGTGGGGAGGAGACGCCGGGAGGCTGCCGAAATTTTCCTCAAAATCCAGATGGAAATTAAATTTGAATTAACTAAAATGTTAAAAAATGACCTTAGAATTTTAATTAACTAATTTAGTTAATTAAGATTTAACTAAAAAAAAAATTAATCTGATTAATCGAGATCTTCAAAATCTCCTATATCGTCAAATGCATGGGAACGGAGAACCTTCAAGCACTCATTCTCTTCCCGTCACTTTAATCCAAATATTTCTTTTTTTAAGAGCCTTTGAAATTTAAGAGCATTTTAAAATTTGAGAGCATACGAAATTCAAGAAATAAAAATTTAAATATAAGATTTTTTAAATTTTGAAAGCCTTAAAGCATGTGAGTTTTAGAAATTGAGATTAGTATAATTAACTAAAAATATTTTTAGTTAATTGATTAATTAAGTTAAACATAAAAGAAAATGCATGAAGAAAAATAATGTTTTCACTAATCAAATATATAAATGCTCTCAAACTCTCCAAATCCTCACCAATTCTACAACTTACAAGCCCTCTCACAAACTATACAACCTCTCAAACTGAACTCCTCTGCAAATTATCCAAAGTCCCTCTTGAACGAGTTCTTGTAACCATCTTTGGGCTCTATCCTCTACAACTACGAGCCCTGACTGCTGCAACCACTGGCTACGAACCTGCAAACAAATAAATGAGCAATCAATGCATCATAAATAAATTGAATAAATCTAGCTACTGCAAGTAGAACAGAGTACTGGAAAGCAACAAAAGCTAAGTACGAAAAAGATAGTAGAGCCACAGTGCAGTAAGAAACAAGCTACGAGCACAGAATAACAAAAAAAAAAAATACTAACACCAGTGTTAAAACCCCAAGGTATCAAAACCACGAAACTAAAACCAATTTACAACCCTTTCAATTTCTCTAAATAACAAATCTCCAAACAACAAAATTCAAATTTTATTGGGCAGCCTCGTTCATAGGAACTTGGTTGTAAGACCCACTACCCGGCAACTTTCGTAGGAAAGTCATAAGCCCGACCTTAGGGGAAAGTTTTTAGGTAGAAATTGACCTAACCCCTAAACCCAATTAAAACCCCCGGCCACTTCTAATGAAGTCGTAAGTCCGACATCTAAGGGAAGTGTTTAGGTGATAATACAAACCTAGACCCCTCACCTATGGGCATCTTAATCTATAAGGATTAGGTTGTAAGACCCCTTTTTGGGCAACTTCTTTACTGAAGTCGTAAGCCCTACACATTTTTAGGAAAATTGCTAAATAAATAGCAATGATCTTAAACCTCAAACAATCAAATTTAAACCTATGGGCATCTTAGTCTAAACGATTAAGTTGTAAGACCCACCTTTTCAGGCTACTTCTTAAGGGAAGCCATAAGTCCTACCCAAATAATTAAAATTCTCGGGCATCCTAGTCTTAAGGACTAGGTTGTAAGACCCCACAACTCGGGCCGCTTAGCTTACAGGGCTAGGTCGTAAGACCCACCGTTAGGCAACTTCTAAGGAAGCCATAAGCCCCTATCCAACCAAAATTCTTTGGGCAACTCCTAATTGGAGCCGTAAGCCCCAAACTAAATCAAATTCTCCGGGCAACTCCTAATTGGAGCCGTAAGCCCCAAACTAAACAAACTATCCGGGCAACTCCTAATTGGAGCCGTAAGCCCCAAACTAAACAAATTAACGGGCAACTTCTAAGGAAGCCATAAGCCCCGACCCAAATTAAAATCAAACTAAAATCCACATCTAACCATTTCAGTCTACTCGGGATCCCTGAGAGGAGGCAACCCATGGCTGCTAATCAGATTCCCTGGACACTATGGTCAATGATTGTTAGTGTTGGTAGACTGAAATCTACGGTATACCCGGGACGACGGAACCATGGGATCCTGATCGGGTTTACCTCCATCTTCCCACCATTTGAGACTAAAAATATCTAAAATTTATTCATCCTTAATCGAGAATTCTCTCTTACATAGTAAGAGGGGTAATTAACTATGAGTGCTTGCACTCATAGGAAGTAAGAACCCCAGATCTATAAACCCTGACACTACCCTCAGGGGAAATCTGGTTAATTTCAATCTGATTTAAGGGAAGTGGAATCCTACGGCTGCAAAGTGGGATTCGTGCATTGGAAAACTGGTAAATTGAATTTACTCAACATAATCTTCAAATGTTTTTGCAGATTACAAGGGTATACAACGCAAAGGAGCATATAGAGTTTGAGTTTGCAGTAAGCATTTTCTTTAAATAGTTGATAATCTCTTGAGATTCACCGCATTCTTGTGTTTTTCTCAAAATGATTATGCTTTTCTAGATAAGATGACTGCATGCGAGCTTCTGTACTTCATAAATTTGAGAAGTAATTTACCCATTTGTCATTGGTTTCATGTTATGAATCTGTTAATAATATGAGGCACTACAATTCAGGTTGGTCCGATGCCCATTGAAGATGGAAATGGGAAAGAATTAGCCACCCAATTTACTACGAGAATGCTGACCAATAAGATATTTTACACAGATTCAAATGGGCGAGATTTCTTAAAGAGGGTAAAATTCATGATTTCACTTGCAGTTTATAATCATTTATTGCAGTTCTATACTACACATGAACAATTCCAGTTTCTGGTAGAACGGTTCAATTTTTTTTATTTGCATTGTGTTTTACAGCTTCCTATTTAATTCATAACCTTTTTTTTTTGCTTTTACAGATTCGAAATTATAGGTCAGACTGGGTACTGCAAGTACACCAACCTGTTGCTGGAAATTATTATCCCGTAAGTTTTTATTTATACCCTAATGACTGTAAACACTCATTGATATTGGCAATTTAAATCCAATTTGAAACACCGGATTCTGAGGTCAGAAAAGAAGAGCATTCTAAAGAAGCAAAGCATGTGCTTCTCTCTTAAATCACAGAGCACTCCAAACTTGTGCTTTAGTTACACCCTGCTCTTTTTTATTGGTAATCTCTTTAAACTCAATGCATTCCAACCATGTTCTTTAGTTTTACAACCTACTCTTTGGTTATTTAATTTCTTTGGTGGATAGGTATTTTAGTTTTAATTAATTATTTTGGTTTTGTATTCTTTTTTTTTTCCTTATTTTTCACACTTGTGTTGAGATTTATTTTTGATTTAGCACCAATTATTATTGTTTCATTCTTCCTTTATTGTTTCATTCTTCCTTTTTCTCTTTGGCATTTATCTTGACTATTTTGTATTGGCTTCCAGTTCTTTTTTTCATTTCCCTCATGTAGTGTGACCTGCTCATGCTTAAGTTTTATTTCATTATTTACTTGATTTGTCTTAGTGCTGATGCATATTTTTGCTTTAAAAGCACAATAATTTACAAATGTGTGCAATTTACTAATTTAAGCGCTGCTATATTTCATGCTTTGTACTGTAAAGAAATAAAAAAGAATAAGAGTAAGAATGAGAGAGTAAGGGAAGGAGGGATCTTTACACTTCAGCATTATTATGCTTTCAAAGCAGTTGACATCATTCTTCCAACAAACCAGCTACTGTTGTTTAGAATGTCCATTTTTTATGCCCTAAGGCAGATATGCAGTTTGGCTGTCATGTAATTTCTAGCCACTAATGTTAACATGTAAACAAGATATACCACTTGCTTTTGTTTATGTAAATTAATTTCTTTGTAGATCAACCTTGGGATTTACTTGCAAGATAACCGCACAGAACTCTCCCTCTTGGTAGACCGTAGTATGGGTGGTTCCAGCATACAGGATGGGCAAGTAGAATTGATGCTTCATAGGTACATTCTTCCCCCTTTATCATGTAAACTAGGACTTCTAGATTCTGTATTGAAGCTCAAATTTTGTCATCTGTTAAGCCGAAGTCTATTGCTTTCATGACGTGTGAGACTTGCATATGTTTCATTGCTGCATTGGACGTAGGTAGCTGGATAATTGACTGTCCTACCAATTGCTCCACTTGCTGTTTTTAATCTAAAAAACCTTGTCGTTATCTATCTCTGACTTAACCTATTTTCGTCTTCTGTTCCAGACTACATTGTTTATTTTGCTGAAATGTTTACATTGGTGTTAACCTGTTATTAGCATACAAAAAAAAAAAGAAAAAAAAAATTCGTACCTACTCGCACGTCGTCGCCGCATTTCGCACGTCGAAGCCACCCTCGAGTCGTTTCACGCACGATTCCTCACGCGACATTAAGTAACCAAAGAGAAGAGGTATTCGGCCCTGGCTCTTCCTCTCTCTCTCTCTCTCTCGATTTCTTTCTCCCGCTTTCTCCCTCTCTCGCTCGACCTTGCCCCAGCAACGACTTTCCCTCCTGTAAGATCGGAAGTTACGATAGTTTGATCGGAAGCAAGAAGGGAGCTTACTCGTTGAGAAGGTAGCCACCTATCTTCCTTTCGAGCGCTTCTTCTACTCCTTCGGGGCTGTTCGACTGTGCTCCATTAACGACGTTCCCTTTGGGTCGAATCGGAAGGAACGACTGGAGCTCGCCTCTCCTCCGACTCCATTACCGCTGTCCGACCGCTCCTTCGACGACATTCCCTACGAGTTGGATCGGATGTTACGACATCGAGATCGGAAGCTGGAACCGGAGCTAACTCGTTGTGAAGATAACTTTCTACCTTTCGGACGCTTCTTCAACTCCTCGTGGCTGTTCGACACCGCTCCTTGTACGACTTCCCCTCTCCGATCGGAAGCAAGACAGGAGCTCGCCGTCCGTGAGGGTAACTTTCTCCCTTGAGCATGCTTCTTCGGCCAAATCCCGAAGTCCACCAAACCGAGGGATTTAGTAAATTCGGGATTTAAGTCTTAAATCCGGGATTTACCCATCTCTGGGATTTAACACGGCACCAAAATTTTTCGGCAGGATTTAGCATAAATCCGACTTAACTCCAACTGTAAATCCGATACCTCTCACGCTTCTCGGCCGAATCCCGTGGATCTGCCGAACCTGAGAGAGAGAGAGGAAGAGATTTTGTTTTTTTTTATTATATTATTATTATTATTTTTATTATTAATTAAAATTAATTTCTTTTAATTATAGTTAATTAATTTTAATAATTATTAATTATGATTATTTAAAATTAATTATAATTAAATATATATTTAATTATATTTAATTATTCTTAATAATAATTATTTAAAATTAATTTAATTAATTTTAATTAATTATTCTAATTATAGTTAATTATTATGATTAATAATTAACTATAATCAGTTAAAATTAATTATTTTAATTTTAATTGGTTATTATTAATTAAAATTAAGTGTAATTAATTATTTTAATTATAATTAATTATAATAATTATAATTAATTATTAAAAAAAGTAATTAACTATAATTAATTAAAAATTACTTTTTTATAATAATAATAATACATGCCTCCCCCTTTGCCTCGATCCTCGAGCCTCCGCCGACAGTCGCCGACGACTCCTCATCGGTCCCCAAGGTATAAATTTCTGACTTAAATCTCGTCCTCGACGTTTGCAGCGGGCCGGGGAACCACCTATACGCGCTCTTATAGCACGGTAGGAGGGAGCCCGGTGCGAAGCATACGACGAGGCGGGTAATCCCTATACACGCTCTTGTAGAGTGGTGGGGATGGTCCTCGACCTCGACCTCAACACCGACACCGCCGACGACTGCTACGAAAGGTAAGATGTTCTAAAATCCCATTCTCGACGTTTGCAGCGGACCGGGGAACCACCTATACGCGCTCTTGTAGCACGGTAGGAGGGAGCCCGGTGCGACGCATACGACGAGGTGGGAGAGCCCTATACACGCTCTTGTAGCGTGGTGGGGAGAGTCACTGTTGTTCTGGTACGTCACTGCTGTTCTGGTACGGATACTGCTGAAGGCCCCATACACGCTCTTGTAGCGTGGTGGGATGAAAATTTGTAAGGCCACGGTGTCTACGGACACCTACCATACACGCTCTAGTAGCGTGGTGGGAAGGCCCAGCTCCCCAATTTTCCCCCAAACGGGGGATATGCCGGGGTGCTGCTGAAATTTTCACTGAAATCTACAAAGACTTGAACAATTTGAAAATCTTCTTGGGCAACAATATAGAAGATCTGTACTTGATCAGAAGAGCACAAAAATTGAACTAAAATGAGCAGAGGACCTGTACGATGAACAGTGAACTTGTGGATCTAATTCAGAACAAAATCTAAATAGTTTCTAAAGATCAAACTCAAATGAAATAAAATCAAACTGGAGTCAAAATCAAATCATTTGAACATGAAAATGAACCTGCAAAGACTCCAGAAAACCTTGAACCAAAAGTGAACATGAAATTGAACTCAAAGAACTGCAGGGGACTCGTGGCGAACAGGACCTCGATGCATACAAACAATGAACAGTAATCTATTTACAGTATTTGAACAATCATAAACAAATCTCAATTATCAAAGCCTATGACTACATGAGACAAAATACATAGTGGACGATACTGATGAATGCAGTAGACTCCTACGACAATCCCTACGATGTCTGTTGATTGAGATGGCAATACAGGAAACTAATAGTGGAGGACCGTCCTCTACAAACAGATGCAACCCAACAACAACCCACCTGAGATTGGTGAAAGGTGGTTTCGATGCAAAAGCAAGGGCTCTCCTACAAATGCTGCAAGGAGGTCGTAGTGGATAATACGATTTCCAGCAAATGAATACTTGTGGGTAACAACAGTGTGTATATCGTATGTACTTGTGGGTAACAACAGTGTGTAGGACACAAGTACATCTCCTACAACAATTCCTACAAGGTCAATGTAGATGCTGGCAAGCAACAATAGATAGTTGCAAAGCATACGAGCAATAAAAGATCGGTCCCTACAGCAAAAGCAATCGTCGCCCACCCGAGATTGGTGAAAGGGTGGATATGATGCAGAAATAATAAATCTTCTACAAACACTTTCAGGAGGTCGTAGTAGATGCAGCAGTCCCCTGCAAATGGATAATTGTGGATAACAACAGTGTATTGAAAGAACAACGAATCACTGTGGACACAAGTACAGATATCACCTACGACAGCGGTGATCAAAATCTCCAAGTACGTCGAGTACAAGGGCAACCCGATGTACGAAAAAGAGGACACTCCCTAACAGAATCGAAAAGGAAATTTGAACAAATTAGAACCAAACTTCATGGTGTTCCCAAGCCTCTTCTTAGTCCTATACTTAAGAAGAAAATAGTTCTGGTGCCCACAAACACCGGAAATAACAAGTCCACTGCACTGACGACCTCAAAGGGAGTTCTCTTCAAAGAAACGGACTCCAAAGTCCAGAAAGTCCCGTCCCCGGTGATTGAGAAAGGGGAGTCAACATCAAAACGTCACGCCACCGGATCTGCAACACTCCTACTAGCAGACAGAAGGCGTCTACCATCTACAATGCAACGCCATCGGATCCGCAACACTCGTACTAGCGGACAGAAGGCAGTATAAGCTCTCAAATGAAATGTTGTGTACATCCAAATGAACCCAAACACCCCGATGATGGCCGTGTTGATCGCTAATCTCAACCGGAGGGGTTCACAAACATTTCCTAATGACTCCTAAATATTCAAATGTCTTCCAAACTCCACTCACAAAATTCAAAATTCCACAAATCCTAAAATCCATATATTTAAATTCGAAATCAAACCATCAATCACTCAAAGCAAAATTCATCCATTCTCCGCAACAGTTTTCCTGGGTGGACAAATTAAAAATTACTTCAGCTCACAAAGAGCCAAATGCCTAGTCGAAAATATCACTAGGATCCATTCTCAAACCAATCTCTTGCCAGTAAGGACGTGGTACGTGTCCTCTAACCGGCAGTTTCGCCGCCAAATGGCACTGCAGGTAAACGGTTATGACCCTGGGCCCTCTGAACCGAGTGGTTTTGCCGCCAAATGGCACCACAGATACCGGTTATGGCCAGCACCGATACGCTCCTTATTGGCATCAAATCCTTGAGATATGAATCAATAGGATATGATCGATAGGGCATAAAGCCCTCTGTTAGCTAAGGTGGATTCAAATTTATCCCCTTAGGCAAATACCCATCCCAGGTCTACAAGGTCCCCTTGGACGAAGCAACCCATGGCTGCCGTCAAGGATCCTTCTGTCAGGTTGGGTCGACTACCTCCTCTGACTAAGTAGACTAGGGACCACGATGGCCCGGGATGACGGAACCATGGGATCTTGATCGGGTCCATCATCCATTCCCCCACCATCCGCTTTAAGTGAAAGATGATGCAATTTCTATTTTAAATATCAAATCTCCCAAATTTCCAAACCTTGCTGCTACTATATGCCAGATAACACGTATTTCTACGTATCTGATCGATGACTAGCCTTAATCGAAAGTTCTCTCTCGTGATCGGGAGGGGTAATTTACTATAGGGGCTTGCGCTTATAGGAAACCAGAACTCAGATCATAAAGTCCTCACAAAATGAGGGCGAAATCTCTGGGTAATGTCTTATCTACAAACCCATCTGCCTTCCAAAATTTATCCCGGAACCTATTCCGTTAAAACTCCCCTCGCTGGAATAATAAAAAGAAATCGCGCGGCGGGGAGGCCAGGGCCGAATTTTCGGAGCCCACAATTGGTTATGTGTAATTTTGGGATTAATAAGTTTACCAAAGCTATTTCATCAGTTTTGTTTTAAAGCACAACCGTTACAGTTCAGGCCTGGCCCCTAAATACGAAGTGCTGTCCTCTTGACTCTTATATTACTTACTATTTTATTGGTCAATAAGTTTGCTAAACCTTCACTATTCATGTAGGAGGTTGCTTCATGATGATGGTAAGGGAGTAGCAGAGGCGCTCAATGAAACAGTTTGTGTCAATGATGAATGTGCAGGACTAACAGTAAGAAATCTTTCTTGATTGTCCATGTGAAGGCTTTCCTGTAAGTACTAACATTTATTTATTTTTCTCCACTGAGAGAGAGAGAGAGAGAGAGAGAGAGAGAGAGAGGATATAAATATATTCTAATTTTTTTAATTGAAAATAAGGCACAATGTTAGTTACAGACAAAAGTCCTCGTAGAAGCTAGGGAATATTTATCTTAAAGCGTGGTGGTGCAATCAAGACTCAAACTTGCAACCTCTACCTTGGAATCAGGGACCATATCATTTTAGCCATAGCTCATTGGTGATGCAGAAATTTAGTATGGTTTTGTATTGTTTTGGTAATCCTGACCAAACAAGTTGCTCTCACTCTCTTTTCCTGGCAGAATCACAAGATGAAATAAATACGCTTGTATGAATTAATCTTTAAGTTTGCACATTTAAAATCATGATCCATGTCTAGTTTTAATCTAATTGAGAGTTCTATCAACTTATGCATCTTAAATCATTTGATTGTTGTGATGAGCAAACCCATAATATGTGAGATTTTGCCCGTTTTGGTCTAGCTAGTTTCATCCCAGGCTAAATTTTACTGTTTTACCCTTTGCGACTAGAGCTCGTATGTGCTCAGTACACTTAGGCTTAATTGTGAATTTTTCAAATTGATTTCACCTATTACACAAGTCTATTTGAAGCCTCTTTTTGTCTAGAACTTAACCTCAAAGATCTCTCAATTCTCTCTTTGGGCCACCCTTTTTGGACCCGAGGTGTCACAAGTGTTGGGAGAGGTGAAACCTATGCAAACACAGAGAGGAAAAAGAAAAATAGATCATCGCACAAGAATTATATTTAAGTTCAACAAATTGATGGCATTTCTTGTTATTATCATTACAAATTTAACTATTGATTGTGGAGAATTATAACTCTAAATTTTGAAACACCATCATTGTAGGCTCTAGAAATTCATGCCTGGCTCTTTCGAGAGAGTTTATTTTCAGGTCAAATTTTCATAAGATGAATTAGATCGTAAGATAAAACACTACCTGAAAATTTCACTTTTATTTTACAAGGATTTTATGGTATTGTTCTTGGTTTCTCATAAGTGTAAGCCCCTTTATATAATTCTCTCCGAAAGATGAGAGAGATTTTATTATTATGGCTAACTGATAGAAACTTAGTGTTTAGCATATATATACTAGCATTAATTTGTCTCTACGATTTACAAGTTTACCGCCTTTAGCTTGTGAGCTTTGAAAATTTGCATCCTTGCCTGTCTGTATTTAAGGAGAGTTTTAATGGATGTTTCAGTTCAAAATTTTAGAAGGTAAATTAAATTGAAGATAAATGCTACTCATTTATTTTTCCCTCATTTCATTGATGATTTTAAGGTCTAAGTTCATGTTTCCCATTGGTGCAAGCTTATATTGGTAATTACCTCTCTTGATGATAGGAGAGCAATTTTGATTAAGGCTAGTCGTTAGGTAAACACAAAAAACTTAGTGTATTGTAGCAACAAATTTGACATTTAAGATTAGAAATTTACCACACTGCATTCAAAGTTGATGGTGGGAGAAATGATGATGAACTCAATTAAGATCTTATAGTCAGGGTCCCTAGTCTACCTAGTTAAAGGAAGTAGCCGCCCCAATTTGATCAAAAAAGTTTTGTCGATAGTCATGGGTTGTTTCATCCAAGGGTATCTTGTGGGTGGATATTTGTGTAAGAGGACAATTCAAGTTGTTTTCAGCTAATAGGGAGCTTTGTTCCCTATTAAATATACCATATGATTCATTACTCAAAAGTTTTAGATGTTGGGAGAACATACGAGCTCTAGTCGTGATCCTAGTTTAATGATTCCTATCTGATAAAAAATCACTCATTAAAGGACATGTGCTTGTGTAATAACTGTGCTTGGTTGGTTCAATTGATTATGCCCTAATCAAATAGCAGGTGAAGCGGAGAACAAAGCAAGTGAGTCGAGTGGCAAAACTATAGATGCGGGAGCAATTGGAGGGACCGAATCATGCGATTGAGCAAGGAAATGTGTTGGAATGTGAAAATACTGACTCCTCGTGAGATATTCCTGATTCACTCACTCCTTTTGAACCATACAAATAGAAGAGTCTTTGAATGAGAGGAGATTGTCTAAGAGGAAGGAGCGCTGATATCGTTTAGTCTTTTGATTGCAGTCGACATCGTCAACTGATGATGATGAAAGAGGAGTCGAAGAAACTGATGGAGGGCTCTTCTCTATAAATTAGAGAAGAGAGGGAGGAGTAGATCGAAGGAGAAGGAAGAAGCAGCGAGCAAAGGATCGAGCTGCGGGCATGGCTTGGAAAGATCAGATTAAGATTAAAATTTATAAATAAAGATTTATTTTGTAGATAATAAATAAAGATAATTTAATTAAAATACTAATTGGTTATATTATAAATTTTTTAAGGAAAAATTAATAAAAGAGAAAGAAAGAATGTTTAACATAAAGAATAAACAATTAATCTAATATATATGTACACTTATATAAAAAAAACAATTAATCTAATACATAATTATTAGTAAAATTAATTATTTAAAATTTATGGATTTTTATAGAATAAATTAATAAATATAATTAAGGAAGTCTAATTTAAAATTTATATTTTAAATTACTTAGAAAGTATTAACATTAAAATTAAAATTCATTAATATATTTAGAGAGCATATATAAATTCATATGTGAGATTAAATTTATGTTATAAAAATAAATTAAATTTAGAACATCAATGAATTTAAAAACTATAGATAAATTGTATAAAAAATAATACTATATTTAAATTGTTAATTAAAGAGAGAAGTTATTAGATTTATAAATTTTATTTTAGAAATTAATAATAAATAAAAATGTTTTTTAAATGGCAGGTTATGACATGTAAATAATGAATTGAATGATTAGTGCGACCGTCTGTTACCATCTCGTTAATTCGAGCCTCCATACTAGGTCGTGATAGATTGGTTCTTACTGATGAGAGATTATCTAAGAATAAATCTTAGCGACATTCTTGACAAGATATTGGCACGTTGTGAGATGAGGTTATTCTTAAATTTATCCCCTCTGACAAATGGTTGTGGAGGGTGCATGATTTTGTTTTAAGTTATATAGGAGTAGATTTAACACTGGAATATTATGAAAATTAATGGAATTAATAGATATTATGATTCATAGGAAGTTAAATATTTTGTGCATTCAGGAAACTAAATGGGTTGGAGAGAAGGCTAAGGAAATTGATAGTTTAGGATTTAAACTTTGGTATTCGGGTAAGAGTCGTACTAGAAATGGTGTAGGTGTTATTATAGATAAGAGTTTAAAGGATAATGTTATAAAAATTAATAGGATTGGAGATAGAATTTTAGCGTTAAAGATTGTTGTTGATGATAAGATTGTTAATATTATAAGTGCTTATGCTCCTCAAGTAGGTTTTGGATTGAGTTATAAATTAAAAATTTTTGGAATGACTTAGAAGAATTAATACAAAATATACCTCTTGAAGAAAGAGTTTTTATTGGAGGAGATTTAAATGGACATGTTGGTAGAGAGGTCGATGATTTTAAAAGCATTCATGGAGGCCATGGATTTGGAACGACGAATGAAGGTGGCAAGACCATATTGGATTTTTGTTTAGCTTATGATTTTTCAATTGCTAATACCTTATTTAAGAAAAGGAATGAGCATCTCATCACTTATAAAAATGGATATAGTACAACCCAGATTGACTATTTTCTTATTAGAAAATTAAATCGTTTAGATTGCAAAGATTGTAAAGTTATTCCGAGTGAAAATTTATGTACCCAACATCGATTATTAGTTTTGGACTTTAAGATAAAGGGGCATAAAATAAAAAATAAAGTAAAACAATTTTCTAGGATTAGATGGGGGCATTTAAAGAATATTAACAAAAATATTTTTGGAGATAAGATTTTAGATCGTAAGATTTTGTCTGTGCATGAGGATGCTAATATTATGTGGGAAAAAGTGGCTAGTGATCTTAAGAATATTGCAAAAGATGTCCTTGGAGTATCAAAGGGAAAAGCTCCTAATAGTAAAAATAGTTGGTGGTGGAATCCTAATGTGCAAGAAAAGATAAAAAATAAGAAGCTTTGTTATAAAAATTGGTTTAATTTTAAAAAATTCCGATAATTGGGAAATATATAAAGTTGCTCGTAAGGATGCTAAGAAAGCCATATGCGATGCAAAGACATTAGCTTTTAGTGATTTATATAATAGATTAGATACTAAAGAAGGAGAAAGATATATGTATAAGTTAGCCAAACAAAGAGATAGGAGTAGTAAGGATTTAGTTCAAGTGAAGTGTATTAAAGATGAAGATCAAAAAATACTTTTCTTAGAAGATGATATTCAACAAAGATGGATGAGATATTTTGCTAACCTTTTTAATGAAGATTGTGAAAATAAGATTGACTGTAGTGACCTTAGCACCCTAAATGAAAATAAAGATTTCTATTTTTATCGGCGTATTAGTAAAACTGAAGTTAGAGAGGCTTTTAAAGAAAATGAAGGGTGGAAAAGCTGTTGGACCTGATGATATCCCAATAGAGGTGTGGAAATGCTTAGGAGATGAAGGAATTTCATGGCTTACTAAACTTTTTAATACTATTTTGAAGACTAAAAAGATGCCAGATGAGTGGAGAATGAGTATGTTAATTCCTATTTTTAAGAATAAAGGTGATGCACAAGATTGTGCGAATTATAGAGGTATTAAGTTAATGTGTCATACTTTAAAACTATGGGAGCGAGTTATGGAGCATAGGTTGCGGCGTGATACTAATGTTTCTCAAAATCAATTTGGATTCATGCCGGGTAGGTCGACTATGGAAGCCATACATTTATTAAGAGGTTTGATGGAGAAATATAGAGAAAATAAGGAGGATCTACATATGATATTTATTGATTTAGAAAAAGCATATGATAAAGTTCCAAGAGAAGTGCTATGGAGAGTTCTTGAAAAGAAAGGAGTCAATAATGCTTATATTCAAATCATTAAAGATATGTATGCAGGAGCTATTACTTGTGTTCAAACACAAGGTGGATTGACCAAGTATTTTCCCTATTTCGGTTGGGTTACATCAAGGATCAGCCTTAAGCCCATATCTTTTTGCTTTAGTCTTGGATGTTCTCACTAGACATTTGCAAGAGGATGTACCTTGGTGTATGCTTTTTGCTGATGATATTCTTCTTGTTGATAAGACTAGAGAGGGAGTTGAAGGTAAACTTGAATTATGGAGGTCAACCTTAGAGTCTAAAGGTTTTCGCTTGAGTAGATCTAAAACGGAATATATGGAGTGTAATTTTAGTAGTAATAGACCTACTGAAGGGATTGTGACTTTGGGCGATCAAGTCATTAATAAAGAGTACACGTTTTAGATATCTTGGATCAATTGTTCAAAGTGATGGTGAAATAGATGGGGATATTATCAGCAGAATTCAAGTTGGATGGTTGAAGTGGAGGAATGCATCGGGCTTGTTATGTGATAGAAATGTACCCCTCAAACTTAAAGGAAAATTCTATAAGATGTAGTGAGTGATGTTGGCCATTGCAATGCTTTATGGTGCCGAATGTTGGCCATTAAAAGAGAAGCATAATAAAGGTTAAGTTAGAAGATGTGGCTTAGAGATGAGAATGCTCAGAGTAGAGGATGATTTGGCTTTACCCTTAGAGATAGGATACGTTTAAATGAGCACTTTTACGAACAAAATGGAGGTTGGAGTAGCTCCAGTAGAAGATAAAATTGAGAGAGTTGTCGCCTTAGATGGTTTGGTTCACATAAAACGACGGCCTTTATTGATGAGCTTCAAGTGATTAACTTTGGAGAGGGTATTTAAATATCATATAAGAGGTAGTTAAGATTTTACTTTCAACATGTTAATCATCGAGGTGATGTTTGGGTTGTTTAAAAAGACTTGGCTTTAAATGAAAATATTAGAGAATGACCTTTCTTTATTAGGTTTAAATTTGAATCTTATTAACTTTAGAGGTTTGTGTTCAACTACTGATTTTGTGAATTTTTATCCGAGCATTAACTCGAAAGTTTGCATATTTGTAATGATTTCTTTTTAAAATGGGCATTGAAGCCCTGATAAAAGTGAAAAATCAAAAGTCTTCACATACCTTATGGTCGTATATTTTTTATTAATTCAAGTTTTGTTAGTTCTTTTCCTTTTAAGGGGAGAGGGATTGTACTCAAAATTTAAGTTACTATTTATTTTAATCTACGCAGCATTCTTAGATATTTTTGCGTGTTTAATATATTTGTTGGAGCACATACGGGTGTATAATTTGAGAAGGGACTTATTTAATCATGCTTTTAACCTTGTGTAATATACTTTGACTTTCTATTCAAGTATTAGTGCACATTTTTGGGACACATAGGAAAATTAGTTTTAATTTGAAAATTAAATTAGTTCACATCGATCTTAACCCCGCGTAGTATTCTCAACTTTTCTATTTGTGTGTTCGCATGCTTTCAATGGATTGATATACTTTTTTGGTGCTCTCTCGCAATGCACTTGGACCCTTTTTCATTCATTTGCATGACACATTCACACACTTTTAATGTACTTTCACACTTTTTGATGTGCTCATGTGATGTACTTGCATGTATGTCGTTGCATTTGCATGGCATTTTTTGCACTTTTTATGTGCTTGTGCTTGCATGCTTTTCAATGTGCTTATGTGACGCACTTCCATTCATTTTGATGCACATGTATAACATTATCAAATGCTTGCAATGTGTTTACCTTCTTTTTGTTGTAATCACATGATGCACATAAATGTATTTAAGTGCGCTACCGTAGAAGATTTATAAGATTTTCATTATTCTCTAAATATTCTTTTTAAAAATAATATTATATATTTCAGAGATGTGGTGCTCCTCTCAAGGCACTATGATATAGAACGGATACCGCTTTGCTATGGAAGATGGACAAACTCCAAATGTCTCACAAAATCAAGCAACACCATTAAGGAGGAGGCGGCTGATTGTGGCCAGATGTTGGAATTAATTTGTAAAGAAAACTGATGTAGAACTTGAGCAATCCAGCAGCAGAGAAAAGGCAATATCCCGTGGACAGATTTTGGGAGAATTCAATTAGAGGGTGGCAGTAAGCAGGGAGGAAATTAGGGAGTATTTCCTAATAGGGTTGGACAATCTTTCCAACGTGATGGGCTGCACTTGTGGAGAATTTTCAACAGCCCAGCAATAGGGAGAAAGGAGCCGGCGGGATAAGGAGGTGGATTGGGCTCTTATTTCCTAAATCCATTATCGAGATTTAGGAAATAAATTAGAGCCAAGGGGTGAAAGGAAATCTCAGCTAGGCTGAGATTAAGGGAAATTCTGAATTGTTTCCAAGCAAGGATTTTCTTCAGGTTTTCATATTCAAAACCTGAGAAAATTTTCAGCAGGAGACGGTGGAAGAAATAGAAAATCTGAAGATTTTCTATTTCCAGAATCAGAGAATTGATTTGGGAGTGGAAAGATTTGGGAGGGGGAATTACAGCCAGGAGGGAGTTACGGGATTTAAAGTTAAATTAGAGAATTAACTCCTAATTTCACTCTCAGTTTTGGAAAGTTATGAATGGCTTTAGGCTTTGGAAATTTCAGTCAATCAAAGTTCTCAGAAATTAGGAAGAGTTTCCTAATCCAAGCCCAAGAGTGATGGACGGCTGCAGTAATGAGGTTGTGAGGGGCATTGAATGTGGTGTTTTAATGCTCTTAGATTTGAATTTAAAATTCAATTGAATTTAGAATTCAAATGAATTTAAATTAAGAGTTATGAAAGTGAGGCAATAAATCAGATTTTGAATTTAATTTCAAATTGATTTCAATAAAGCAATTTCCAAAAATAGATGAACTAAATTAGGAAAGAATTTGAAATTTGAATTTGAATAATTTCAAATTCAAATCAATCCCTAAATTAACCCAACCAAATTAGGAAATCCAAAAGGGGGTGGAGAGGAAGGTTTGGCCGGTGGCTAATGGGGTGGAGCCGGCGGCATGGGTTCGGGTATTGGGGGATTTCGGGTGGAGGTGAAAATCCGGCGGCCAAACGGAGATGGGGAGGAGGAAAGATGACAAGATGAATACGACTGCGGGGAGCAGTAAAAGAAACAAAACAAAAACAAAGATAAGATAAAAACGAAAGATAGAAGATAAAACGAAAGAGAGAAAATAAAAACCGCGAGCCTCAGACTCTTCCGAAGACTGACGGGTGATCCGTTGCCCTTCTCCAAGGGACTTCAAATCACGAGCCCGGACCCATCCTGCGGCTGGTGAAACTCTCGATTTCTCTCATAGAAATCTCACTCTCGTCATCTCTCAAGAAGAACACAAGTGTGGAAAACACAAAATTTTCATATCCATTAACTATCATATTACAATAGCTTAAGGCCCTATATATAGGCCATAACATGAGAAAATAAAAAAATTACAAAAATGCCCTTTGGGCCATAACACTCAAATAAACTAACCTATGGGTAAAATAGGAAATAACATAAAATAATAGCTAAAATTCATAAAATAAATTTTAAATAACAATTTAAATTAGAGCCGTCGATTTATGACGCCTCTTGTGATAGATGCGCCAGATCTTCGTGCCGATGTCCGCATCACACTAACATGCTTATTAAGGTTGTAGTATGCAATATCAGTGATGTTTCAGACTTTTTAATGCAGTGACATGCTTCTCGAGATAATTACTCACTTTTTAGAAATGTGGCACATTTCTCGAGGTATTGACAATCTTCTTGATGTTATACATGCTTCCAAAGGTTGTGGTATGCTTCTTGAGGCAATGAATCACCTCTCCGAGTAGTTTCACGTTTCTCAATACAATGACTTCTGAAAAGGTGTATGCTTTATGGGGTTGTGTCATTATTCGCCTATGCTATACCATGCTTTTTGAGGCGATTACATGCTTGATGGGGCTGATGCATGCTTTTTTATGCGATGACATGCTTCTCGAGATAATGACTCATTTATTGAGATATTGGTTTGTTTTTTTTTTTAGGCAAGGACTCAATTCTTAAGGCCATAACATGATTTATAAGGATATTGCATGCTTTTTTAGGCGACATATTTAAATTTAAAAATTATAGTTTGATGCATGTAAAATTTAAAATATTTATTTTTGATTGTTTTGCACAAGCGTTTATTCATCAAATCACATAAAATACTATTTTTTATATTGTAAAAGGGTCACCCCACCCTTTGCCTTCTGTTTGCATGTGGTTTGTATTGCAGATCTTGTAGCAGTAAACGCGAATTAGATTCTTTTTCTATTTTTAAGATTCGACAATTTGTGCATTTGGTTGGAGTAAGTAATTATTGTTCTTGCATGTAGACAAGTTGCTTTGTTCTTTACTAGTTTCCTACTCGCATTTGATTTATGTTTGAGAATTGTCTTTATTTTGCAATTTTTTCTTTACTACATTTTATTTGAATACATTATTTAAAGCCTTAATCTCTGTGGATTCATTCAGTCTGAATTTTGGTAGCCTTTTGACAACTATCTCTCGGTGGTGGGGGCATGCTAGAAATGCCCACCAAGCCATGAAAGGCGTGTATGATCGGTGTTTGAGACACTACATCCAGAGCCTAGCGTTTTACCATGCCATGAAAAGTTGGGATAGGTCTTCATGTGCATGTTTAGGCCTCTTATTATTGCAAACTCTAGTAAACTCTTGACCTCTTGATGTAGGCAGGGGGGGTTCAAATCAAATCCTAAATTTTGGTTTTGACTTCTCTTGGGCTTGCTAGCTCATTAATATTTTGAGCTAAAATTTAGCTCATTATGAGCTATTTTTTAGTTCATTTATTGAAGAATTATTAGCTTCATTCCCCTTTTTCCTTTGTCTCTTTGGTTTCTTCGTGTGTCTCTTTGATTTCCCCCACTTGTCTCTTCTCCTCCCCTTTATCTTCTCATTTTCCTGTGCTAGTTGATTGTCCCGTGGCTTTGCCCCTTTGGTTCCCGTGGCTGCTGCTTGGTTTCTGCGGCTGGCTGCTTGGTTCCGTGGGTTTTCTGCTTGGTTCCCGTGAACTCCCTTCTCTGTTTTGCTGTGCCATTTGGGAATTGTTTAAGTGGCTGTTGACATTTCTTTTCCCTAAATCTAATTGGCTTATTTGAATGTGTTATGGCTGTTTGGTTTCCCTCTTTTGCCTATATATAGAAGATGTTTTTGGATGGTAAGAAATATGATTTTTGGAGATAAAACCTGAGGGTTTTTTAGAAAAGCTTGAGAGCTTTGTCCACTTCTTCTTCTTCTATAGCTTGGGATAACTTGCGAGTTACTCCCCTCCTTCGACTAGTCTTTTAATCTCTTTCGTCTCTCTGCAATTTCCCTTCCACATGTATCCTTCTTCTCAAAGCAACGAATGGAATGCAACTTTATGTGTTTTTAATTTGTGTTTGTGTCAAGTTTGTAAGTGTCAAGAGTTGTAGGAGGCTTTTATTATAAAAAGTTGTGTTATTTCTTATTTTGTCTATTTTGTGTAATTTCCAAATTATTGTAATAAAAAATTAGGAGGTCTTTCCTAATTTTTTATTACATCACCTCTTCCTCAAATAGAGGCCATCAATATGAGCTAGGCCTACCCACTGCACTTATAAATAACTGGGATGGTTAGTGTCATGCAATAATTGCAATTAGGGTCTTCTACCCCCAACACGCTTAAAAATGTTCATGGAGTCTTTCTCGCCTATATGAGTGAAAGTGCAACTTTCCCCTGCACGTTGGAATAATGTACACGAGTTCTCATTTTTCAAATTTTCTTGCCACTTTGGAACAATGTGCATAAGTACTTAATTTCATAAATTTCCTTCTCACGCTGGAATAACAGTCATGACTACTTAATTTCAAGGCTTTCAAAATTATACCTTGCGTGCAAGGCATTGGTGATAGGTAGCAACAAGTAAATCATGAGTTAATGAAATGCAACTTTGTTGTTTCCATTTTTTGATGGGGACAAATCATGGAAAGTATATCAGAGACGTGGCTGACGATCTATGGCCATGATCACGCCGATCTATTTTTGATTCATCATATGTATTTATTTTATTTGTTTGCATTATGTATTTGTTTTATTAGCATTTTCTGTTTTACCCTTACTTAAGGGTCTTATCATATGTAAGCCCTAAGGGCAATTTCATCTTTAGTACCCTTTCATTGTATGAGGCTATATATAAGTCCCTTGTGTTTCTTTTAAAGTTAATGAAGAATTCTAATGAAAATTTCAGCAACTTGTGTTTCTTGAGAGCTTGAGAGCTTTGGAGAGAAATCCCTAGGAGAGGGAGACGGATCACCTCCCAACCTTGGAAGCGTCCGGGTTCGTGGCTATTTTCTTCCTTATCTTTTCTTTTTCCTCCCTTCCTTTTCCCTTACAACCCGCCGGTCGCCCTATCCTAAGGCCCATCGGCTAAGGCTCGACCATCTCTCCACTCCCCTAACCGTCGGCCAAGGAGCTCCCAATCCTTCCCTAGCAGCCGACCATCTAGCCTAATCCCTAAACCTAACTGCTGGCCAGCCAACCAGGCCCAACCCCCAACCCCCCCCCGTCACCTTCCACCAACCCGTCGGCCTCTTGCCCCTCCTAGCTCCCCTTTTTCCATAATTTACCTATTTCCTACAATTAGGTTGGTATTAATTTGGAAATAACTTGAATTCAAATTTTAAAATTCAAATTATTTCCTGAATTACCCAATCTATTTTTGGAAAGTTCTTTTAGTCAAATCCAAATCAATTCAAATTGGATTTGATTTGATCTTTTTCCCTCAATCAGAGATTCTTGATTAGGCAAGCTTTAAACTCCCTTTCCAAATCCTTGCTTCCCTCCTAATGCCGTCGGCTCACCCTCTCTCTCTCCTCTTGCTTGAAATTCAAATTTCAAGAATACCCAAATCCCTCCAATTCCAAATCCGAAATTATTTTTGGATTTTAGGAAACTCGTCCCCTTTCCCTTATTAGCCATCGGCCCCTACTACCTACTCCTCCCTTCCTTCTCTCCCCAACATAACTCCTAAACCTAATTTCAGGTTTTGGATTTACTTTTCCTCTTGCTGCGAGAATACTATTTCCCCCCAGTTTCTTTGTTGTCCAGGAATTCTGGCTAACGCTAGTGTGCTGTCCTCCCTTCCGTGGTCTTCAGAGTTGTTGTCCCAGATTTCTTGCTTGTTGTCCAAGGGTTCAAGCCTTAATTTGTTGTTGTCCAACCTTCCAAGAAGCCACCACTTGCTGTCCACATCCTCTCATGCCCTCAAACTACCACCAGTGCTGCGCATATCTTCTTTCTTTGAGTAAACTCTCACTCCAACTCTCTTATCTTCGTTTACTTCTCAATATTGGTTATATTTTGATTCATGAAGATCATGCTAATTGTTCTCCTCCAAAGCTTAGTAAACGTAGGGAATGAGTAATGAACTTTGTTACGCCGGCCCGGGAGGGGCTGGCTGGACCGGTCCAAACTGGACCGGTCCGGTTCTACACCTGGCGGCCCAGGGGCGGAACCAGACGGAACCCAGGGGGAGGCGGAAGCCCTTGTGGGCCCATGCATGGGTTAAACACATTATTTGGAGGGAAATTTTGAATGAATGGGCTTTTTAGGAATTTTGTATTTCTACTTTGGAGTTAATTAGGTGCTTAGGAGGGAATTAAGGGGGATCTGGATTTTGAATATAATTGGAGATTTAGGGTTTGTGTGTTTTGGGCTCTTGGCTTAGCCGGAGATTTGGAGAGTTGTTCTTCCTCTCGAATTGAAGAACATTGTATCGTTTGCTATTTTCTTTCATCTTCTAGTGGAATACAAGTCTATTGTTTGGGTTTTCTCTCAGATTTCCCCTATTTCCCACTGTTTTGCCATTGTTTACTGTTGCAAATAGTAGTTTCCTTGCTGTTTGGGTACCTTTTTAGGTTAGGTTTGTTTGCGAACTCAAGTATTACCTGAGGGTTACTTGCGAACTCAAGTATTTCCTATCAGACTTCTATGCACCTAATCTCATTGTTAATCTAGGGATGTTATTGGAAATTCTCTATATTTGCTTATGTTGAATTTTCTAATTGTTTTGTGATCCTAACTATTATTGTGTGACTTGACCTAAGCTAAGATACCCCTTTCTTTTTCCTTTTTTTTTTTCGCTAAGCGGCTAACGTTTTAATTCTTAATGCTCTTACTTGAAAGTGTGCAAATTCTTTTATCAATCATTTAAAACATTCATAGTTCTACATCATTTTTCCTTTTAATGTTTTTTATTATTAGTAGTATTATATATATATATAGATATATATATATATATATATATATATATATATATATATATATATATATATATATATATAATATATATATATATATATATATGGAGAAAGAAGGTGAATGAGAATATTCTCTTTGTTAGAGAGTGGATAAAACTTTTTTTGCTCACTTTTTAGTGAGAGAAAGGGAGGAGAGAGAGAGAGAGAGAGAGAGAGAGAGAGAGAGAGAGAGAGAGGGAGAGAGAGAGAGGAAGAAGGTAGGGGACATGTATATTGTGCTAGGCTTACCCACCATGTGAACAAAAGCATGTAAAGTCAGTGTCATAAGAAACCACATTTGGGGTCTTTCATCCCGCCACTCTTAGAAAGACGTGTATAGGTTTTTGATTATATATTGGGTCTTCTGTTAGTGTAGATTTTGGCAGTCTCTCGACGTCTCCCTCAGATAGGAGCAATCGTTGGGAGAGCCAGGCTTGCCCTCAATACTTATGAAGAAGCGGGATGGGGTCTTATACCCCAACATGCTTAAAAAATTAATCGAGGTCTTCATCACCTACACGAGATTTTATCACTCTAGAGAGAGAAAGAAATTGAAGGAAAATATTCTCTTTATTAGAGAGGGATAAGGAGGGAGAATGGGTACACAGAAAGCATTGAAACTTCTTTTGCTCACTTTTGAGAGAGAGAGAGAGAGAGGTTGTGGAAGAAAGATGTGGAGAGAGATAGAGAGGGTAAGAAGGTAGGGGGAGCTCAATGATGCATTTTGGACATCTAAAATACCTAAGAAGAACAACTATATTGACCAATTTATTGCGCAAGAATGAAATGCAAAATTTATTCACGTGTGAGACAACACAAAATTCAAGATGCATGAAAACGAGAATATTCACTAATTTACACATAATTTTAATCTAATTCTTTTAACTAATTAAATTTAATTAAAAGAACTTAATAAAAAAATCATTGCACGTCATTTGTTCAGCTTCTTAAAATAGATTAATAAATGCTAAAATCTCGCATGCTCTCTGTCTCTCCAACTAGCGGCTTTGCTTGCCCGCTACTCTCAATCTTATAGCACTCTCCCACAACCCTCTCGTTGAAGACTGCTCAATCCCCTTACACTTCAACCGATGCTTAATCTGAGCTGAATGAATCATAGTTTATGTTACCAAATGGATCTCAAGCGACTCTATCAACATCTACTGCTAATTCAGCTAACCCAAGCCCACTTCATTTGGTGTCTTCAATCTCTTTGTGGACAACTGTGTGACTTGGTGCAATCTTATATGGTGGGCAGATCAGTGGCCCACATGACAATATGAAAGATGTTTACATACTAGCAGTCTTCATTCTTATTATCTTTTCTTGTATATATTTTTAAAATTTTTTGCTTAATTTTATTTGATATTTTGTCCTTTATTCTTGGACAAGAAAGGCAGTTTTATTCAAAATATACTAGCGCGCCCATGTTTGTAATAATTAAAAGAAATAATTCTTTAGATGTGGTCAAAGTGAACTAATATTTCAGGAATTTGAATGCGATTGTATTATTATGTCAGTGATTATGTAAATCTATGCTAAGTTTCATTTTCCGGTTTTTTTTTCTTGAAATGTACAGAATTACACTTTCTATATGAACCATGAAATTTAAGAAATGGAAGGAATTGTTGAGAAACATTTTTCAATATTGTATCTATTAACAGATTCAAGGCAAAATTTATCTTAGAATCGATCCACTCGGAGAGGGAGCTAAATGGCGTAGAACCACTGGTCAGGAGATATATTCTCCTCTTCTCATGGCGTTCTCTGAACAGGTTAATAATGAACTATAATTTAGTATTACTGTAACTTGTTTCTGTTAACATGAATTGTTGCTTGGTTTCCAGGATGGAGGCAACTGGGCAAACTCACATGTGCCAAAATTCTCTGCAACAGATTCCTATTGTTTGCCAGAAAATGTTGCTATGATTACACTTCAGGTACATGCCTTTTAATTTCAGAACCTTTATTGACCTCCACACAAAAAAATGTGTAATATAAAATAAATAAAATCATTACCTGCACTCTGCCGAAGCCATACCCCAACTACTACAGTGCCCTTATCTCTGCAAACGGCGCTGTTTCGGACAGGCCACACGCGCTCTCACCTCGATCCCGCCTTTGCCTTCGCCTTTAAAATGCGAACAAAGACTCTGCTTCACGGGCTCTTCCACGCGAGAACTCCAAAGCCTTTGACTCCAACGGCTCAGTAAGCTTCTGACCTCAAACCTCTGATCCACTCAAGTCCTGTAGCTGATCAATCCTCAACCTCTCTGTCCCATTTTTCCTCTACTGAAACCTCAACATCAGAGCCTCAAGACTGGAAAGCTCTAAACCCCTCCATCCTGTCGTCTTCAAAGCCTCTGATGCCTAGCTCCCGATTCTGACCTAGCCATCGCCCGTCCTAGTTGTTCTGCAAGATCCCACCTCTGCTTCCCTCCTCCTTTCCACCCTACCTTGCTGGTGATTGAACTATCCGACACTACAAACCAAGGCCCGACGTTATCTGAATCCTGCCCTAAACGTCTCTTACCCATCCGAACCCCAACCTCTTTGACTCCATTGTCTATCGACTTCACTCATTCAATGACATCCCCTCCTATCAGTTCGGAAGTTATGACATTTTGATCAGAAATAACGACGGGAGAGCTCACTTGCTCTGAAGGTAACTTTCTCCCCTACACAAGCTTCTTCGATCAAACCCCGTAAATTAGCTGAACAGAGGAGGAATGAGAGAATGATTAAGGGCTTAATTAATTTTAATTATAGTTAATTTCAATTAATTATAATTAATTTTAATTATAATTATTTTAATTAATTATAACTATTATAATTAATTGCAGTTAATTTTAATTAAATGATTATGATTAATTTTAGTTATAATTAATTTTTATTAAAAACACTGTCGTTGTCAGGTTCTAAGTCTTGGATGAGAAAAGCAGATGGTTGCGTTAGGTAGTCGACAGGTAGTGCAAAACTTATCGAATAATAATGACATGAATCCTTTAAGAAATTGTATTAATGCTAGGGCGTCCCCTAGAAGCAACGCGCTGTATGGCCTCAATATGGTGAAAAGTGTGCAATGGCTGCTGCACCAGCTCTCGGGTGCAGTGTTAAATAGACAAGGGTTGCCACATCAAGGACAGATGTGGGCAAAAAAGCTAGTCCATGAAACTAAAAAATATGAAACTGAAATTAGGATAGGAATTTGGAATATAGGTTCCCTTATAAGAAAATTAATATATATTATAATTCATAGGAAGTTAAATATTTTGTGCATTCATAAAACTAAATGGGTTAGAGAGAAGACTAAGTAACTTAATAGTTTAGGATTTAAACTTTGGTATTCAGGTAGAAGTCGTACTAGAAATGATATAAGTATTATTATAGATAAGAGTTTGAAGGATAATGTTATTAAAATTAGTAGGATTGAAGATAGAATTATAGTTTTAAAGATTGTTGTTGATGCTAAAATTATATGTGATTATGCTCCTCAAGATATAAGTTCTAAATTAAATTTTTTGAATGACTTAGAAGAATAAATACAAAAGATACCTATTGTAGAAATACTTTTTATTGAAGGAGATTTAAATGTACATGTTGGTAGAGAGGTAGATTTTAAAAGCATTTATGGTGGCCATGGATTTGGAACGACAAATAAAGGGTGGCAAAATCATATTAGATTTTTGTTTAGCTTATAATTTTTTAATTGCTAATACCTTATTTAAGAAAAGGAATGAACATCTCCTCACTTATAAAAAAAGATATAGTATAACTCATATTGACTATTTTCTTTTAAAAAAAATTATATCGTTTAGATTGCAAAGATTGTAAAGTTATTCCAAGTGAAAATTTATGTACCCAACATCGATTATTAGTTTTGGACTTTAAGATAAAGGAGTACAAAATAAAACTAAAGTAAAATGATATTCTAGAATTAGATGCGAGTATTTAAAGAATATTAACAAAAATATTTTTTAGAGTAAGATTTTAGATCTTAAGATTTTAGAGGATGCTAATATTATGTGGAAAAAAGTAGCTAGTAATATTAAGAATATTGCAAAAAAAAAAGTGTTTGGAGAATAAAAGGGAAAGCTCATAATAGTAAAAATAGTTAGTGGTGGAATCTAAATGTGCAAGAAAATATAAAAAAAAAAAGATTTGTTATAAAAATTGATTTAATTTTAAAAAACTCTGGTAATTGGGAAAGATATAAAGAGGCTCCTAAGGAATCTAGGAAAATAATTTGCGATGCAAAGATCTTAGTTTTTTGTGATTTATATAATAGATTAGATACTAAGGAGGGAGAAAGATATATGTATAAGTTAGTCAAATAAAGAGATAGGAGTAGTAAGTATTTAGTTCAAGTGAACTATATTAAGGATGAAAATGAAAAAAATACTTTTCTTAGAAGATGATATTCAACAAAGATGGATGAGATATTTTGCTAAACTTTTTAATGTAGATTGTATAAATAAGATTGACTGTAGTGATCTTAACACCCTAAATGAAAATAAATATTTCTGTTTTTATTGGCGTATTAGTAAAACCGAAATTAGAGAGGCTTTAAAGAAAATGAGGGTGGAAAAGTTGTTGGACTTGATGGTATTTCAATTGGGCTGTGAAAATGCTTAGGAGATGAAGGAATTTTTTGGCTTACTAAACTTTTTAATACTATTTTGAAGACTAAAAAGATGTCAGATTAGTGGAGAATGAGTGTGTTAATTCTTATTTTTAAGAATAAGGGTGATGCACAAGATTGTGTGAATTATAAAGGAATTAAGTTAATGTGTTATACTTTAAAACTATGTGAGCGAGTTATGGAGCATAGCTTAAGGCGTGATACTAATGTTTCTCAAAATCAATTTGGATTTATTCCTGGTAGGTTGACTATGGAAGCCATACATTTATTAAGAGGTTGGATAGAGAAACATAAAGAAAATGAGGATTTACATATGATATTTATTTATTTAGAAAACGCATATGATAAAGTTCCAAGAGAAGTGCTATGAAGAGTTTTTGAAAAGAAAGGAGTTAATAATGCTTATATTCAAATCATTAATGATATGTATGTTGGAGCTATTACTTGTGTTCAAACACAAAGTGGTTTGACCAAGTATTTCTCTATTTCGGTTGGGTTACATCAAGGATCAACCTTAAGCCCATATCTTTTTTGCTTTAGTCATGGATGTTCTCACTAGACATTTGCAAGAGGATGTGCCTTGGTGTATGCTTTTTGTTGATGATATTCTTCTTGTTGATAAGACTAGAGAGGGAGTTGAAGGTAAACTTGAATTATAGAGGTCAACCTCGGAGTGTAAAGATTTTCGCTTGAGTAGATCTAAAATAGAATATATATATATATATAGTGTAATTTAATAGTAATAGACCTAGGGAGGGGATTGTGACTTTGGACGATCAAGTCATTAATAAGAGTACACGCTTTAGATATCTTGGATCTATTGTTCAGAGTAATGGTGAAATAGATTTGGATATTATCAACAGAGTTCAAATTGGATGGTTGAAGTTGAGGAATGCATCAGGCTTATTGTGTGATAGAAACTACCCCTCAAACTTAAGGGAAAATTCTATAAGATGGTGGTGAGGCCTACAGTGCTTTATGGTGCCAAATGTTGGTCATTAAAAAAGAAGCATAATACTAAGTGTGACAGAGATGAGGATGCTCAGGTGGATGAGTGACTTTACCCTTAGAGATAGGATATGAGATGAGCATATACATGAAAATCTTTGATTAGCTCCAGTAGAGGATAAGATTAAAGAGAGCCGCCTTAGATGGTTTGGTCACATAAAACGGCGGCCTCCCGATGACCCGGTTAGGAAAGTAGAGGTATTTGATTTGACTTATGTTAAGAAATGTAGAGGCGGACCTAAAAAGCCAAGCTAGCACTTCCTGTGGCACAAGCATCGACTTCTAGACAATCCTTCAACCAAGCTAGCACTTCGAAGCCTGGAATGGTGAAATCCTCCAAGAAGAAGACCAAGTTGAAGAAGCCCAAGGAGAAGATGTCTGCAATGCAAAGGGTTATCGACAGTTTGGATGAGTGCTACCAGACTGTGAGGCGACCTATTAAGCTCGCTGACTTTATGTCAGGGCTTAAAATAAATGAAATCAGAAAAGGTGATGAGGAATCCCTTCCTGTAGAAATATGTCAGTTATCTCAGTGGTACAAATTATGCTGATAAAAGAAGAATGCATTGAAGAAGTATCCTTTGAGTCCTGTATGATGGTATTACCAATGGATTATAGTTCGGATGAGGATTTGTATTTTCCAAAGACAGATGAGTTGGACCCCGATATAGCATCACGGAAGGGACACATAAACCTGGGTGGTGACTCTGAATCGACAGATGAATCCCTAGACGCAACAATAACGGACTCTGAAGAAAATGTGTCATTAAATGAGTTTAATCCAGACGAAGTCGCTCAAATGCAATTAAGGAGTGGTAAGATATTACCGCCTCTACAGAAGAAAGGGACATCAAATAAAGATAAGGGGAAAGAGATAGTCATCAACGGTGATATTATCACTGAAGATCCTAAGAAAAAGTTTACTTCAGCCACATGGGTAAATTATAATGTCTTATCACATCTGAGAAAAATACCAGCACAACTCAGCATATACGACGCCTTGTTAATGTCTAAAGACCTTCGGGAGACTCTGATTCAGACTCTCAAAGATCCCGAAAGATACGAGGCGTATTTTGCTGAACGTAATTTGACTGAGGTTCTACAAGCTCGTAATGAGCCGTTCGTCACCTTCTCTGAAGAAGACATTATGCTCAGAATGGCGGATCATAATCGCCCTCTGTATGTTACTACAGAAAGTGATGGGATGGTGATTAGTTGAATCCTGATCGATCCAGGATCATCCATAAATCTAATGAGCTTGAAAGCACTAGGATCATTGTCTTGATGTGGAGCATCTTGGGTCAGATATGCTAATGATACATAGATTTAATGAGAAAGGGTAGAAGACCCTAGGATCATTTACGCTCTCTCACATTTGGATAACTTCATACAGATGACAAATTTCATGTGATTGATGCAGATACTGCCTTTAAAGCACCCCTTGGCCGCTCTTGGTTGCATGAGTACAGCATCGTCCCATCAACACTACACTAATGCATGAAGTACCTCAGGGATGGAGAAGAATTCAGAATATCTGGTGACATTCAACCGTTTGCAGTTCATGAGGTGAAGATATACGAAGATGCAAAGTACTTCATCCCAAAGAAGCTGAAGCCGTCGAGCTCTCTTGAGGCATAAGCATCAGATCCAGAAGTTGCAAAACAGCCTAGACAAGAAACCAAGAAGCAGGTGGGGAGAAAGAAGGCAACGCCGACTCTTCCCAAGGCATCAACCAACCCAAGAGAAAGAAGATACGTACCTCACCTAGGAAGTGACACGGATGAAAATGATGTCACACATACAAAATCTCAGAGGATATGCCAATCAACAACCAAAAGGAGTATGGAGGTTGAATACTCAAATGATGATTATGACTACGATTCTATCTACATGAACACAGTGCAGGATGTGTTCTCCAAAAGAATAGACAGCCTATCAATTTCAGACAGTGTACTCGTAGTCACACGCATTTCCCTGCAACACTTCAAAAAGGTTATTCCTCGAGAGGTGCATAATGTTGAAGAGCTTGTGACATTCTATGTACCTCTCCAAAATAAAAAGGTGGACCAGCGAGTCTATTTTATTCAATCGGGAAACTCAAAGAAGAGATAAATCGAGATTGGTTTCGTACACTCGTTGATTCCAAGGAATTAGTACCTATGAGGTTTCACAGGTACAATACCAGAAATATTCAAAGCATGTTGCGAAAGCAAGGTAAAACTCGTTCTTCCAAACAGCAAGTTCGTTTCTGCTTGAGCCTCTGGTATCGAAGAAATCCCCACTCAATAAACAAGAAGGATATTTTTGCGAAAAGGGTCTAGGATTTATTGTATGGAAGTACCCCAGAAATGAGATTTGCCGAGCAATCACGTACCGGGAAATTAAATCAGATGATGATGGTGATGAGGAGGCGTATGAAGTTGATAATTACGACGAGCAACCTGTAGAAGCTGAACCTGTACCAGAAGAGCTTGAATATGGTGGACAGACAGCCACACTATGGATGAACTAAAAAGAGGTCAACTTGGGAACCGATGAAAGGCCCTCGCCTAACGTTTATTAATTATCTCCTAGCCGAAGAACAAATAGAAGAAATAAAGCAACTTCTTTTTGAATTCAGGGACTGCTTTGCCTGGACATATGCTGAGATGCCCTGCTTATCCCCTGATGTCACAGTTTATAGATTGACCATCAAATCAGATGCATCACTTATCAAACAAGCTCCAAGGAGGATGAGATTGGAGATTGAAGAGCAGGTGATTGCTGAGACAAAGAAGCTAATAGATGCAGGTTTTATTCATGAAGAAAAATATGTCGATTGGATCACAAATATCGTCTCAGTGAAGAAGAACGGGCAGATTCGTATCTGTATTAACTTCTGGGACCTTAACAAGGCATGCCTGAAAGATGACTTTCCTCTCCCAGCATCAGAACTTCTAGTTGATAATACTTCCAACTATAATATGTTCTCTTTTATGGACGGATCGTCAGGCTACAATCAAATCAAAATGGCGCCTGATGATGAAAAGTACATATCATTCAAAACACCCATTGGCATATTCTGCTACACTGTCATGCCCTTTGGCCTGAAGAATGCTGGTGCCACCTACCAGCAGGCGATGACTCACATATTTGATGATTTGATACATCAGAAGGTTGAGTGTTATGTAGATGATCTTGTTGTCAAAAGCCTTGGCCGAAAAGATCACTTAAAAGATCTCAGAATTGTATTTGAAAGGATCAGAAAGTATGATCTAAAGATGAATCCCCTCAAGTGCGCTTTTGGGGTCTCCTCCGGCAAGTTTCTGGGATATGTTGTTCTTCATCGAGGAATCAAAGACAATCATGGAAATGCCACCTCCAAAGAACCTTCGACAACTCCGCTCTTTGCAAGGACAATTGGTTTTCTTTCGGAGATTCATATCGAATCTATCAGGTAGGTGCCAACCATTCTCCAAATTAATGAAGAAAGATGTTTGTTTCTAATGGGATGATTGTTAGAAAGAATTTGACAATATCAAAAGATACTTGTTAAATCCGCATATTCTCGCAGCGCCAATTTCGGAGAAGCCTCTTATACTGTATACAGCAGCACTAGAAGAGTCCCTCGGAGCATTATTGGCCCAGAATAATGAAGAAGGAAAGAAAACCACACTCTACTACATCAGTCGGAGATTGATCGGAGCATAAGCGAGATATTCCATGATTGAAAAGCATTGCCTGGCGCTGATTTTTGCAGTTCAAAAACTCTGCCACTACATGTTATCCCACAATATCACCTTGATATCAAAGATCGATCCGCATAAGTTCTTGATGATAAGACCAGCGTTGACAGGTCGCCTGGCCAAGTGAACAGTGTTAGTACAGTTTGATATCACATACATGACACAAAAAGCGATGAAAGGTCAAGCCTTGGAAGTCTTCCTCGCCACACATCCAATCCCGGCAGATTCTCCGCTAAATGATGATTTGCCTGATGAGCAGATTATGCATGTTGAGGAAGAAAACAAATCACAATTATGGGAGATGTACTTTGACGGGGCATCATCTATTAGACCTGCTCGACCTCCAAATATTGCAAGGGCCCGAGCCGGCATTGGTCTTATTTTTATAGCACCTGCGGGAGGCATAATGAGATTCTCGTTCAGTTTGACTGAACCTCGTACCAAAATTGAAGCTGTAATAACAGGGCTGGAGATTGCGATCGATGTAAGAATCTAACATCTCCAAATCTTTGGTTATTCTCAGCTCGTGATAAATCAGGTCCTCGGTATTTACAAAATTGGCAAAGTTGAATTGGCTAATTACCATCGGCGAGCCCTCGAACTTTTAAAGCAAGTACCAAGTATTGAAATAGTTCAAGTTCCGCGAGGACAGAATGCTAAAACAGATTGTCTGGCCAAATTAGCCAAAGAAATAACGAATATCAATGAGGAAATGTCTATATTCATTGGAGTTTATACTCGAAGGGTCTTGGAGCCCGCTCTGTTACAATTCCCAATGGCGGAGGGAATTTCAGATTCAAATAAGCAGGGTAAAATCCCAGTTGACCCTCAACCTCTCCATCAGATCATTATGAAAAATTATTCAGAAGAATATCATGTGGCCAAGAGACATAAAGTTAGTCAAGCTTCAAAATCGTGGTGGCATTATTTAGATATTGAAGTCGAAAATGATTAGAGCAACCATTCATTGACTACTTCAAAGAAAACAAACTTCCAACAGAAAAGTCTATGGCCCCACAATTCCGAAAAAGGGCGTTGCGATACGCATTTGTCAATGACACTTTATACCGACGAGCTTTTGATCAAATGTGGCTAAGGTGCCTAGGGACCAAGGAAGCTGATAAAGTGATAGTAGAAGTCCACGAAGGGATTTGTGGAGTACATCAGTCAAGTCCTAAGATAGCTGCTAAAATCATGAGAATGGGTTATTATTGGCCGACCATGGTCAGAGATTGTATTGACCACGCTAAGTGGTGCCACGAATGTCAAATCCACGGTGATGTTATACATCAACCTCCAAATCCTTTCCACCCGGCAGTAGCGTCCTGGCCATTCGAATGTTATGGTACAGATATAATCGGTCCAATAGATCCACCGTCATCAGCGGGACACCGCTTTATTCTAGCAGCAACAAACTACTTTTTTTAGTGGGCAGAGGCGACTCCATTCAGAGAGGTCACATTCGAGCATGTGATAAATTTCTTTACCCATATTATTGTCTACAGATTTGGTGTGCCACGCCGCATAATTTTGGATAATGGTACGGCTTTAATAATTACAAAGATCTACAAATTCGTTGATCATCACAGAATCGATTGGCGGTATTCATCAATATACAATCCAAGGGCAAATGGCTTGGCAGAGGCCTTCAACAAGAAGACGTTGGTGAAATTGTTGAAGAAGATCCTTACCAAGAATAAAAGAGAGTGGCATACGAAGATGGCAGAGGCACTATGGGTATACTATACAACATACTAAAATGCCAATCAAAGCCACTCCTTACTCTTTAGTGTTTGGAGTTGAAGCCGTGTTACCATTGGAGATTGAATTATCATCACTCCAGGTAACAATTCAGAATGATCACACTCAAGAGCAAAATACCTGCCTCTGAATGGAAGAGCTCGATGCACTTGATGAACTCAGGTTACAAGCTCAACAAAACTTGGAAAACTATCGAGGAAGAATGGCAAAATCCTTTAATTGGATGATGCGCCCTCGGACATTTCAAGAAGGGAAATTGGTCATGGTGCTGAGAAGATCAATCATCCCACACCGAAAAATTGGTGGCAAGTTCATATCTTATTAGGAAGGCCCCTTCGTCATCAAGGTGTAACAAAGAGGAGCATATCAGTTGATCGATCTGGACGGACGTAGGCCTATGCCCCCATCAACGATTGACATTTAAAGAAGTATCATATATGAAAATGTACTTTGTGATGAAAGTTTTAGGTACATAGTTATCAGTGCATGCTTATATCTATATTTTTAAATTCTCTTGCATAACAAGAATGCATTTCAAAATCCTCCATCAAACTGGGGGCATTTTAAATATTTATTCGGGTCGACATCGCACTGCGTGTCGAGATTCCCTAATAAATATTTAAAATCTCAAAGATACAAAGCCTATCCAAATTGTCCTTGGGAGACGGGGTATTTTAAATATTTCATTTGGGTCAACATCGTGCTACACGATGAGATCCTCAAATGAATATTTAATATCTCAGAATTTCAAATTTATTCTGTTCTAGAATGTCCCTGAGAGACGGGCATTTTAAATATTTATTTAGGTCGACATCACGCTGCATGCCGAGATTCCTGAATAAATATTTAATGTTATCAATTCAAATGTTATTTTATACTAAAGAATATAAAGATTTTTTTTTCAAAGTATATGCAGATGATCTTTCAAAAGTTCAAGACACCATCTTCTTCAATGTACCAAGATTCAAAAGTCAAGGAAGAGATTTTTGTGACTACACACTCCTATAAATTGAGCAAAAAAGCTTGTAGTCTTTCGACAGCCTAAAGGTTAATGTTCGAATGGGTGTAAAAGGTCGAATCCAACATGCCCAAATATGATCGGATCGCTGGCAGCTTTGTCTACTCAACAAGCCATAAGAAAGGCCATAGTAGTGGAACCCCCACTTCGTCAACCCGTCAGTAGGGACTGTAGGAAGAACGAAGGCCAAATTTTACTCGACAAGTTTAAGTGATCGTAGCTCACCGAATTCTCTCAATTGACTGGAGAATCAAAGTTACAGTGGAAGGATGAGTCTTGAACAACCAACAAATGTTTGTAGGCTCCAAATCTTCAAACACGAAGGATGACTAAATCTAATAACTTCAGTAAAATCAGCATTGGGAGGCATAATTCCGTAGCTCGAGTCTGAAGCCTGAATGAGTGCAAAATGTTGGATCTAACAAGCTCAAATATGGTCGAATCGCTGGCAGTTTCATCTACTCAACAAGCCATAAGAAAGGCCATAGTAGAGGAACCCCCATCTTAGCAACCATAGGATAAAGAGCTATCAAATTTTAGCTCTCCTGATCTGATCAACATAAGTGAATCAGATTAAAGTCTTCTCAAGTGGTTAAGGATCAAGATATTACCTACGTTTGGTACTATCAACTGAATCCAGAACTTGAAAATCCTTCAATAAATCCTTAAAGCACATAGCGAGGATCGAAGGAATTTTTCTTCAATAAGTCCGTCGAAGCACAAAGCAAATGACCGAAGAAAATTATTCCAAAATTTACACAAAGCTTAAGGCTGAACTAATGTATTCTGTCATTAACAAGTTCGCTATGCACAAAGCTCTGGACCGATGACTTTTCGCCATCGACCTGATACGAACCTAAAAGGTTTAGGTCACCGGCATCTACTCCTTCATCAAGCCCGCCAAAGCACGAAACATAGGGCCGAAGGAACACAAATCTCCTGACAAGTCAGTAAAAGACAAATCAAGTAATTCTCCATCAATGTCCATAGCACAAAACACAGGACAGAAGGAATTAGAATCTCAGGACTCAAGTCAAAACCATGGAATGAGCACCCTGGATGATACTTACAAATGTCCTTAAAGACTGGGGGCATTTTAAATATTTATTTGAGTCGACATCGTACCGCATGCCGAGATCCTCAAATAAATATTTAAAATTTTTGTCAAAACAAAACCAGATGATAGAAGAATGTTGGGCATATACAGAAATACTATAAACTAAAGTGATTGTGACGATTGAAGAGAGAAAATGATGGCGATGTTACCCACTAGCGTCAATCCACAGAGTCATGCTCTAGAGACCTAGATACAATGTACTCTATCTCTACCCCATAGATATCTACTTGACGAAGAGCAGATATATCAACTATATTGAATATTACAAATGCATCTAAAGATCCACGAAGGCACAGAGATGGACACTTGGAGATCTATAGAATGAAAATCTTAGTGTGACATCAAAACAAATTTTTGGATATCCGCTAAAAGAAAACTAGTGTGACATCCAAATAAGTTTTGGGAAATCCACTAAATAAGAGCTTCTGTGTGACATCTAGAACAAATATCTGGAGATCCACAAAGCCAAACAACTTACAACAAACGCGATTCGCTCTAGACGCGTACCAGATTTGTTGGGGGCATTTGTTGACCTCAGTATAAAAAAAAAAAGAAAGAAGAAATGAAAATACATGCTCAAATCCATACCTGCACAAATACTGCATAAATCCCGTAATGAATCCTGCTGAATCGGCGCTGTTTGCATCACTTCCCAGAATTCCTGCATAAAACTTGCGACGATGGCCTCGATTTCGCTCCTTTTGGCGTCGTTAAAAAGGGAGGGAAGTTTCAACTCAAGGGTTGCTTCCTCCATTCGTTCCTCCCGTTGCTCTCGATTCGCAACCCACACGAAGCCTCAACTCCCCACTATCGAACTCATCGCCTGTAGCTCCACCCGAAGCCCTCAGCCCGACCTCTTCCTCCTTCCTCTCTCACAAGCTTCCGATCTTCCCCATCTCGACACCTCCCGTCTTCCTCGCCCACTGTCGAGCTCAAGCCAAAATCCACAGCCGAACTCCAAGCCTCGAACGACCTCTTCCCTACTCTCCGACCCCGACCATTCATTCTCCTTCCCATCTCCGGCCTTTACCCGACATCCTCCACCTCTCAGTGCCGCAAACCTAGCCGACCTCGTTGCCTCTGTTTCCCTATGCCGATCTCCCACATAGAGAGAGAGAGAGAGAGAGAGAGAGAGAGAGAGAGAGGGAGAAGGCCGACCTCTTGAAGCCCTAGACCCGCTGAATCCTCCGACGGCTCTTCCACCTATTAGATAGCAAGTTACACCATTTTGATCGCAAGCAACACAGGAGCTCACTGGCTATGAAGGTAACTCTCTCCCTTTCACGCCCATTCAGCCAAATCCCGTAAACTAGAGAAGGGAGAGGGATTTTATTTTATTTTTTATATATTATAATTAATTATAATTATTAGTATTTATAATTAATTATTAATTAAGTATAATTAATTAATAATTAATTATATTTATTTATTTAATTAATTATAATTGTAATTAATAAATCAATTATAATTAATTAACAATTACTGATTTTAATTATTTAATTAATTATAATTAGTCATTATTAATTATAATTAATTATTTGTTAGTTATAATTGTAATTAATTAATCATTAATTAATTATTATTAAATTATAATTAATTATAATTGAAATGAAGTGCTATTTCTCTCTCCCTCGATCCACGTGCCAACATCTACAACCCTGCGAAGGTACAGATTTTCTAAACTCAGATTCTCGTTTCCATTGTATGCGGTGGACCGAAAAATCGCTTATACATGTCTTTATTGTGCGTGGTGGGATGGGACCACGGTCCGACACCTACGACGAGGCGGGCAATCACCTTAACTCTATTTCGGTGCTCGTGGCGCACCGGAAAACTGCCTATACAGGCCTTTATTGCGCGTGGTGGGATGGGACCCCGGTGCGGCACCTAAGACGAGGTGGGGTCACTCATAAGTACCCCCGAGCGGGGGTAAGCAAACTGTCTTTTTTAGAACAGGTACCGTCAAAGACCCCATGCACGCCTTTATTGCACGTGGTGGGAAGAAAGATCACGGCCGCCGTGTCCTCGCCTGAGGACACCTATCATTCACTTATTTATTGCGCGTGGTGGGAAAGGCCTAGTTTTCTCGTAGTTTTTCCTTAAATCGGGGAGATGCCGGGAGGTTGCCGAAATTTCGGGTGAACACGAGGCCGTACCTGAGCTTGATTGAACAAAAATGGGACTTGTACCTAGACTCATTTGAACTCAAAATACATTAATAAAAGGCTTAATTCAAACTCAAATGAAATTGAAAAGAATAAGAACTTGGACTTGAACTCAAGCAAAAATTGAACAAAAACTCAATCTTGAACTTGAAAGGACTCAAGGGACTTGAACAAACTGCAAAGGACACGAACTTGATTCATATTTAATGACAATAAACTTTTGAATATTCAAATTAAAATGAACAAGGGCATGACTTTAACATTGAAATATTTGACTCGGACCGAAGAAGACTTGTACTTGAACATGAACTGGACGCAAATTTGACTTTGAACTTAAGCTAAATTGAGAATTCAAATTGAATTCAAAATGAATTGATATCGAACGCAAGGACCACATGGAATTTGATGCAAGAGAGCTTGAACTCAATTTTATGGAATGAGACTTTAACTTAGCAAATACTCCATGTAAATGCTAAGTAAAGACCTAGATCTTTGCAATGAATATCAATGATCAAACAAAAGGCTTGCGGATTTCAACTTATCATGCTTATAATAGATGTAAGCTAATTGCAATAAGTGTAACCTCTTTCACAAGCAAATATTAAATGAAGAAATGCAGTGTATTTACTAGCAAGTGTAAAGAGAACAGTGGACTGTAGGTGGTCGTTATTTGCCTACAAACGAAAAGCAAGTGTTCTCTGATGAACAAAGAGGATTCATGTATGGACAGGGAAGGCTGCTACAAAGAACCTTGAACATCACTTACCCATAAGTCGTAGTATGAAATCCCTAATAAATGTTACAATTCATCCATGACGATTATACCAATCAAAATGTTAATGACAAGTGGCTATAATGATAATGTTATCACTCATGCTATAAGCCGTCAAGCGATGTAACAAAGTGATTTGCTAGTTATTATGCACGATGAAAGTAGTACGATTGCAAACAATATAAGGAAGATGTAGAAGAAGCGGATTCTTTGTTATCAATGCAGGCTAATATGTAGATGAGCACATAATAGTCTACTTTCAAATGAGAAGAATATATGTGCTACAAAACCCTTGATTTATCTATAACCAACATGAAATTTGTCGTATTCATATCAATCGACCAATGAACTTGTATGCTGAAGATTAGATGCCCCAATGAAGAAAACTATTAGTTGATGCAACGATTGACATAAAACAGAAACAAGCACCCGCAGACTCTTGTAGCAAGGGTATTCTAGAACCCTCGTAATCAACATCAAGATACAAATAAGTACATTGATCCGCAAACAATCAAGGATAGAAGATCTGTAATACGCATGAGTCCTCTAAGAATACAAATGTATGTACAACATCCACCCATGGGAAGATGTATAAAGACTACAGTAAATGCAGTATCTTGTAGTCAACTTCAGTTTAAGGATGAATACATCTACCTCTAGCAGTAGTGGATGTATTGTAAAGACCAAAATCACAGCAGATTGCATAAAGAATACAAGTTCCTACGAGATTCTACAACTCACAGCAGGAGATTTGTTAGTACATTACAATCCACCTGTAAAAAATAAGTAGTGCACGACAGTTTACCTGTATAAAGTAGCAAACAAGCCTATTCAGAAGCTGCTACGCCACGCCACCGGATCTGTAACTTCCATGCAAGCAGACATAAGGCGTCTATAAATACTTTCAAAGTATCCTGCATGTGCACAGTAGTTTATATACATATAAGTACACTAAAATGAGTAAAAGCAATCATAAAAACTGCATGGGCCCCGACGAGCATGTTATTGTACACACGTAACGTCTAGGAATGCTGCGTGGGTCAATAAATTTAAACTCGATCCTCCTAAGTAAATAGGAGTCGACAGGGTTCAATCAATAATTATAAAATGCCCCCAAAATACCAGCATGGGCCCCGACGAGCGTGTTATTGTACACATATGACGTCTAGGAATGCTGTACGGGTCAACAAGTGAATTCAAGTTCTAATCCAATCCTTCTATACGGATCAATAGAAGTCGACAGGATTCGAACCATCAAACAAGTACATGGTAGTGGCGACCGGTTCATTTGTTTTTATACATTCATATTAGGCCTTCAAGGTCTATAATCAAGAGAATTCACTAATAAAGGCATAAAGCCTATGGAACCCGATCCTCCTAAGCAGGAAAATTGGAGTAGACAAGGTTCAAACCATTGCATAAATATGCGTTCACGAAGTCGACCGGAATATTTATTTTATATATCCATGTTAGGCCTTCCAGGCTTTCAGCAATGTAAATTCACAAACGAACACAAAGTCTACGAAACCCGATCCCCTATTGGCAAGTTGATAGGGTCGACAAGGTTCAATCAAATGGAAATGACCCCAACTACCCCGATGATGGCCGTGTTGAATGCTAATCTCAACCGGAGGGGTTCTTTCTAAATAATTCAAAATGCCACTCAAATATCCAAATTTCAATATTCCACCAAATCCAAAAATCCCAAAAAATCCTAAAAATTAAATATTTAAAATTGAAGCAACACTATCAAAGACTTAAAGCAAAATCCATCCACCCTCCGCAACAGTTTGCCGAGGTGGACAAATTAAAAATTACTTCTGCTCACAAAGAGTCAAATGCCTAGTCGAAAATATCACTAGAATTCATTCTCAAACAATCTCCTGCCAATAAGGACGTGATACGTGTCCTCTAACCGGCGGTTTTGCCGTCAAATGGCACTGCAGGATAAACGGCTATGACCTGGGGCCCTCTGAACCGAGTGGTTTTGCCGACAAAAGGCACCACGAAATATCGGTTATGGCTAGAGCTTATACGTTCCTTCGTGGCATCAAATTCTTGAGATATGAATCAATAGGATATGATCGATAGGGCACAAAGCCCTTTGTCAGCTAAGGTGGATTCAAATTTGCCCCCTTAGACAAGCACTCACCTTAGGTCTACAAGATCCCCTTGGACGAAGCAACCCATTGCTGCCGACAGTGATCCTTCTGTCAGGTTGGGTCAACTACTTTCTCTGACTAAGTAGACCAGGGATCATGATGGCCCGGGATGACGGAACCATGGGATCTTGATCGGGTCTATCATCTATTCCCCCACCATCCGCTTTAAGTGCTATATGGTGAAATTTCTATTTTAAATATAAAACCTTCAATTTTCCAACATCCAAATCTATGCTGCTACTATATGCCAGATAACACGTATCTCTACGTATCTGATTGACGACTAACCTTAATCGAAAGTTCTCTCTCGTTATCGGGAGGGGTAATTAACTATAGGGGCTTGCGCCTATAGGAAACCAGAACTCAGATCATAAAGTCCCCTCAAAATGAGGGCGAAATCTCTGAGTAGTGTCTTATCTACAAACTCATCTGCCTTATAAAATTTACCCCGGAACTAATTTTGTTAAAACTCTCTCGCCGAAAAAAAAGCACACAAAAAGTGGGTGGAGGCCGGGGCCAAATTTTCAGAGCCCACAACAATGAGACAACTCTCAATAGAAATGAATGAAAGTAAAGATTCATAATGCTGAAACCAAATACTTGGATAAGACTAATGATGATGGCGATGATCTACAGTATTACTACCAGGATATAACATTTATTCAAATGATATGGCATGGTTCAGAAAATGATTTATTTTTACACACCCCAAAATGTGTTAGAATCTCAGTCTGATAATATTGTGCGTTCGCTAGTTAAAACAATTGCAGTGCGCTTTTGTTTTGTATTTATACATAACACGTGCACGCTGATGGAATGCCTTGTGCTTGCTTTTACCCAATTTGATAAATTCTGTTTATGTTAATTATTTGACAGGCACTTAATGATGGAAGCGTTCTTCTTCGGCTGGCGCACCTCTATGAGGTAATTCCCATCCGCCCTTTCTGTAGTTGAAATTCTTCTGTTTCACATCACTCTGTCTTGTTTGCTAGTTTAAAACTGCTGTGTTGAAAAGAACTAACCATTTCACTGGACTTTTTTTGGAGAAAAAAATTCACTTGATCAAATTTTTATTAGTTTGATTTATTTTAAGATTAGTGTGATATAAATTTAATTGTTTTTTATATAACATTTTTGTTTAAATAAATTTACATTTTGATCAAATTTTGGTTTGGTATTCTGACCATAATGTTTTTGTAAAATTTTTTCTTTTCATTGCTACTTGAAAGGTTGGTGAGGACAAGGATCTGTCAAAGATGGCCACTGTAGATCTTAGAAAGTTGTTTCCGGTAAAAACGGTAAATACCAACACCCAACTCATGCAAATGTTTTCAAAACCCTGTATATCTTTATCACATTGCTACAAACATTGAATGGCTCAGATAAGCAAGATTACAGAGACTAACCTGTCAGCTAATCAAGAGATATCTGAGATGAAAAAGAAAAGATTGAAATGGAAAGTGGAAGGCAATACAAGGTCTGAGACCGTGGTGAGGGGAAAACCAGTTGATCCTTCAGAGCTTCTAGTAGAGCTAGGTCCAATGGAAATCCGGACATTTCTGTTAAATTTTCAGCATGTTCGGCACCAAGTGTAAGTCCCAAACTGGAATGGAATGCTATTGACGACCTTTGCCTTCATGCATGTAGAGTCACATGCGAGTCTGCACCTAATAATTTCTCCGTCTACGCAGGCTTAGCATGTAAGAAAGATTTTTGCTTTGCTTCTATAACTATTTCTCCAGAAAATAATCGAAGAGGCTTACAATGATCTCTTCTGAAAGATTTCTTTCAAAACTGCAATGCTATTTGGGCCTAATAATTATGTCCAAAACTCAATTTTTTTGTTGATAATTGCTTGAATTTTAATCAACTCTTTGTATCTTATATAATAAGTGCAAACATGCAACCTTTTGTTGACCCCTTTTTTTTCATCATTATCGCACGTCTATATGATTGGACTAGCTTAATCATGTTCATCAGCAATTTCCGACCACCTAAAACATTTGAGTGATGTTAGGCTTTCTTTATTTGTGTTGATTTTTTTTTTTTTTCACATTGTTTGTTTTCTTATTATTAAAATATGACAACTAAAAGAAATGCAATTTTTCAATAAAAGTGGCTTTAGCACTCTTTCCACAAATCATAAAGCTAACTTCAGCACATTTGAATATTGAAAGAGCAGGTTAACATATTGAGGCCAAGTATTGCATGTGCTGCACTAATGTAGATTGTGTAACTTGAGATTAGATATCAAGCTAGATTGGTAATGGTCTTGCCAAAAAAACAGTACATTGCATGGCCTTCAATCATCATATAGACTTTAGGCAACTAAACAGAAACATTGCAGTAAAATTTTTATTTGCATCAACTTTTAGGAGTTATATCACATGTATCTGCCTTCCTACATCATATAGATCTTAATGACATCGATTTTTTAAAAATGCACAAAGTAGTTTTAGTGATATTATTAATCTAGATAAGATAATAATGCTAGTCTTCAGGCTTAAGATATGAGAAAATTATCTCAAACAAATTTTATTTTAAACCTTTCAACAAATGAGTGTTATCTTGTAGAGATTTTATTCTATTTTTAAAATTTTCATGATTACAAGTAGAACTAGATAAAATAATTAGTAAATAATTAATTTCATCTTTCAATTTATAAATTTCTTTTTCTAAACATAAAATCCTATAATGATAATGTTTTTATAATTGCAATAAAATTTTTCTAAACATAAAATAATTTCTCATCTTTTATCTTAGTAGAAAAATAGTTTCTTTTAAATTATCATATTCTATGATTAACTCTTTGAAAGTATTAGATTATTCTTCATAATAAATTCTTACATTGTTTTTTTTATATCCAAAACATTCTGAATGATTGAAATTGGGTTGAGGATAATGCTCTTATCTTTTTTTTATTTTTTCCCTTCTCTTAAGAATGCCACAAGGTTCTTAATTTGTTCTTTTTTTAAAAAAAAAAATTCATATCTTCATGTCAAGTATCGTCTTTTTTTTTCTTTTTTTTTTAAAGAATTTTTATGTTTTCTTTTTCCTTGACATATCTTACAACAACCATTGAATCAATACAAGCGAGAGTATAAAAAAAAATGTTTTTTTTTTCTGGGTTTTTAAATATGAAATATAAGAAAAATCAACCTGAAGTAGAACTTGAGTAAAGCCAAAAAAAATCCAATTTTCTTTTAATAATTGAACGCCCATTCAATAATAGAAGAAAAACAACCATTCAAAACTATATATTATAACTTAGAATCAATGTATTTTAAAAATATTAAAAATTTGTGCTTCCAAATGTCAAAAGTTATCGTATCAAAGACCTAACAAGTATTTTAGTGGCCACAAGTAATTCAAACATGTGTGCCATTTTGGATCTTAACTTTTGATAGTCAATGTCTATTGAAAGTAGGGCTGCAAACGAGCCGAGCCTAGCCGAGTATGTGAGTGTTCATGTCTGTGTTCATTTAATATCAGTTTGTTCAAGTTTGGTTCATGTTTGTTCGAACTTTATTGTTTGTGTTCATGTTCGGTTTATTTAAATTAATGAGTGTTCATGTTTTGTTCATGTTCAATTCATGTTCGTTCGTTTAGTGCTTATCTAGTTTGTTCGCGAACATATTTAACGATTTCTTGTAACTATCAAACAAACATGTTCATGAATGTATCTATGAACAAACACATTTAAAATAAAAGCAATTGTCTATGTAACAAAGGCAATGATTATTTATATTTATTAATTATATAGTCAAATATTAATTATTTTTATCGAGCTTATTCACGAGTTCAAAATCGAACACGAATTGTGCTTTTGTCGAGCTTCTTATCGAGCTTAATGTCGAGCTTGTTCACGAACTTCAAATGATGTTGTTCGCGAACATAAATGAGTCGAACGCATTAGTGTTCAAGTTTGTTTATTTAATAATCGAGTATTTAAAATATTGTTCAAGTTTATTTGTTTAGTTAATTAAATGATCACAAACGAGCTTTAATCGAACCGAACAACGAGTAGCTCGTCGAACGTTTGGTTTGCTTGCATCCCTAACTGAAAGGGTTCGTATGAATTAGGTATGCATCAAATTATTTTAAAAAATTCAACTAATTCAAACCTCATAATAAAGAACTAACAAATGTTAAATAATATCACAGAGAAAATACTAAGTAGGAGCAAAATAATATTATTATTAAACAACCAAATCAAATACACATAAATGTGTAAGTGTAAGAGAAATGATATAATAAATGTGAACAAACAAACACATTTGAACGCAATATTTTAAATTTCAATCTTTAAGATAGCGCACCCAAATATATTAAAGATTATATGATAATTAATCAGATACATCGATCATTCCTAAGAAAGACAGTAAAAAATATTGTTGGAACTAAAATTGTTTCTGGATCCTCCTAAATTTGAGAGCATTAATTAACGGAGAGAGAAAGAATTACAGGTAGTAGAGCTTTGTTCTAACTTAAATGGGTTTGAATTTCATGTATTACATATTTGAGCTCCACCTCTAAACTCTATGTATAGGTTCAAGTCATGGCTTCGAATGTCATGCCCCAGCCTAGGGGCTCGATTTATTAAGGTTAGAGCGGAGGGTTAAATAGCTATTTTGCTCGCTAAAATTTCTAACAAAAAACTATTTCTAATATATTGAAAGTGCCACTAAAACCTCATATGTATTTTAAAGTAAAATACTAAACTGTTTCAAATAAAGACTACTCTCTCAGCACATCACACTTACAATATATATTTGCTCCTCTTCCACTCATTTAAACTCTTCATCTTATGCATGTATATGTTTGCAAAGAATATGTTGACTTATGACATTATTCAATGAGCACTTCATAATTCTAAATTACAATAATATCCTAATAGTTTGAACAATATGCAAGTTTGTTTAAAACTATGAATTAATTTAACTCTATTTAAAATTTATTTTGAGAATGAAAATAAATGGTATTCATATTCACACATCTCACATCTTATCATTTTTTATAACTAATACAATCATCATAAGAGATATCGTCTAAGTAGTACTACTTAAGATACTTACATTTCAATCTTCTTTTCAAAACGTTTTACATTTCACGTGCGCATATAATCATTTCCACTTAGTCATTTCATATGCATATATACAATTGGATAACATTCTGCATATGATGATTAATATCATGGTAACTTTCACTAATTTTAATATGATCATTTACTGAAATAGAAAAGGATAAAAATACTCAAAAAATTTATAATAAGAATGATTAAATAAATATCAATTAATTTAATGCAATGAATTTAAAGGAAGCAACATTATTACTATAAGAATGGAAATGTGAGTACTCGCATTGAATTTTAGATGTTTTGATGTTTCACTCTTGCTTTCTTACTCCGACATCTATAGATTTAACACCTATATAAAAGACTTTCTTATCATAAATATTTTAAATGATGAATTGCTCGTAATTTCTCTAACTTGATATTTAATTTTCCATTTTAAAAATTAACTTATTACTTAACATCATAATAATTTTAAATATCATATATATATATATATATATATATATATATATATATATATATATATATATATATATATATATATATATATATATATATATATATATATATATATATATATATATATATATATATATATATATATATATATATATATTCGAATTCAAAAAATACACTCTCTCTCTCTCTCTCTCTCTCTCTCTCTCTCTCTCTCTCTCTCCATATATATACACACACACACACTAAAATTAAATTAAAAAATTCATAACCAAAATAATATAATTATTTTTTTAATATATATATCCTCAATTAAATAAATATATTATAATTAATTAATTTCTATTTTAAATATATGAATTATTGCAAATCACTTTATTTTAACATTTGGTACAACTAAAATAATTATTTCTTTTCAATTAAAAAAACAATATTTAGAAATTCTAAATTTGTCATTTAAAATTTTAACATAATATATTCTATACTAATAAAATCTCATAATAACAATAAACAATAACAACATCAAGCTTTTATTCCACTATATGGGATCAGCTAACATGTATCAGTTTTCCATTGTCTTATTAAAAGTTAAATTTACATTTAAATCTAATAAAAAATGTCATTTCTAATATTTTTCATCCATGTCTTTTTAGGTCTACTTCTACCTTTCTTAACATAGGCTAAATATAATACATCTCCTCGCCTAACTGGGTCATCAAAAGGTCAATACTATTTTATGTGACCAAACCATCTAAGATGACTATCTCTAATCTTATCTACCACTGGAGCTGCTCCAACCTTTTCACTTCTCACTACAGAAAAAACGTCAAAATCCGGCGGTTTTTTCCGACGGTTACTCTATATTAACCGGCGGTTTTTTGGACTACCGACGGCTTTACGGCGGTTTTTTGGCCGCCTGAAAAAATCGCGTAGGAAACTTGTACCGGCGGTATTTTACCGGCGGTTTTTTTTTGCGGCGGTTTTCCGGCGGCCTAGACTGTCGGTTACATTCGGATTTTGAACCGGCGATTTTTCGGCAGTGACGCCGCCGGTTATTTGACCGATGGCTTACCGGCGGTCAATATACCGACTGTCCTCCGGCGGTTTAGTTGGGCGTCATTTGTTTTTTAAATCGCCGGCAAGCGCCGGTAGACCACCGGTTCGTTTACCGGCGATCGAGCCGTCGGTAGTACCGACGATCTAAACCGCCGGATGTCCACCGTAACACCGCCGGTGGCCGTCGGTAACCGCCGGTAATAAACCGGCGTGGTCGGATTGGGGCGGCGGTCGGAGGAGATTCGTCGGCGGCGGTCGGACGAGCGGAGGCGAGCGTAGGTGACGGGAGAGCGAGCGACCGAGAGAGAGAAGGAAAGAGTAAAAATGAAATGCCAGGCGCGGGGCTGGTCGTATTAGGGCATCTACCGGCGGTCCGGACCGCCGGTAAAAAGTCACTTATCAACGGCGGTCCTACCGCCGGTAAACCGCCGGTTCATATTGATGTTCGGCGGTTTACCGTCGGTTTAGGGACCGCCGCTATTACCGGTGGCTTAACGTAGCAAAATCACCGGTTCGGCCGTCGTCAAAAGGCGACGGCCAGACCGCCGGCCATGCCGCCGGTAAAACCGGCGGTCCATAAACCGCCGATTAGAACCGCCAGTATTGGGCATTTTTCCTGTAGTGTCTATACTCATTTCACATTCTATTTATAAGAGTGAAGCCACTCGTCCACCTAAACATCATTATCTTTGCAATGCTTAACTTAGTTTTATGCATTTATTTTAATGCCAGACATTTTGTGCCATAAAGCATTACAAGTCTCAACACCATCTTATAGAATTCTTTCTTAAGCTTGTGGGGTACTTTTCTATTACACAATAATCCCAATTCATTCCTCCGTTTCAACCATCCAACTTGAATTCTACTAATAGTATCCCCATCTATTTCACCATCACTTTGAACAATCACTACAGAAAAATCGCGTGTTATCGGCGGACAAAATTCGTTGAAAAAGGGTCAAAATCCGTCGAAAATTAGTATTTCCGTCGAATTTTTTTTCGCCGGTTACGGGCGCGTCGAAAAAATTATACCGACGCAAAATAAGCCGCCGGAATTATTTCCGACGGACTTCCGGCGGAATTAGTCCGCCGGTATATTTTCCGGTGAACTATTTTGCGCCGGAAATTTAAAAAAAAAATTAAAAATGCCAGACCGACCGGCAGGTCCCATACGCCATACGCTCGCCCAGACCTGCCAGTCCGCCCCACTCGAGCGCGCACAACGGGCCAGGCGAACCCGCGCAACACAGCACCGCAGCCTTCACTGGGATTCGAACCCTCGACCTATCATCCGCTCAAGTCACGCACAACCACTCCGCCAAGTAAGAAAAGTTGTTAAATTCCATCGTTTTAAATATTTAAGGTAAATCTCTAATCCAATTATTCTACAAATTAATATTGTATTAAAATTAAAACTAATTAATTTCAGTAAATATTATATTAAAAGTAAAAATAATTTCTTTCAAAATATTTTATTATTACGTAGTTTTAACATAATTAATATTATTATAACGTAAATTTTAACATAAATTTTTATATTATAATTATAAATAATTAATTTAAATAATTTAATTTGATAATAAGTTAGTAAATTATTTAACTTAATTTAACAAATTAAATATTTATAAATATTTTTAGTAGTAATTTTTAAATTTATTTAATTTTGTCGGAAATTCGTCGGAAATGCCGCTGGAAATTCTGTCGAATTTATATCCGCCGGAAATTAACTGTTTTGCCTTCTGAAATAAATTCGCAGGAAATTGAATCAAAAAATCCACTGGAAAGACGTCGGAAAATACGCCGGAAATGTTTCGTCGGTAATCCGCCGGAAAAGCCGCATAAATTTGCGACGAATTTTTTTTCTGCCGGAAATAAGCTATTTTCCTGTAGTGAATAGACCCAAGATATATATAATGTGTAATCTTATTATTATCTTAATCACCCAAAGTCACAATCCCCAACTATATCTATTACTACTAAAATTACATTTCATGCATTCAATTTTAGATTTGCTTAAATGAAAAGCTTTAAATTCTATAGTTGACCTCCATAATTCAAATTTACCTTCAACTCCCTCTCTAGTCTTATCAATAAGAATAAAATATCACCAGCAAAAAGCATTCACCAAGGTACATCAACTTACAAAAGTTTAGTAAGAACATCCATGACTAATGCAAAAGATATGGGCTTAAAGTTGATCCTTGATGTAATCCATTTGAATTAGGAAAATACTTGGCCAAACCACCTTGTGTTTAAACACAAGTAATAGTTGCTGCATACATATCCTTAATGACTTGATATAAGCATTATTAACCCCTTTCTTTTCTAGAACTCTCCAAAGCACTTCTCTTGAAACATTATTAAATTAATTGTTAATGCTTTATTATTTTTTTTCATGTAGAATTTAATTTAAATTTGAGTTGTCTACTGCTAAATTTATTTTATTTTATTCATTTAAGTTGTATTTATTAAATTTTTCTTTTTTTTTTCTTTAATTTTAAGTATTTTAGTTAATTATTTAATGGCCTTTATTTACATAAGAAGTTGGGGTGTTTAAATTACTAACCAAATTAATTAAAAAGGTCATGAGATTAAGGTTAATGGTTAGAACTAACCAATAGGCTAATCCATATAAATTTGAAATTAATTTTATCTATATTTACTTTTTATGATTTTATTTATTTATTATTTAATTAACCATTAATTGAATATTATTTAAATTTTAATTAAAACTAAAGTGAGTTTTAAGTTTTCATTAATTGTAGGTGTGATTTAGACTTGATTGAAGCTTGGTTTATATTGTTAGGATTTTTGGGTGATTTATTAGAATTCTTCGAAAAATCAACCCTTAGATAGGGGCTAAATTTAAGTTAGCTTAATTAAAGGGTTAAATGAATTCAAATTAATATAAAACTTATTCCTAGGGTATGTCACGTTGTTATTTTTACATGGCTAGAGTTTCACCCCTATTAGATGCATGTAAAATTTCTTGAAATTTTTTGACATTAGCGAGACAATATTCTTAATCAATTTTCCTTGGTGTCTCTAATGTTCAAATAGGCTTGTAAATCACTATATCTAACCCTTCCAACAATATAAACAAACCATAATAATATAATGTCCTAAATCTACATGTAATGGGTGTGCTAAATTTCTAATTATTAAGGTTAAATTTTAGCCTATACATTTGCTGCAAATGTATATGCTGCAAAGCTGGGCCCCGAGTATTATGATTTTAATGATGACAAACATTTTTATTATCTTATTATTAATAATTACATATTTTTTGTTTCCTTGCTCACTGATATTTCAGGTCCATCGTTCACTTGTAACGTAAATCAGCTCAAGATTGAGTAGACTATGGTTATATCTGTTTGTAATTTCAAATCAATGTACTTTTACCTTTCTTGAGTCAAATCATGTATATGGTGGATACTAAGCTAAGTAACCTTGCACACACACACTCAAGAGAGTGTGTTGGTGAGTTAGAAAAAATTTTTATTTTTAAATTAATCGTACAGTATGATTTTTATATTACTAAACAATCAGTTTAAAAATAATTTCCTAATTAGGGCACCCTTTATTAATTAAGATTGGTTTATCTAATCATACTGAATGATTCTAATCATATAAGATCTTCAAGTATATTCACAATATTCAATAACCAATGACAATTTAGGTAATATTTTAATATTTAAATTTCACTCTGATCATACAGTATGATATACATCGTATTGGATGATTTGTGACAATCATGCCTAAATTTATCCTATAATTAGGAGACTAATTATGATTTAACTTCTTAATCACAACATATAAGATGATCATACTACATGACTCGAGATATGCATGGGAATATATTTAATTGTATCCCATCATTGCTGGTTGTACTGGATGATCAATACAGGCTATTGAACTAATCTATAGGACGATCATAGGATTGTACTGGACGATTAGTATAATCTCTTTAGTTGATCATATAGAAAAATATAATTTGTACTATTTAGATGTACTATTTTGTACTAATCATACAAGATGGCCTAAGGATGGTATGGGACAATCCTTGATGGTAAATTAAAATTTAGTGCTTTTTTTGGGGCTATCTATTTAAAGTCCTATATTGTCTTGTAAGCAATCTTTTATTATTGAGTTTGCATGAGAGGGAGCTTAGAGAGAGTTGAAGAGAGCTTTGGGAGATAAGAGAGGGAGAGTTCTTATAAGGGGGAGTTATGAGAGCTTCATAAGGTTATTTCAAGCAAAGTTCCTTCCAATCTTCTTCAAGTCTCTGTTTTGATTCTTGGGTGGCTCTTAGGAGACATTCTTTAGAATTAGATTGTGGTTATCTGCCAAATCTAAGTGGGATTAAAAGGATTCTTGGTTCTCTGTCATCTCTAGGAGAGAGAAAAAGTATTTTGGGTTCTCTGCCTTCACAAGGTGGGTGAAAAAGATTTAAGGTACTATGCAGAAACTTGTTGGTGGAAGAGATTTTGTAAGGGCTTCTCTACCTAGCTATGGGGGCTAAAGGAGAAACACTAAAAGGTTTAGTGTAATACATGGTGTGGAGGCCTCTAAGGAGTGGACATAGGTCAGATTTGACTGAGCCACTATAAAATATAGTGTGCTTGTCTTTTACTTTTTTATATTTTAATTTTCACACTTTTCTATGATTTATTATTTGGATGAAAACTCTTATTTGTTTTCCTATTGTGAATTTATTTTCTTTTGCATCTATTGTTGAAATCGTCTAATTTTAGTCTTTGAGAAAGTATAAAAATATTTTTTTTAAAGAATTTTTTAAATTACAAATTCACCCCCCCCCCACCCCTCCTCTTTGTTAGCCTCAGTCTAGTTCTTAGAGGTTTAACAAACTACATGAACTTTTAACATTTAGAAATTCAACTAAGCTCAACGGGTTGCTCATTTAGGACAGAAAATTACAAGGTATATATAATAGCCTATAATAGCTCCGTGCCAAAATTGAACCCATTTTGATGAATGATTTGAGCTTAATAAAAGTAAAAATATAAAATTAAATAAGTGAAATTAAACTCAAAATATTCATCAAATTGAATTGATAATGCTCTTCATCATGAATCCATAGAGGTATCACATATATAATTTGATTAAACATACAATTTATTAGAATTTTTGAAAGTTTTGATATAAAAATATATATTTTTATTTAAAATGGGTTGGGAAGAGATTGAATAACCCTGATTGCTTCTCTTTCATACATATACATAAAATAAAAACACTAGTCTTAAGAAAGGCTTTAAACTTGACATTTAATGAATCAAATAGATTAAGGATTTTAATAGGCTAGCGTAGGATGGAAGAAAGAGTGGGGATAGTTTTCAATGTATTTAATATAATAGTTTAAGAATTATTTTGAATCCTAGATAAATAACCAAGGTTTTGATTTTACCTCAGTATAGAAGGTTTTAGGAGGAGTTTGATGGTTGGTATTCCATATTGTGAACTACAGAAAAACTTCGATGAAAGGAGGAAGCTTTAACAATATATGGACAAGGATTTGAAAAATCTTAAATAGAATAGGTCTTTATCACTTCTTCTCCTCACTAGCAACATACTCCAAACTTCAAGAAAATAATTGGGAAATATAGGGAACACTCTGGTAGAATAAAATGAAATGAAAACCTAGTTGGAGGTAGACTAGAGAGAGTAATGTTGGCAAGAGCGTTTTGCATGCTTTACCCTATTCCATCCAAGGGAGCTTTATCCAAGGGCTGTGATAGATCAGATTGATTCCCTCGATGCTCAACACCTGTCCCAGGTGGCTAAGGAGGAGTAGTAATGGTTGCTCAAGGTGAAAATGACCTTGGTATTCTTCACATGGGAAGGTACCACCTAGGTGATTTAGGCCAAATCAATGATTGTGATGGGCTGAAAGTTCTTAAAATGATTTTGAATTAATTTAGAAAGGTTTGGATTGGTCGGTATGGTGGGAAATGAATAATTTGACGCCAATTGACCATTTGAAAAGGTTTAAGATTTTTTTTTTGTGTAGTCAATAGGTCAAGTTGATTGGGATAGGTCTTGGGAAACCCTTACATGTTATTGAGATAGGTTTGATGTAATAGCTTGGGTGTTTGAGCGAAGGGTTATACATATACATGAGTTTGATTATTCTTGGTGGGTTGAACATATCAAAACAACCAAGGTTATGAAGGAATTAATCTTGTTTAAAGAATGTAATAAATTGATCTTAAGGTATTCAGAGGTTTCATTTTGTTGGAAATCTAGACCCAAATACTATGACTTGGATGATAACAAATATTATTATTTCTTGACTACTACGATTCTTGCATATCTATTTTATTTACCCTGCTTACTAACCTTTCAAGTCCATAAGTTTAATTGGAATGTCAATTAGCTTAAGATCAAGTAGACCAGGATTGAGTTAGTTTGTAATTTCTATTTGAATGCATATTTTATCTTTTCTTGAGTCAAATATACTATGATGGATCCTGAAGTTAAGTAACATTGCACACACACACACTCAATGGGATAAATTTGGTGAGTTAGATTTTTTATGTTTTTGATCATATTGTGCAAGATGATTTTAAATCATCTTGGACAATCAGCTAAAAATAGAAACCCTAATTAGGGCATCCTGTTAAGATGAGATAATTAACTAATCATACTGGACGATCCAGATCATCCAGGATGATCAGTTGTATGTATAAAACTCAACCTCCAATTATATTTTAGGCATGTTTTTCAAATTGTAATTTTTGTCTAATCATCTCGGATGATATACATCATCCAAGATGATGTAATTTTTGTCTAATCATGCATAAATTTATTTTATGATTAGGAGAGTAATTACAGTTAAAATTTTCAATCAGATCGTATAGGATGATCCACTATGATCATCCTGGATGATCTATTATATTTTCATTGGACGATACCCATCATCTTAGGATGAAAATTATGATTTCCCTTTAATCATCCATGCTGATAGTCCAAGACATCCCGAGACTATTGTGGGATGATTTGGAGATTACTACACAAATACACATAAATGTGTAAGTGTAAGAGAAATGATATAATAAATGTGAACAAACAATCATATGTATTTTAAAGTAAAATACTAAACTGTTTCAAATAAAGATTATTCTCTCAGCACATCACACTTACAGTATATATTTTATCCTCTTCCACTCATTTAAACTCTTCATCTTATGCATGTATATGTTTGCAAAGGATATGTTGACTTATGACATTATTCAATGAGCACTTCATAATTCTAAATTACAATAATATCCTAATAGTTTGAACAATATGCATGTTTGTTTAAAACAATGAATTAATTTAACTCTATTTAAAATTTATTTTGAGAATGAAAATAAATGGTATTCATATTCACACATCTCACATCTTATAATTTTTTATAACTAATGCAATCATCATAAGAGATCTCGTCTAAGTAGTACCACTTAAGATACTTACATTTGAAACTTCTTTTCAAAGCATTTTACATTTCATGTGCACGGATATATTACATCTCCAACAAATACCACAAAGGGGTGTACATCATCAATCAACATGCACGTATAATCATTTCCACTTAGTCATTTCATATGTATATATATAATTGAATAACATTCTGCATATGATGATTAATATCATGGTAACTTTCACTAATTTTAATATGATCATTTACTGAAATAGAAAAGGATAAAAATACTCAAAAAATTTATAATAAGAATGATTAAATAAATATCAATTAATTTAATGCAATGAATTTAAAGGAAGCAACATTATTACTATAAGAATGGAAATGTGAGTACTCGCATTGAATTTTAGATGTTTTGATGTTTCACTCTTGCTTCTTACTCCGACATCGATAGATTTAACACCTATATAAAAGACTTTCTTATCATAAATATTTTAAATGATGAATTGCTTGTAATTTCTCTAACTTGATATTTAATTTTCCATTTTAAAAATTAACTTATTACTTAACATCATAATAATTTAATTTACTAATTAAAAATCATATATATATATATATATATATATATATATATATATATATATATATATATATATATATATATATTTGAATTCAAAAGATATATTCTCTCTCTCTCTCTCTCTCTCCTTATATATACACACACACGCAATAAAATTAAATTAAAAAATTCATAACCAAAAAATAATTATTATTATTTTCTAAAATAAATTAAATGTATTATTATAGAATAAATTTTCATTTTTTAATATATATATATATATCCTCAATTAAATTAATATATTATAATTAATTAATTTATATTTTAAATATATCAATTTTTTACAAATCGCTTTATTTTAACATTTGGTACAACTAAAATCATTATTTATTTTCAATTAGAAAATAATATTTAGAAATTCTAAATTTGTCATTTAAAATTTTAACATAATATATTCTATATTAATAAAATATCATAATACCAATAAACAATAACAACATCAAGCTTTTTATTCCACTATATGGGATTAGCTAACATGTATCATTTTTTCCATTGTCCTATTAAGAGTTAAATTTACATTTAAATCTAATAAAAAAGGTCATTTCTAATATTTTTCATCCAAGTCCTTTTAGGTCTACCTCTACCTTTCTTAACATAAGCAAAATCTAATACATCTTCTAGCCTAACTGGGTCATCAAAAGGTCAATATTATTTTATGTGACAAAACCATCTAAGATGGCTCTCTCTAATCTTATATGCCACTAGAGCTACTCCAAACTTTTCACTTATATACTCATTTCACATTCTATTTCTAATAGTGAAGCCACTCATCCACCTAAACATCCTCATCTTTGTAATGCTTAACTTAATTTTATGCATTTATTTTAATGTCAGACATTTTGTGCCATAAAGCATTACAAGTCTCAACACCATCTTATAGAATTTTTTCTTAAGCTTGTGGGGTACTTTTCTATTACAAAATAAGCCCAATGCATTCCTCCACTTCAACCATCAAACTTGAATTCTACTAATAGTATCGCCATCTATTTCACCATCACTTTGAACAATAGGCCCAAGATATATAAAACGTGTAATCTTATTATTATCTTGATCACCCAAAGTCACAATCCCCAACTATATCTATTACTACTAAAATTACTTTTCATGCATTCAATTTTAGATTTGCTTAAATGAAAACCTTTAAACTATAAAGTTGACCTCGATAATTCAAGTTTATCTTCAACTCCCTCTCTAGTCTTATCAATAAGAAGAATATCACCAACAAAAAATATACACCAAGGTACATCAACTTACAAAAGTTTAGTAAGAACATCTGTGACTAAAGCAAAAGAGATGGGCTTAAAGTTGATCCTTGATGTAATCCAATTGAAATAGAAAAATACTTGGCCAAACCACCTTGTGTTTTAATACAAGTTAAAGTTGCTGTATACATATTTTTAATGACTTGATATAAGCATTATTAACCCCTTTCTTTTCTAGAACTCTCCAAAGCACTTCTCTTGAAACATTATTAAATTAACTGTTAATGCTTTATTATTTTTTTTCATGTAGAATTTAATTTATATTTGAGTTTTCTATTAGTAAATTTATTTTATTTTATTCATTTAAGTTGTATTTATTAATTTTGTTTTCTTTAATTTTAAGTATTTTAGTCAATTATTTAAAGCCCTTCATTTATAGAAGAAGTTGGGGTGTTTAATTAACTAACCTAATTAATTAAAAAGGTCATGATATTAAGTTTATTTTTTTAGAACTAACGAATAGGCCAATCCATATAAATTTGTAATTAATTTTATCAATATTTAATTTTTATGATTTTATTTATTTATTATTTAATTAAGTATTAATTGAATATTAATTAAATTTTAATTAAAACTAAAGTGAACTTTATGTTTTCATTAATTGTAGGTGTGCTTTAGAGTTGATTGAAGCTTGGTTTATATTGTTAGGAATTTTTGGTGATTTATTAGAATTCTTCAAAAAATTAGCCCTTAGTAGGGGCTAAATTTAGGTTAGCTTAATTAAAGGGTTAAATGAATTCAAATTAATATCAAATTTATTCTTAGGGTATGTCACATTGTTAGTTTTATATGTTTGGAGTTTCACCCCTATTAGATGCACGTAAAATTTCTTAGAATTTTTTGATGTTATCGAGACAATATTCTTAATCATTTTTCCTATGTGTCTATAATATTCAAATAGGCTTTCAAATCACAATATCTAACCCTTCCAATAATATAAACATACCACAATAATATGATTTCCTAAATCTACATGTAATGGGTGTACTAAATTTCTAATTATTAAGGTTAAATTTTAGCCTATACATTTGATGCAAATCTGGGCCCGAGTATTATGATTTTGATGATAACAAACATTATTATTCTCTTATTGTTATTTATTGCATTTTTTTTTTGTTTCCCTGCTCACTAACATTTCAAGTCCACCATTCACTTGTAACATAAATCAGCTCAAGATTGAGTAGACTATGGTTATGTCTGTTTGTAATTTCAACTTCAATGTACTTTTACCTTTCTTGAGTCAAGTCATGTATATGGTGGATACTAAGCTAAGCAACCTTGCACACACACACTCAAGAGAGTGAGTTGATGAGTTAGAAAAAAATTTATTTTTTAAATTAATTGTACAATACAGTTTATATCGTACTGAACGATCAATTAACCAAAAAATCCTAATTAGGGAAACCTTTATTAATTTAGATTGATTAAACTAATCATACTGAAAGATCCTAATCATATAGGATGATCAAGTATATTCACAATTTTCAATAACCAATGACAATTTAGGTAGTATTTTAACATTCAAATTTCACTCTGATCATACAGTACGTTATACATTGTACTGGATCATTTGTGACAATCATGCCTAAATTTATCTTATAATTAGGAGACTAATTATGGTTTAATTTCTTAATCACATCATATAAGATGATTATACTATATGACACGAGAGATGCATGAGAATATATTTAATTGTCACCCATTATCGCTGGTTGTTCTAGATGATCAATACAGGCTATTAAGCTAACCTATAGGATGATCATAAGATTGTACTTGACGATTAGTATAATCTCTTGAACTGATCGTATAGAAAAATATAATTTGTATTGTTTAGAAGTACTATTTGGTACTAATCATACAAGACAATCTAAGGATAGTATGGGACAATCCTTGATGGTAAATTAAAATTTAGTGCTTCTTTTGAGGCTTTCTATTTAAACTCCTATATTATCTTGTAAGCAATCTTTTACTATTGAGTTTGCATGAGAGGGAGATTAGAGAGAGTTGAGGAGAGCTTTGAGAGATAAGAGAGGGAGAGTTATTATAAGGGGGAGTTATGAGAGCTTCATAAGGTTATTTCAAGCAAAGTTCCTTCCAATCTTCTTCAATTCTCTACTTTAATTCTTGGGTGGCTCTAGGGAGACATTATTTAGCATTAGATCATTATTCTCTTGCCAACTCTAGGAGGTATTAAAAGGATTTTTGGTTCTCTGCTATCTCTAGAAGGGAGAAAAAGTATTTTGAGTTCTCAGCCTTCACAAGGTGGGTGAAAATGATTTAAGGTACTCTGAGGCAACTGGTTGGTGAAAGAGATTTTGTAAGGGATTCTCTACCTAGCTGTGGGACCAAAAGGAGAAACACTAAAAGGTTTAGTATTATACATGGAGTGGAGGCCTCTGAGAAGTGGACATAGGTCATATTTGACCGAGCCACTATAAAATATGGTGCGTTCATCTTTTACTTTTTTGCATTTTAATTTTCACACTTTTATATGATTTATTGTGTGGTTAAAAACTCTTATTTGTTTATTATTGCGAATTTATTTGCTTTTGCATCTATTATCGAAATCATCTAATTTCAGTGTTTGAAAAATTATAAATTTTTTTTAAAAAAAAGTATTTTTTAAGATTTATTTTTAATCCTAGATAAATAACCAAGGTTTTGATTTTACCTCAGTATATAAGGTTTTAGGAGGAGTTTGATGGTTGGTATTCCATGTTGTGAACTACACAACAACTTCGATGAAAGGAGGAAGCTTTAACTGTTAAGATAGTTGCTATTTGAATGCTTTACATTTTTGCATCTTATGTAGTTTTGATGATTACAAACATTATTGTTCAAATGTGTAGTTATCTCCTAACAATTTTAGAAGATTTGTATTTGCTCTTGTGTGTACTAACATTTCAGGAAAAACGAACTCCAGACTTTGAAGACTTCAAATCAAATTCAGAATGAGATACTTTGTAAAATTTGAAGTTTGCATTTCTTTGAAATTAAATTGAAAGGGAGTGATTGCAATTGAGTGAATAAAAACACACACACATATGGAGATCATAAAAAATTTATACTGATCGTACTGGACGATATCCGTTCGTACGGGACGATCAGACAGTTATCTCCTATTGAGCACATGGAACGAATAGGAACTTGCTTCAAAATTTTTCTAAGTCCTATTAGTCCAGGATGAATTTACAATCGTCCAGGACGATTGGTTCTCTGTAAAATTTTCATCCATATGAAATTAAATTATCGTCAATGGCGATTGGTCCTCTGGAAAATTTTCGTCCAGACGAAATTAATAATCGTCCAGGACGATCTGGTCTCTGGAAAATTTTTGTCCAGACAAAATTAAATTATCATCCATGGCGATTGTTCCTCTAGAAAATTTTCGTCCAGACGAAATAAATAATCGTCCAGGACGATCGGTCCTCTGTAAAAATTTCGTCCAGACGAATAAATTTTCGTCCAAACGATTAACCGACTTAGAACAATTTTCAGCAGTTTCTAGAACCGACCTTGTAATAACCGTTCGTACCGGACGAACCTAGTTCGTACGGGACGATCAGCTGTACGAAGACATTTCGTACACATATACAAATGGGGTCGTTTCAAATCGTTTAAGTAAAATCGTCCAGGATGATCCACGATCGTACGGGACGATCCACTGCGTACAGAATTGAATACTTTCAGTTTTTGGGCAGTTTTTCTTGTCTTTTGTATAAATAGTCCAAATTAGACTGCCATCAAATCTTTTTATCATTTGATCTTCGTGCCTCTTGAGAGAATATCCAAGGAGAGAGTGGAAGACAGTATTCAAAGGAGGATTCCTACCATTGGAGAGAGAAGGCTTCACTTGGATTTCAAAGGTAAGAGTCTCTACTTGTGAATTGAGATTACTTCACTCTTTTCTTTCTTCCTTCTAGATTCTTGTGAGAAGATCTGTCAAGGAGATCCCGGTTCTCTGCCGACACTTTTGAGAGTGTGAATAGCCGAAGGGTTCGCTGCCTATACTTGGAGAGTGTGAATAGCCGAAGGGTTCGCTGCCTACACTTGGAGAGTGTGAATAACCGAAGGGTTCGCTGCCTACACTAGGAGAGTGTGAATAGTCGAAGGGTTCGCTGCCTACACTTGGAGAGTGTGAATAGATGAAGGGTTCGCTGCCTACACTTGGAGAGTGTGAATAGCCGAAGGGTTCGCTGCCTACACTAGGAGAGTGTGAATAGCCGAAGGGTTCGCTGCCTACACTTGGAGAGTGTGAATAGCCGAAGGGTTCGCTGCCTACACTAGGAGAGTGTGAATAGCCGAAGGGTTCGCTACCAACACTTGGAGAGTGTGAATAGCCGAAGGGTTCTCTGCCCACACTTGGAGAGTGTGAAAGGACGGACGGTTCTCTGCCAACACTAGGGATTGTGTAAAAGGACGACGGTTCTCTGCCGCACCGGGGAGTGGTGAAAAGAGTGAGTTGTAAAGGCTTCTCCGCCTTGCTGTGGGTGCAAAAGGAGAGTCACTATTGGTATTAGTGAAATACTCAGAGGGTGCCTCTGGGGAGTGGATGTAGGTCTGGTTTTAGATCGAACCACTATAAATCTGGTGTCATTTACTTTACTGTTTTTACGTTTCCGCATTTTAATTATTAGTCTTAAAAACTCCGTGGTCGAAAAACTTTTTCTACAAAACTTAAACGAAATAATTTTTATTTCGGTTCAACATAATTTTAAAAGAGGGCTTAAATTTTTTAAACTACCAATTCACCCCCCTCTTGGTAGCCTTTGGCACATTAACTTAGGCTTAACAACCTAATTACTAGACTCAACAAGTGGTATCAGAGCTTTATTTCAAAATCATAAGTTTAAACTACTTTTTGATTAACGTAGATGGCTACATTTGGAAACCGAAACACACCTGAGGGTTACTCTATCACTAGACCTCCACTGTTTGACAATATTCCTTTTGATTTTTGGAAAACATGCATGTCTACTTTCTTACAGTCACTTGATTATCGCATGTGGATGCTAGTACAGGATGGCTATACAAAACCAACTAGATTAGTTGATGGAGTTATGGTAGAAATACCTTTTGCAGATTGGACTATAGAAGAACGTGACTTAGCATAATTAAATGCCAAATGTCTAAATAATTTCTTTTGTTCTTTTAAAATCTGAAGACTACATGCAGGTTTCTACTTGTAAAAGTGGAAAGGACATATGGGATAGACTTTGTATAACTTATGAAGGGACAAATGAGGTTAAGCAATCAAGACTCAATATCTTGTTACATGACTATGAATTGTTTCGCATGACACCTAATGAATCTATCTCTGACATGTACACAAGATTCACACAAATTGTCACTTCTTTGCATGCACTTGGTAGGGAATTAACTAATGCTGAAATGGTTAATAAAATTCTTTGATGTTTACCTACTGCTTATGATGCTAAAATTACTGCAATTACAGAGTCTAAAGATCTTAACATTACTCTATTGACAATCTTCTTGGTTCATTCATTGCTTATGAGCAAGGAGTAAGTCAAAGAAAGATTGATGTAGGTGAACCACGAAAGGAAAAAAATATTGCACTAAAGGTGGAAGAGTCAGAAAGTGAATACTCATAACCTGAGGATGAAGATGATATTGCACTGATGACTAGACAATTCAGAAGCTTTTTAAAGAGGAAGCAGAAGAGATGCCAGCAATGGAACAGAGGTAAGTTTAACAGAAATGGCAAGGTTTCTAATGAAGTAATTTTTTATGAATGCAGGAAACCAGGTCATATCAAGACTGATTGCCCAAAACTCAAAGCCACTCCTAGCAAGGAGAAGGTAGAGGAGAAACCAATGGTAAAGAAGGGAAATCAGTTTAGTAGAAGATCATAATAGAAACATGTCAATTCATTGGAAATTCATTAGTTTCATGGTCTAGTAGAAAACAAAATTCAGTGGCCCTATCTACTACAGAAGCAGAATACATTGCACTAGGAAGTTGTGTGGCACAAGTACTTTGGTTAAAACAATAGTTGATTGATTTAGGATTAACTATAGGCACTATACCAATTTATTGTGATAATACTAATATGCTATTTGCATTTCAAAAAATCCTATTCAACATTAAAGAACCAAACACATTGACATAAGACATCATTTCATAAGGGATCATGTATCCAAGGGAGAAATTGAACTTAACCATGTTTCAACAGAAAATCAACTTGCAGACATTTTTACAAAACCTTTAGCCTTTGATACTTTCAGTACATTAAGAACTAGGCTTGGACTGATTGATTTAAATGCATAGATAAAAATGTTTTTTTTGCAAAATTGATATTTTGTTTTTTGTGTTCATTGTATTTTTTGTTTTGTTGTTTTGTTTATTTTTGGTGTGTTTTTTAAGTGTGTCTTGTTTATTTTTATTCATTTTTGTTTTGAGTGTGAAAATGAAAATTAGTGGTCATCATCGTCCGGGACGAAAATATTTCGTACGGGACGATGTGTGTAAAATGACAAACTGCGTGATTTTGAATCGTCTTAAGTGCAGTTTTTAATGTAGTTCGTCTGTACGATCATCACGATCGTCAGGGATGAAATATTTTTCAAACGATAGGATGATTGAATGCAGCAGTTGAATGGATAAGACAGTTTTTATTATGATCTTCGTCCGTACGAACCTTTGATTTTTCCAGACGAATACATGTCGGTTCATGGCGGGGGATGATTTTCAACTGCCATTAAAACGAGTTAAATTTTTGATCGTTCGTACGAACACGTGTTCGTCTGTACAATCGTCTTGGTCAAAAGTCTGTACGAAAGGATGCTTTAACAATTGTGTGTTTACGAAAAGTCGTTATTTTTTTAAACTCATTCGTTCGTCCATACGAAATATTTTCATACCGGACGAATCGAATTCGTACAGGACGAACAAAAATTTCTTCTAGTACGAACAGTCGTTCTTCTTTAAATTAACGGCAGTTTTTACTGAACAGTCACTTTCACACATCTCTTTCAAACCTTTCTTCTCTCGAGATCTTTCAAATGGCAAGTTCTAGCAAGCGCCAAAAGCCTTTGACTAAGGGTCCTCCAAGAAATACATCTGAAAACTTCCTTTCTAAAGCCAATAAAGAATCATTTGCTAGGTTTGTGTCTGAAAAAATCATCACCCCATCTAGAGTTCTCCTACAGGATCAATTGACCTTTAAGGTAATGCACTTGTTTACCTCTACTCAATTTGGTTTGATCCTCACTTTAGTACACTTCTACAATAGAGAAACCTTTTTCTATTTTCTAATAAATATGTCATTCAACTCCGACCATTCTGTCATCAGTTCTTTTATTTTCAAAAAGAAAATTGAAATTACCAAGGCTGACTTTGGTATCTTCTTAAACTTAAGGACTGAAGGCTTAAGAGCACACACTTTAACCACCACAAGTTTTAATTGGACTGAAGTTAATCGTGTGATTAGAGATAGGAGAATTAAGGATCATTTTCCTAAAGTTTCAACCTTGGTGCGTGATGCCCGTATCATCCAGCATGTATTAAGAACTTCCATTATACCTAAAGCTGATGATAGAGTCAACATCACTCCTCTTCTTTCTACTGTTACCTACTTGATTATGACTAGACAACCTATAGATGAGGCCCAACTCCTAATTGACTACATTTATGGTCTCTCTGAAATTTGTCATGTTGATCATAAAAGAAAGAAGAACATAGCTTTAGGACATCTGATTGCCTACATTTTGGAAAAGAAGTATAATTTAATTCATCTAGAACAAGACTATGAAGAACCACTTTACTACAACAACTCATCCTTTAGGGCTATCTTCAATAAGGACGAGCCCAGCAAAACTCATGTAGTACTGAGTGAAACAAAAGAAGAAAGATGAACCTTCACATGCTGCTGGACCAAATTATCAGGATTTGGTTCAAAGATTTGAAAATTTAGAGGCTCATTTTGATCAAAGGTTTGATCAAATTGAAACTCACTTGCAGCAGCAAGATATTCAGCACAATCAGGACATGGGATTTATGCGTGATCAGATAAATGCCATTAATTCCAACATGTTTATGATGAGTAGTTACTTCAACTTCTTTGGTGCAGCACCACCTCCTCCTCCTCCTGACCAGGGTCCATCTGAATGATTTATTTAGTGTTTGTTCTGTGTTTCGTTGTAATTCATGTGTTAGTAATTTCCTTTAGATTGTTGTATTTTCCTTCTCTTAGTTGTGTTATTAGTATTGATATCTTGAACTTCAAATTGTAATAGATTCATTCGATATCAATATATGTTTTAATGTTTTATATCGTTTAATGTTTTAGAAATGTGTTAGACTTTATGACATTCATTTTTTTTAATCTTAATAGTGCTTTATTTAATTTGTAAATTAAAATTAATTTCATTAGAAAATATAATTTTTCTAAATTTAAGAGATGCTTATAACTTGATATTATTAGAATTTTCAATTCCATGTCTCTTATTTAGACTACATGATCTTTAATATTATTATTGCAATTTAGATGTTTTCTTATTTTGTATTTCTCTTTTCAAATAGTATTTATGCACTTAGAAAATTTGAAATTTTAGATTATTGATTTTGGAAAGAATTCAATTACTCTTGAAAAAATTGTACAAATGTACAAAAATCAAAAGGAATGTGCAAAAATTTTGCAATGACAAAAAGAGGCATAAAATAAGCCCAAAGTAAAAAGATGCACAAAAATGTGCCATAAAAAATTAAAAAAGATGCACAAAAATGTGCCATAAATATTAAAAAAGATGCGCAAAGCGCCACATGTGATAATTACTTCTTTTTAGACTCTTTTAATTTCTTAATTCAAATTCATCTAATGTTCATTTATAATTTATATTGAAAATTTGAAATATAAAATTTTTTATTCATCCTTAGTGCAATGATTTTTCTTTATCTTCATGTCTAAATTGACACATGCCTTTGATAAATTCTTTTTATTCTCTATGCTATATCACTTATTAAATTATATGAAATCTTATGTTTTTTTTTAATGTTTTGATTTTATTTGTATATCTTATTTCAATCACTTTCAAGATTAAAATATCAAATGAATTTCATACTTCTGCTTACATTTGTAACATTCTTTTCTTCTTCACTTTTTGATGTTGTCAAAAAGGGGGAGAAATTATTTGTTGCATATGTTTTCGTAGTGTTTGATTTTTTTTGTATGTGTGTTTTTTTTTTTTTTTTTTTTGTCTTTTGTGTTGTGTTTTGTGTTGTATAAAAATTTTGAAAAATAATTTTTTTTTAAGTAATTCAAATGCCTCCTTATTTTCATAAGTTCATCAATTCAGGGGGAGTTTAGGAGATTCTTAGAACTTGAAATCCTACCAATAATAATGGTTTTGCCATCATAAAAAAGGGGGAGATTGTAGAGAGAGTTGTTATTTGCATGTTTTACATTCTTGCAACTTGTATTATTTTGATGATTTCAAATATTATTATTTTTATATATCTCCTAACACTTTTTGGAAGATTTATTTTTTTTGCTCTAGTGTGTACTAACATTTCAAGAAAATCAACTCCAAGCGATGAAGACTTTAAATTATTCATTTGTAAATTATAAGTTTTTAAATAAGAGGGAGTGATTGATAATAATTGAGTTAAAAATCACAACACACACTCTTGGGGAACAATTTTTGTTAAACTGGTCGTACGGGACGAACCTGGTTCGTACGGGATGATCATGTTAATTAACCCCTCAAAAGAGCAATGGATCAAATAGGTGGGTAAAAAATTTTCTAAGTCCTAATCATCCGGGACGAATTTAATATTCGTCCCGGGACAAACGTCTCGGGATTCTCACTTTGCACTGTTCATCCAGACGAAAAATATGGTTCGTATCGGGACGAAGCTCTCTGTATGAAATTGTATAGGACGAAATAAATTTTTGTCCTTGGACGAAGCTCTCTGTATGAAATCATACAGGACGAAATAAATTTTTTTCCCTGGACGAAACTCTTTGTATAACATCATCCCAGGACGAAACCTGTTCTTCCCAGGACGAACTGAACCGACTTATGTCAGTTGGTTACGTCCTGTAGAATTTTAGGAACCGACCTATGTAATAACCGTTTCGTACCGGACGAACATAGTTCATACAGGATGATGAGCGTGTACGAACATAGTTCGTACCAATATATATTAGGATCATTTCTGACACTTTAAGTAAAATGGTCCACGATGATCCACAATCGTACGGGACGATCCACTGCCTACAGAATTGAAAACTTATAGTTTTGGGGCAGTTTTTCTTGTCTTTTGTATATATATATAGTTCAAATTAGACTGCCACCCAATCTTTTTGCTTATTGATCTTCATGTCTATTGGAAGAAGAGTAAAGGAGAAAGTGAGAGAGAGCAGTCAAAGAAGGATTTCTACCACTGGAGCGTGAAGACTTTGCATAATATTCAAAGGTAAGATTTCCTACTTATGATTTGAGATTACTTCACTCTTTTTCTTTCTTCCTTCTAAATTTCTTGCGAAGAGATCTGTCAAGGAGATCCGGTTCTCTGCCCACACTAGGAGAGTGTGAAAGGACGAAGGGCTCTCTTCCCACACGAGGAGAGTGGGAAAGGACGACGGTTCTCTACCAACAATAGGGAAAGTGTAAAAAGATGATGGTTCTTTGCCGCACCGGGTAGTGGTGAAAAGAATGTTTATAAAGGCTTCTCCGCCTTTGCTGTGGGTGCAAAAGGATAGACACTATTGGTATTAGTGCAATACTCAGAGGGTGCCTCTGGGGAGTGGATGTAGGTCTGGTTTAGATCGAACCACTATAAATCATGTGTCTTTTTATTTTACAGCTTTTTATTTTCTTCATTTAATTTTGTGTTTTAAAAATTGTGGTTGAAATTTTTTTTATAAAAATTCATTAAAGTTTAATTTCAATTAAATTTATTAAAAGAGGGAAAATTTTTAAATACCAATTCACCCCCCCTCTTGGTAGCTTTGGGACATTAACTTAGGTTTAACAACCTATTCACTAGATTCAACACAATAGACTTTCCCCCCTGAGCTGGTAGTGTTAATGGGTCCAAACAAATCCATGTGAAGGACTTCTAAAGGTCTAAAGGTGCTAATATCCTTAATAGAATGGAAGGAGGATTGGACTTACTTCCCTAGTTGGAAGGCATCACAAAGGTGGGCTTTAGAGAATTTAAGCTTGGGGACACCTCTAACTAGGTATTTCTGAGTTACTCTCCTAAGGGTTTTCATACTGCATGACATAATCTCCTGTGTCATGACTAAGAATCATCAGCAATAGTTTTTAAGTAAAATGAAGCAGCAAATTTAATATTATTTAAGTCAAGCATGTAAACATTTTTGATCCGCTTTCCCTGTAAAATAGACTTGTTATTTAAGCTGATAATGCAAGTGTTTGTCAATAATTTTATGATGAAGCCCTTATCACAAAGCTAACTAATGCTGAGCAAGTTGTGTTTCAGTCCATCTATAAGCAAAACATTTTCAATCAAAAAGTTCTTGGAATTTCTGATTGTACCTGAGCCCATCACTTTCCTAGTGGTGTTGTCTCCAAGAGTAACCTTACCTCCTATCCCGATCTTCAGCAAAATAAATTAATTTGCATCTCCAGTCATATGTCATGAGCATCCGCTGTCCAGGTATCACATGCTCTCATGAGGCCTTTTGGGAGAGTTTGCCTACAAAATATCAAATGTCATATTTAGGAACCCAAACAAGTTTGGGTCACTTCTTATGAAAAGAAGAATATAATGCACGTGTATTATGCTGTGAATCGTGCAATTTGGGTCTCCACACCCAATGTTTATTACGGTGAACAATGAAAGTATGTGAAATGTGCACTAGCATGCCACAAGAAAAACATCTAACACCAAGAAAAGGATTTACTAATCTACTTGGGTGGTGATGCTTCCTTTTAACATTATGTGATGCATGCAATGTTGGTTTGTTATTTTCAAATGCTTTAAGATTTTCTTTTAGTGAATCATATTCAATTATTAAATCAGATTGCTTTTTATTTAATTCATCAAACTCATCAAGTAATGACATGTGATTACTATCAAGTTGAGTGTGATCTTTACTTAAAATTTTATGCTCTTTTTATAAATTTGAAAATTCCAATTTCAAACTAGCATGAGTTTTCTTAAGTTTCTTATATGATGCATGAATGTTCTCACAAACTTTAAGTAATTGATCATAGGTTGGTTTACATACCTCTTCTTAGTCAGACTGACCAAGATGACCACCCATCAAGCACAAGTTTATTGTCTCATCCTCTGCTTTAGTCTCAGAGGAGTTAGATGAAGAATCTTCCTAGAATGCCTTTTAGTACTGCTTATTATCCTTCCTATATTTGGGTTTCTCCTCACCCTTCTTTTTGTTTTAGTGATCCTTAAGTGTAGGATAATCAGCTTTGACATGTCCAAGCTTCCTGCATTCAAAATGTACTACATCAAAAGAACTTTTAAAGTTTTTTGTCCTTATCTTTTTTCCATTTCTGATGATACTTATTATTGTTCCTTAGAAAGATTTTGAATTGCCTAGTAATGAAGGCAACATCATCGCTTTCAGACCCAAAAGAATCAGTGTTCATGTTGTTGGCCTTCAGCGCCATAGTTTTCTCCTTCTTTTTCTCACCTGCATCAAGATTTCTTTGATTCACCCCTTACTCATAAGCAATGAGTGATCCAAGTAAGTTATCAATAAAATAAGTATTCAAATCTTTAGATTCAGTAATTATAATAATTATAGCATCAAAGGAAGAAGGCAAACATCTCAAAATTTTATTCACTCTTTCATAGTTAGTTAGCTCTCTTCCTAAAGCATGCAATGAGGTGATAATTTAAGTAAACCTAGTATACATGTTAGAAATTAATTTAGTAGGTTTCATACAAAAAACGTTTGTAGTCATGCAACAAAATATTCAACCTAAATTATTTAACTTCATTGGTTCCTTCAATAGTAATACACAATCTATTCCAAATTTTTTTACCAATTGCACAAGTTGAAACATACATATAATCTTCAGACTTTAAAGCACAGAAAAAATAGTTCAAATATTTTGCATTAAGTTGTGCTAAATCGTGTTCATCAAAAGTCCATTCACTAAAAGGAAGTTAAGTTTTAATGCCATTAATTTCAGGATAAGGAGGTGTATAACCATCCTTAACAAGCATCCATATGCGATAGTCAATCGATTGTAAAAATATAGACAAGCGAGTTTTCTAAAAATCAAAATGAATATTGTCAAACAAAGGTGATCAGGTAATAAAATATCCTTCCGTAGTATTATGATCACCAAAGTTAGCCACTGATCGAAATTCAAAAAGTTTTTAAATCCTCAATTTTATGAAACCCGCTCTGATACCACTTGAAAGTTTGATAGGGATATTAAGCCCTAATGAACTAGTTCCAAGGCTAACCAAGAGGGGGGTGAATTGATATTTTAAAAAATCTTTAAACAAAAGCAAAACCTTAAACCAAAGTTCACCACAAAGAAATCAAAGTGAGTAAACTAAATACGGAAATAGTAATAAAGAACATAAAACTTTACAGTGGTTTAGTCAACTTGACCTACATCCACTCCATGGAGCCTCTCCTCTGAGTATTGCATTAAACACAGTATCTCTCCTTTTTCCACCATAATAAGGTGGAGAAGCCATTACAAATCTCCTTTCCACCGACCCTAGTGAGGCAGAGAACCCAACTCCTTTTGCTTCCTCTTGAAGCAGGAAGAGAACCTCGATCAGATACTGAAGTAGACTTCTCTAGAACCCCCAAGGAACTAAGCACGATGATCGGAGAAGATGATAACAAATATTTGCCTTGATAAACCTTTATAAAACCCCTCACAAGCTCCCCCTCACAAGATCCTCTTTCTCTCTCTCCCTTGCTCTCCCTCTCCTCTTGGCTCTCTCAGGTTAGAACAGTAGCAAAAGATACTCTCTTGGGTAGAATAAGAGGTCTTATATAGAAGAACTTTGGAATAGCTCTTAATTTTAACAAACTGACATTATCATCTAGGATGATATAAATATCATCTTGTGTGATCAGTACAAATTTAGTTCAATCAGCCTGGACGATTTGGGATGATCAGAAGGTTTTTTTTATATCGGCCAGGCTAAAAGTATATAATCTTGTACGATAAGTACAAGTCATTGAATATAATCCAGAACATCACCCTGAATGGATGTCTGGATGATGGAAAAATAACTTGATCGTCTAGGCCTATCTCACAATCATCCTGGATTATTAGTTCAATTCAGTATATATTGTCCAAAGCATCACCTTGAATAGAAGAAGATCGATGTTTGATCATCCAAGAACCACTAAGGTTTTTGAACTGATCATCCCGGTCGATCCTGTGATCATCCAGGATGATATGATCGAGCAATCAAACCTTAATTGCTTTCCTTAATTACTAATTAATTTAGGCATAATTGTATTGCATCATCCAGGATTGTGAAAAATGACCTATAAGTTGGTTTTAGGGCGTTAATCCCAACCTGTTACAAATATATATTTCGTGGGTCATTGATCTTACGATCATTATCCCAAATTATGTTTGTCTGTGGCTCTATCAGACCACGAACATGTCCCCATGATTTTGGGCTCATCTGACTCAATCTAGGCCCTTCATTCTAAACCGCGGGATTACTCCTCTGCCATTTGATCTCGTTTGCCTGAGATCAAACCATGAGATATAATCGTGGAAGTCTGATACAAGCTATGCAAATCCAAAGGCTACAATTATCTGCTGATGTGGTTAAGTAACTAACCACATCCCGATGTGTGGTTTTCCCAGGGGATGCCACGTGGAGAATACGGTGCACTATTGCTGCCGCTAGCGCGCTGGTCTGGTGAACCAGAGCTCGCCATGTAGCCTGCCACCCCTTTTAATTTAAAAATGATTTTAAATTATTTTAATTTTTTTTTAAATTGAAATTAGTTTAAAACTGAATTTTTAATAAAATAAAATTTATAAAATTTTTTAAATTATTTAAAAAATTATTTAAATTATTTTAAAAATTAAAACTATATTAAAATAATATATGTATTTTGAATAATCTTAAAACTTTTAAATTTCTAATATTTAATTAATCTTTTTAATTATTTCTTAATTAAAAAAAAGAAATAATAATAAAAATTTATATTTTATTATAAATATTTTAATTAAAATACTATGTATATATATTTATTTAAATTATTTAAAATTAATATTTTATTTGGAATTAATTAAGCCATTTAAATTTTGTAAGTTTTTTTATATATAATATTTAATTGTATATATATATATATATATATATATAATTATAATAATAATAATAATTATTTTTTATTTTTATTTTATTAAGTGAAAATATTTTAATAATTAAATTTTTTTTTAAAATATAATTATTTTTACATTAAATTAATTCTCATATAATTTTCAAAGGGTTAAAAAATATTCAATTAAGGCTTACTTAAATTTTTTTTTTTAAATCTTTAAAAATAATAATAATAATTCAGAAATCCAATTTTTAATTTCACATTAAATTTGAATTTTTTATTTTAAATTTCAATTAATTTTATGTCATTATTACATGTATTTAAGTATTTTGGATTTAAATATAGTTTTTTTTAATTGACTTCTTTTTAATTTTTTCAAAAAAACATTAATTAAAAATTAATATAATATTTTGAAACTTTTAGAATTTGAATTTTCTTAATTTCTTCTTTTATTTATTTTAAGTAAATTTTTGGTACATTTAAAATATCATTAAACATCTTTAACCATTTAATATCTAATTTCCATTTAATTAAATATTGATTAAAACAATTTCAAAATTGGAGAATATTTATTTTAATTCATACTCTATTTTATTTAACATTCCAAAAAATTATTTTGAACCATATTTTTAATATTATTTTAAGATCTATAACTTTAAAAGTTTTATCTTTATAATATATATATATATATATATATATATATATATATATATATATATATATATATATATATATATATATATATATATATATATATATATATATATATATATATATATATATATATATATATATATAGTGTGTCTAGAGTGATGTCTTGAAATCTTAGACATATATTGAACTATTTTGGATAGATTTGATGGGGAGGGTTAATGAATAATTAACATAATTATTCATTGACCAATTTACTAGTCATTTAATTCAATTTTGTCTCTTGCATGTATAGGATACACACATCACATAGCCTAGGTTCTCTTAGATTTAAGGACTGGATTGTGTTATGTTTGTGCATCTATACATGTTAAAGTCCAAGGGTTAGTAACATTTATTTAATGTCAATTAACTTAGGGACATCATTAAGGACAATAATTAAGGGTGTGTTTACAAAATATAGAAAAATTCCAATAATTAGGATACATATCCCCTTGACTTGAAAGTTTAAGTAAATAAACATAGTGACATTGCCCTCCCATAAAAACATTTCCCATTGATTTTGAAGTCATTAGGCCCCTTAATTAATTTAAATATATTTAAGTCCATAATTAGCCTTCTATACTTCTAATAATTTTAATAAATTAAAATCAAACCTAAAAAATACATGAAACACCTCTAACTGACATAATTAATCCCTTAATCAGAGAAAATTAAATCCATTTTAATTTGACAGCAATTTTAAGAATAGTTAAATTTTAATTGAAAATAAATATTTACTTAATTTAATTAATTATAATTAATTATAATTCTCAAAACATCATAAACACTTATGATCTCTTCTTAGATCATTTCTGATATTTGAAAGTGATTTTAAAAGTTTGGAGCTCATTTGGGTTCCAATCATTAAAAGGGCATTTAGTTAAAATAATTAAAATAATTTAATAAATACCCAAAATTCATAAAATCATAACTAATTCTAAAAAATTCTAAATTGATCAAACTAAAAGGCATATAACTCAAATTAAAATCTAAAATTTTACAAAAATGTCAAACCTTCAAACTTTAGTCAAAGTCAAAAAGTCAATAATTTGGTCAAACCTATGTTATAATATAGGCTTAAACTTCAAAAAAATCAAAACATTTTGTAGAAAACTCCAAATTGAGCATGCCTAATAGTCTAACTATTCATTATAAGTCCTAATATTTTTTGAAAATTCAAAACCTTCATAATTCTCTTTAAATTAAAAATTCAACTTTAGGACCCTTAATTAATGCTCTCAAATAATTATAGTAAATCCTTAAAAAAATTCAATAATTCATTAAAATTTCAAAAATTTTAATTTGATTAATAAAATCAATCAACAATATTCTAACACATAACAACTACTCTATAGATGAAGTTTATTGGATGGACTACTTGAAGCTAGGGGCTATTTATCCTAAGGAGGCTGGTTCCTCAAGCCTGGTGGAACAACGCCATGAATGAACATTAAAATTAACTTACTTTTAATTATTTAACCAAAATAAAATCCTTAATTCAACTACATCAACAAGGTTTTTAGGATGGATTACTCCAGGCTACGAGGCTACGTGTCCTAAGGATGCCTAGTTCCTTGAGCCTGTTGGCACAACGCCACAAACCTGTTGATGGAAAACATGAAATAATTTAAATCTCAAAATTGATTAAATTATTTAATATTAATCAACCCTTAATTCCTAACTAATTAAATTAACTTAATTAACCCTTATTACTAATAGGTAACTCAGGCCTACGAGGCTATTAACTAAGCCCCAAGGAAGTGAAATAAACTTCACGACCTCGGTGTGGAATAAAGGTAGCAATCATTTAACAATTAAAATACACTCAAATCATTCTTTAACACATTAATACTTTAACACAAATATAAAGTCCCTTTCAACCTTAAAAAACTCAAACATTAGACAATCTCATCTAACAACTCAGTTTAGGATCTACCCCAGCCATACGACCTACTACACATACTTTAAATGATTTGCTAGGATGAATAACTCTTGGTCTAGGCTAAGCCGATATTTACTTTTCTGTTATGTACCAAGTTTTTTAGATTTCATTGCATGTTGTGATTGAAGTTACTTAGTGTATCTATTTACTTTTACTGCATTCTGTGGATTGATGATGTGATTGGTGATTAGATTACCCTGAGGTTAGGAATGATATAGAAGCTCACTGAGTTTTCTACAGGCGCCATGCTCATGTTGGGCAATAAAAATACCTAAATAAATAATAAATATAATTGATACAGGTGCTTTAGTTGATTAGCCCCCAAATAAAAAAAAAGAGCATAGCCAAGTGTGTTTACTTTATCTGCATGTATATATATATATATATATACATACATAATTCATTTGAGATGTTGAGTTGAGTTATGAAAGTGTACATTTGAGTTGGGATATATGGATCCAAAGCTTGTATTCCAAAGAGAAAAAGATACCCCTTTGGGGGATAGTCCTTTCCTACTTGGAAGTCCAAATTTGAATCATTTTTCATGTCCAAAACAGAAAGAGTAACCTTCCCCTCAAGGGAAGAGTTCTCTTTTCCATTTAGGTAGCTGGGTACAAAGAATCTGAGGATCTCGAAGGAGAAAAGACTGAAGAATTGAAGAAAAAGAGTATTCCACTCAAAGTCACTTAGGTCTGTACTAGGATTAGAATCCGCATTGTGGTCAGTGGTGCCCGACAACTTTAATTTCTGCACTTTTGGGTTGTAATAGGCATGACAATTTGCCTATGGACATTTATTAATTAGTTTTATTATATTTGATGTGTTGACTTGATTGCATATAGGATTGCCAACTTTTCTTAGTTTTTTGGTGATTGTGAACCACTTTTGATTTAGCGTAGATACATGAGATTCGTGATGGTTTGAAATCTCTTTTACTCGTAATAAAAAATTCAAAATTTTAGGAGTTAAATAACATAGAAAAATAACAAATCTAGTGAATAAGTCGGAGATCTCCCCTAAGGTCACATGCATATTAATGCATCTCCTTTCCTTATTTTAAGACACTTCTCTGCCTGTGAGTAGAGTTCATATAATCTGACCTATGAGGATGAGGTGCTAAACCTGGGAAAGCTTAGTCTTCTAAAAAACTATTTTTAAGCCTTTTTAAAATTTCAAGCATTCATGGTTTGGGTATCTTTACCAGCACGCACTGTGTTAGAAACATATTTAAAAAAGTCAAAATCTTAATTGCATATATCTTTAGCATTTTCATCTAGCAGAAGTCAAGGGGCTACTTAGGATAATCTCTAGATGTTATCCCTAGCTCTCTAAAACTTTAATAAAAATGTCCCTACCACTCTTTCATAAAATGATTAAACTCATTTCTTTAAATTCGATTAAGTGATTAACTGGCTCCCTAATCTAGGCTAGGGTAAGTCTAGGTTTTCCATTGCATTAGTCAGATTCTGGTCACCAATATGTGGTACCTAATTTAGATTTAGGATCCAAGCGGATTCAGAATCATAAGACCCCAACCTCTAAGAATATAATCCCAATTTTTTTAATAAAATACTCAACTTAAATTAAATCTTCTTTCAATCCAAAACTTAAAGCCCAATACTTAGATTAGGATGAGACACTTTTGAATCATTTTTAGAATCCTATAATATCTCCTAACCTTCTTTCTTTGACTCCAAAAATAACTACTCCAAATTGATCCATTCCCACTTGAAACTCTAAAATTTAACTCTTTTAACAAAATTTTGCTACTATTCTAATCGAGAGTTTTTGTAGGAGGCTCTGTTTTACTATGATGTAATTAACTATGAGGGATTGCGCTCATAGCAGATTTAGAACCTACATAAATTTTCAAAATTAATTTTCAAAACTTAGTTGATATTTTTTTGGGAAATCGAACTCGTAATAATCACTATTGTCATTATCGTATGATTGCTAACAGATGATATTTTCTTTCTTCAGAGAGATTTATCACATGTAAACATCAATTTGAATATGAAATCAATGACCATTTCTCTTGATTATCATGGTTAGATGTTAGATTGAACCTCATCACGACCCTCTAGGATCATATGTGGTTCTCCCTTAAATCAGGTTATGATAGCCAAGAGAAAATTTATAGTTTTGGATCTGAACCCACTATGGGATTTCATTTATGCCTACCTAGGTGGTAGATTTCTGGATCTGATCACTCTAAATATTTGGTTTGATTTTAGAATTTACATAAAAACTTAGTCCCAAATATCCCAAAAAGATATTTTTAAAACTAAATTTAGTCTTCTTTGGAAAAATTCAACCAACGACGATCATTATCGTCATTCCTGAATAATTATTAAACAACGATACCTTCTTCCTTATGGTAGATATATCATTTGTTCATAAGGCTTTGAGCATGAAATTAATGATAATCCACCTAGAATATCATAGTTAGAAATTAAATTGAACTCCATTTTGACCTTCTAAGGTCATATGCAGTTCTTCTTGGATCTAGTTATGATATTTGAGGTGCGATTTATAATTCTTGATTTGAACTCCTTTCTGAAATCTTATTTCCACTTTCTGAAGTGGTATAACATTTATAGTGGGATGTTCAATCTCAAAATTTAAATCCAAAGTTAATTCCAAATTTCCAAAGAAAACAATTATTTTCAAAACTTCCACCAATAAAAATGGCATGCTTGATGGGACTAAATCTCTCTCTCCATCTTTAATAATGATAAAATTTTATTTCATCGATAATTTTTACTACCCTTCTTCTATTGGTCCCTCTACCCATTTCTTCTTGGGTAAGAGTGGTCAACATAAAAAAATAAATGACTTGTCAAAAAAAAAAAAAGAGAGAGAGAGAGAGAGAGAGAGAGAGGTGAAACCTCTATAAAAATTGTGGATTTTGACATTCTTCCCCCAATTTAATTGGCAAAGCGATAACGTTAAATTAGACTTTTAAGATATCCTTCCATATTTTATGAACATGTGATATTGAAGTTGACTCAATACATATAATTTTAAAATTATAAGGAGCTCTAATGATCTTGCACTCAAGATCTTCAATTTCTTAATATTTTAGCCTTAACTTTCCATTTCCATTTGGCTCATGAAAATGGAGAGAGTCGGGAAAACAATCTCCCTTGAATTTTCTCCCTATTTTGTAAGCCTTCGGGCAAGATGAAAGTCTGAGCTGTTGTGTTTTTATAATTTGGGGGAAGTTTAATGTTGATTTTAAAATCAAAAATTTCCTAAAAATTCCTTTCAATCTTAATTTAAAATCTATACCATCATATGCTATCCAACAAATGTCTCCTTGTGGGCTAGTATATGCTGTGAAGATTTCACTTCTCCCTGAACTCATGACTAATCTTTATATCCTATCATTATATGTCAGTTTATAGTTTTTACAATTCAGTATATATCATATAATAGAGATTTCGTTATGATTTTCTTTAAAAAATATCTAATTCCAATCATTTTCTTCAAATCCAAAAACTCTAATCTCATGATAATGGCTGGTAAGTTGATCTTCTCCTTTGAAAGAGATTTGACCTCTAAAGTGATTGATTTGGGTAATAATATACTGTTTGGGATGGGTTTCAGTACACTTGAACTGTCAATGGATGGCCATAAGATAATCAATTTAGATGCTATCAAGGAATTCCCCCCTGTAATGGAATTAATTATACGGACAGGACATGTTCTTCCTATTTCTAGTGATGAAGAGAAGAAATATAGTTGACTGTTAAGCCCCCTACCATAGTTAAATCTATTTTTGAGGAGGGATTATGCTCTAGGATCTCTTTTACTAGTAAAAATCAGAGAAAGAACTAGTTGAGGAGAGTAAGAAAGAAATCGAGGAAAATTATGGCAGCTAAAACTCTGGGTAATATAGAGCCTGAGGCTATCGAGGAGTTATCTATTCCTGCTTCCTCTCCCCTCCTTAAGGGGAGTCAATTTTACCCCCTCGCTGCATCTCAAGAAGAGGAGAGGGTAGCTAGGATAGCAAGCTCTTTGACATGCCCAGTTAACTACTCAACCAAAAGGACTCCTAAGGAAAACATCTCCGAAGGACAAGAACATTAAAGAATATAATCCACACTTGTGCTGCCCAGTCAGAACAAACAAAGGAAGAATACATGAGACAGTTGAAGGGAGTTATCTCCCATCGCTTCTAGAAGGAAAGTTTGAAATATGAAACATCTAAAGCCAAGAACTTAATCCCTCAACATGTTAGGAAAAATAAGAAGTTTATTCGACCGCCAGCCACTTTTGAATTGATTGATGGATATAAATGGGTGTCATGCCCTCCATCTTCCAAAATGGAGGGTATCACATTTACTGGGTCTGAGAGAGGCCACCATCCTACTGGTAGGAGATCGGTCCCTTCTCCAAAATTCTAGCAGTTGGCCTTAGTGGTGTTATAAACTAAACAAATTCCTGAAGTTCAAAGAATAGTGGATGTTAAGGGCAAGAGGCCCAAGTTTCCTGAGAAAAGATTCACTCCTAAAAAGAATAAGTTGAATATTCCTCCACCGATCTTCAAAACACATAGATGCTCGTGCTGATGTCCAGGTTTCTATAGTAGATAGTGTTCCCATTGCAAGTTCAGTTAATGTTTTGCTTATCGACCCTGCTGTTATTTTGAATAGTCTTTTAAGTCCATTTATTATTCCTAGGCTCTTTATTCAGGGGTTTGAGGACCTTACCTTACCTTATGTAGGAGTTATTACTCTTCAAGATCCTTCATCACCTGTTAAGGTATGTGTCTCTCACCCAGTAGAGGATGCCACCCATCTAACTACCAGTTTAGGAATAGTTGAGGGGGAAGGGGTAGATTTAGACCAAGAGATGGTTAATAAGTCAGCTTTAGAATTTCATACAGGTGATAAACCCAAACTTTAGGCCATTATTTCTAAGTTATAGTCAGATGAACATTTTGATATGGTGGATTATAAAGGGTACTTACCTCTTGATCCTGAATCAATAGGGGAGAGATTGATCGATGAGGTAGTATAAGAGATAAGGAATATCCTATAAAAGAAAGAAGGAATATCAAAATTCAAGTAGAAGAGGATAAACCTACCATTAGTATTTGCATGGTTGAGACTAGAGGATCTAACAAGAAAATTTAACAAATCAAATGCTAATCTAGTAAAGAAAAAGGTCTAGCAGCAGTTGAGTCAAATTCTGATAAGTTAGTAAGAATTAGAGATGAGCAGCATATAAAGAACCTGGAGAAAAGTTACAAAAATGTTGTTACAAGTTAGAGAATTGCAAGAATGATTAGATAAGTCACAGGAGGCCCTTTAAAACTATAGTGGTTTGCTCAAGAAATCTCTAAAAAGGCTAAAAGTTATAATCCAATTCTAAAGCACTTGAGTCAGTGCCAGTAGTCTCTCTTTATTTGTGAGAGACACTTCTAGTCCAACCTACAGTTCTTATAGTTCTTCTAGAACCACCTCAGAAAGATCTTGAGCAACTAATTGAAGATCATGTAAGGGAGGCCTTAGCCTTTTCGCAAGGAGCTGCATCTATTCCGAAGGGTATACCCTACCCCAAAGAATATAATTTAGTTCCTTATCCTAAGGGCTTTGTGACACCATCTTTTAAATTTTTCACTGGTATTGAAAACCCAAGACAGCATATGGCCCACTTTCAAGCAAGTTGTTGCAACACAGGAGGGTCAGATGCTCTTCTATTTTGTCAGTTTGTTTGTTATTTCTCAGTCATTTCTTTTGAATGGTATATCGATCTGCCCAACAGTTTAGTGAGAACCTTTAATGAACTAGAAAATCTATTCTTAAAGATATTTTTTGGAGTGCAGCAGCGCACCATAGTGGGCGATCTTGTCATTGAAAAGCAAAATTTGGGGGAGTCTTTGGTTGAGTACATTCTGAGGTGGTGAAACCTCTCGATGAAGTGTGAACCCTAGTTACAAGAGTAACATGCCATGGAGATCTTTCTAAAGAATATTCATGGCCCGATTACTTTTCTCTAGAAGGGTTTCACAATCAAAACTTTTTGAGAAACTTCTAAATAAGGATAGTAATTTGTTAGAAGAGGCTCATAGGATGATATTCTTACGAGATCATTCTGATGAAAAGAAGGGTCCTAAGTTGGTGAAATCTTTTGAGAAGAAAACATTAATCTCATAAGTTAATAAAGGAAAAAAAAGCTAATTGTTAGTCAGCCCAGTGCTCCTCCACCACAGCTACCTCAAAAGAAGCCATTCCAAGTAAACCCTCAGTTTGTAAGAGATCCCACCTTCATCCCTCTTAGAGAGCAATTAGTAAAACCTTATCCAATTAAGAGGGAATTAGTGAAGAAGGATTTTAGGAGTTTGTTGAAGAAACCAGATTTTTATTTGCCAGAGGCTAAACATCCAGATGATGAACATAAAAAAAAATGATCCAAGTATTGTCCTTACCACAGCATAGTGAGTCACCTAATCAAAGACTGCATCATTTTTAAAGATTGGGTAGAGAAGAACTTCAGGAAAGGTAACATCATCATCCCTATGAAATATTTGGTAGATCCAGAACAAGCTTCAATCAATACTATCTCTGGTAATACTCTTAACACTTCTTTGTATATTAAAGATGGTTGGGACTTTTGCTTTGTCTCGGGCATTTAAAATTTTGATTAATAAGAATTTTTTCCTTTCTCAATAGTTGACCACGACAGCTTAGTTCTTGATTTGGGAGGTTGACCTGGATGCTTCACATAAGGATGTTGAGCAGCTTCCCTCTCTAGTAGTCATAGGAATTATTGTACTACATGAAAAAGGAAAAAATAGATGTTTCTATAGAGAGGAAGTGTATAGATGAGAGATGTATTGGAGTGGTGAATGGTGGTATAAAAACTCTTTTCCCTCTCCTGTTATCTGACTTTTACTTTGCTCCATCAAAGATAAAGGGTTAAAAGATTAATAAAAACATCATTCTATCTCTATTTTGATGATTAACCATGAGTCTGAAATGCAAGTTAATGATTCTTCTTCTCTGAGTCAAAATTCTGGTTAGATCAATATGAATGTTCAATAATTTGACCTTTCTAAATTGACCTTTCAAGGAGATGTCTAATTTAAACCCTAATCAGAAAGTGACTTCCCTTATATTGATTTTCAAGGAAGTCCTATCATGATAGACTTTTTAGATTCTGACTCCCTTTTAGGAAATGATGATCCAAAGCCTATGGTGAGCTTAGACACTGCCTTAGTTTACCCTTCTGAAGATATCAAGTAGGTGCAACTTCATGGCGGTAAAGTCTTACCCCCTATAAAGGCAAACGAACTATCTATAAAGATCCAGATCCAAATTCTCCTCAACAATCCAATTTTCCTTTGATTCCTTTAGGTTTTTAATGTTTTGTTCCTAAGATTGATTACAATATTTTAGCTCATCTTAGGAAGCTGTCAGCCAAACTGAACATCTACGATGCCCTCCTTCTCTCCAAATAAATGAGGGAATCTTTAATTAAGGCACTTCTTGATCCCAAGATTTTCTTAGCTAAATTAGCTTCATATCTAAGAGAGGAGGCACTCTATTTTAAAGAAATCCCTGGGGTAACATTTTAAGATAAAGATATACTTATAGGAATTGCCTACCATAATTACTAGCTTTATATTACCGTAGATGTAGCAATTTCAGATCATTAAGAGTTCTTGTAGATCCAGGTGAATCGATGGATATAATGAATATAAAAACCCTTGTATACCTTAGATTTTATACTAGCAAGCTCTCAACTATTAAGTTGGTGCTTCGTAGGTTCAATTACCCTTCTTCTAGAGATAGGAGAGTTGAAGATTGAAGCGAAGTTTCATATAATTAAATCAACAACATCCTTTAATGAACTCCTAGGTAGGCCTTGGATTCAAAAATAAATAATGTTTTTCAATCTACCCTGCACTAATGCGTCAAGTATCAACGAGACGGCATTGAACATGTGATCAAGGCTGAATTGCAACCATTCTCAAATCGTGAAATGGAGATCTTTTAAGATGCTATATATTTAATACCAAAATGGACCTCATCTAATTCTAAATTTGAGATCAAAATTGAGGAAAAAAATGGGGTGGACGAGTTTCCAACCAAAGTCAAAAAGAAAAAGAAAAAGAAAAAAGAAAAAGAAGAGGATAAAAAATCAAGAAATGATATAATCAGTTAGTGAAGTGACCTTGATATTATTGTCATTAGTCCTCCAAACACGTTGCCTCAAAGAGGTGGGAGGATGGATTTTAAGGGTACGTGGTCAAGGTCGTGCTTCACTAGAAAGAAGAATAACCCCCATATATATTGATCCTATATCGAGTTCCGATGATGAGTAAGAAAGATGGGGTGTTGTGATTACTTTCAACTACCAGAATAAAAATACTCCTCTAAAGTTTGATCTCACTTTAGGTCAGGACAGTGACCCTGAGGTTGATATTCCAAAGATTAAAAGTGACGAGCCTAAATTAACAATGCATGAAAAGATTAGTAAATGGATTGAGGCCCTTTCTGTTGTAACTTAGTTTTCATAACTATATTTTCATATCATGTGTATTTTTAATGATTCCAAAATATTATTGTATTGACTACTATTTCTCCTAACATATATTGGAAATATTACCTTTGTTGTTTGTGTGTACTAACATTTTAGGGAAATCATACTCTAGATTGCTAAAGACTTCAAGTTAGATTAGATTAGGGTTTATAGTTTTTGAAGTCTGTACTTTTTATACTTTTTTTGAGTTTGAGAGAGAGTTATTGTAATTAAGTAATCGTGCACACACACACTAGGGGAGTGTAAAAATTTATAATTCTTAAAACTAATCATGATGTATGATTTTAGATCATATGTGATGATTTGATCTAAGGGTTTCTCCAGAATGTAGTAAATCAAACTATACTAGGAAAATTTTCTAAGTCTTATTTGTATTGTACAAAGTTACCTTCGTATAGATAACTTATAGAGTATGAAATAGATACATACAAGTTTATCCTGATGAACTCCTTTTTTTTTTTTTTTTTTTTGAACTGTTAATACTGTATGATTTTAGGTTCGCATAGATGACATACAGAGTAAGAAATGGTTGTATATATATTTGTCCATATGAATAAGTAAAAGTTTTGAACTGTTCGTACTATATGATCATAGGATCGTACATATGACTTCAATAGTATGAAATGGACTCATCCATCTTCATACCAAATAAAATATGGTTTGATTAAAACATATCATACTGTATGATATGGGTTTCATATAGTATATTATCCAGAGTATGAAATTGATTTGTATTGAATTTTACCATATGAATCTGTTTAATTTTTGAACTGGTCATACTATACGATGTATGTTTGTACACAGATTAATCAGAGTATAAAATCAGTTCATACTGGATCATACAAGAAAATTTTGAACTATTCATACGTGTGGTCGTTGATCGTACTGTACGATCGTGGATGGTCAAATCGAAATTTTCAATTTTATGGGCGATTTTTTAAACCTTTCATATAAAAGTTCCTAAAAATTAATTGTGGAAGAATCCTTCTTCTTGTTTTCTATAAGAGCAAGTGTGGGAGGGCTTTGGGAGAGTGTTTGAGAGTGTGGAAAGAGATGTTGTAAGTGGAATTTGTGAAGGGTTCACAAGGTTGCCTAAAGGTGAGCATCTCTTTATAGGTTTTGTTGAATCTCTTCCTTACTTCTTTGTAGTTGCTCAAGAGAAGATCTTTGGAGAAGATCTGATTCTCTGCTAACACCAAGAGGGTGTGAAAGGTTGATAGTTCTCTAACGACACCAGGAGGGTGTGATAGTATGACGGTTCTCTGCCGATACTTAGATAATGTGAAAGGATGACGATTTTCTACCGACACTTGGAGAGTGTAAGAGGATGATGATTCTCTACCGACACTTAGAGAGTGTGAAAGGATGATGGTTCTTTGCCACACCAGGGATTGGTTGAAGAGAGGTGTTTTGTAAAAGGCTTCTCCGCCTTGTTGTGGGAGCAAAAGGAAAGTAACTTCTGTAATAGTGCAATACCTGAAGAGGGAGTCTTCAGGGAGAGGACAAAGGTATAGTTGGACCAAATCGCTATAAACTTATGTTATTATTGTACCACATTTTTTTTTTCACGGTTAATTTTTGTGGATAAAAAGTTTTTAGTTTGATTAAAATTTTTAATTATGCAAAAAATATAAAATAGTTTTCTATATAATTTCCAATAGGTTTTTTAAAAATTACCAATTCACCCCCCCCCCTCCCCCTCTTAGTTAGCATTGGGACAATTTCTATATGTCTAATAACCTACACATACTTTTAAGTGGCATCAGAGATAGGTGTCAAAAATTATGTTTTAGACAACTGTTTGAAAATGAACTTCGCCACTTTTAGAAACCATAACACACCTGAAGGGTATTCGATCACTAGACCTTCATTATTTGATAACATTCCTTTTGATTTTTGAAAAACACGTATGTTTACTTTTCTTCGATTGCATGATTATCAAATATGAATTTTAGTACAGGAAGGATACACTAGGCCAACCAGACTTGTAGATGACATTAGAACTGTAGATTGTAGGAGAAAAAGACTCAGCTTAGTTAAACACTAAATATTTGAACAATTTTTTTTATGCACTTAAAACTGAAGACTATATGTGTATCTCTACTTGTAAAAGTGGAAAAAAATTTATGATAGACTTTATATCACATATGATGGAACTAACAAAGTGAAACAATCTAGATTGAATATTTTGCTATATGATTATAAACTATTTTGCATGAAACTAAATGAATCAATCACTGACATGTATAAGCGTTTCACTCAAATAGTCACCTCATTTCATTCTTTTGGTAGGTAACTAATGAATGCTATGAAAGTAAATAAGATTCTTCGTTGTTTGCCTACTATTTATGATGCAAAAATTATTACTATTGTGGAATAAAAAGATTTAAATATTTATTCTATTGACAATCTTTTTGAATCACTAATTGCTCATAAGCAATGAGTGACTTAAAGTCAAATTGATACATGTGAGAAGTAAAAGGATATGAACATAGCATTGAAAGTGGATAAATAATAGAGTGATCAGTCTCAACCTGAGGATGAAGATGACATTGCCTTGATGATAAGGCAATTTAAGAGTTTTCTAAAAAGGATGCAAAGGGGATGTCAGCAGTGGAATAAATGTAAGTTCCATAAAAATGCTAAGGCTTCTAACGATATTATTTGTTATGAATGCAGGAAGCCTGGACATATCAAATATAAATGCCTGAATCTTAAAGCCAATCTTGGTAAGGAGAATACAACAACAACAACATCAAGCCTTTATCCCACTACGTGGGGTCGGCTACATGAATCCTTTTTCTCCATTGTGTCCTATTAAAAGTCAAATTCTCGATTAAATCTAATAAAGAAAGGTCATTCCTAATATTTTCTAACCAAGTCTTTTTAGGTCTGCCCCTACCTTTCTTAACATAAGTCAAATCTAATACCTCTACTCTCCTAACCGGGTCATCGCAAGGCCGCCGTTTTATGTGACCAAACCATCTAAGGCGACTTTCTCTAATCTTATCTTCTACTGGAGCTACTCCAACCTTTTCACGTATATGCTCATTTCGTATCCTATCTCTAAGGGTAAAGCCACTCATCCACCTGAGCATCCTCATCTCTGCCACACTTAACTTAGTATTATGCTTCTCTTCTAAAGGCCAACATTCAGCACCATAAAGCATTGCAGGCCTCACTACCATCTTATAGAATTTTCCCTTAAGTTTGAGGGGTACATTTCTATCACATAACAAGCCCGATGCATTCCTCCACTTCAACCATCCAACTTGAATTCTGCTGATAATATCCCCATCTATTTCACCATCACTCTGAACAATAGATCCAAGATATCTAAAACATTTACTCTTATTAATGACTTGATCACCCAAAGTCACAATCCCCTCACTAGGTTTATTACTACTAAAATTACACTCCATATATTCCGTTTTAGATCTACTCAAGCGAAAACCTTTAGACTCCAAGGTTGACCTTCATAATTCAAGTTTACCTTCAACTCCCTCTCTAATCTTATCAACAAGAACAATATCATCAGCAAAAAGCATACACAAGGGTACATCATCTTGCAAATGTCTAGTGAGAACATCCATGACTAAAGCAAAAAGATATGGTCTTAAGGCTGATCCTTGATGTAACCCAATCGAAATAGGGAAATACTTGGTCAATCCACCTTGTGTTTGAACACAAGTAATAGCTCATGCATACATATCTTTAATGATTTGAATATAAGCATTATTGACTCCTTTCTTTTCAAGAACTCTCCATAGCACTTCTCTTGGAACTTTATCATATGCTTTTTCTAAATCAATAAATATCATATGTAGATCCTCCTTATTTTCTCTATATTTCTCCATCAAACCTCTTAATAAATGTATGGCTTCCATAGTCGACCTACCCAGCATGAATCCAAATTGATTTTGAGAAACATTAGTATCACGCTGCAACCTATGCTCCATAACTCGCTCCCATAGTTTTAAAGTATGACACATTAACTTAATACCTCTATAATTCGCACAATCTTGTGCATCACCTTTATTCTTAAAAATAGGAATTAACACACTCATTCTCCACTCATCTGGCATCTTCTTAGTCTTCAAAACAGTATTAAAAAGTTTAGTAAGCCATGAAATTCCTTCATCTCCTAAGCATTTCCACACCTCTATTGGAATATCATCAGGTCCAACAGCTTTTCCACCCTTCATTTCCATTAAAGCCTCTCTAACTTCAGAATCTTGGTAAGGAGAATGTGGAGGAAAAAACAAAAGTGAAGAAGAAAAAGAGGGGATTACATAAAGCATTTTAGGCAGATTCATCTTTAGAATCCTTAGAAATATAAGTATAGGAGGAAGTCACCAATCTATATTTGATGGTCGACAAGCTTGATAAGTTAGATCAAGAAGAGGCATGTGACTTAACCTATGAAGAGTTATTTGATGTTTATGAGAAAATTCATAATGCATATAGAAAACTCAAAAAGATGCATGTTAGTTTGAATTTAGATTTTCTAGAATTATAAAAAAAAACATGAAATCCTTAGGAAAGATCATGCACAAATTGATAGCAACCACATGAAACTATTAGATTAGTTTGATGAATTGAAAAAAAAATAACATAAACTATTAAAATCATCCCACTCTAAACTTGAAAAAGATTTTAAAATATTTATGGATGAATCTGATAGTAGAGAGAATTATTTGATAGTTGACGATGCTATGTTACAAAGTACAAACTCATTTTTTAAAGCTAAATTAAAAGAACTTGAGGAAAATAGGATTCCACCCACACCTAAATAATTTTTCAATCCTGATAAGAAGCCAAAAATTTTAAAACCTAGAAAAAGATTATTTTATTCATGTAGGTTGATAAATCCTTTTCCTAGAGTTAAATTTTTTCTTAAGGAATGATTAATCATATATATCACACTTACACTATTCATAGTAAATCATATTTAGTGTGGAGACCAAAGATGCATAAAATAAAGCTATATCAAAACCATCTAGATTATTTTGCAAAGAGGAAACCCAAACTTATTCGGGTTCCTAAGATTAAGTTTGATTATCTGTGTAGAAAGATGCTCCATATAATACCTCAAAGAGCATTTAGTACCTGGACAGTAAGATGTTTCGAAGTAAAATATGACTAAAGAAACTACATAATTCATATGCTAGAAGCCAGGAAGGAGGCAAGTTCTACTTGGAGACCAATACACTAGAAAAGTGGTTTGCATAGGTATGATTGAACTGAACAATTTTTCATTAAAAATGTTACTTGTGAATTCTTAAAGTATTATATTGTTGAGTATTTATCAGCTATGTAATAAGGGTTATAGTATAAAATTTTTCCCACTAGTTTGTATAATAACCAAAATGAATTAATAATTTGAATGAAATTAGGGTAGATAATGTGTACATGATTATTTGAATTATATTAAAATCTCTTAATGATTATTCAAAAATAATTTTTTATTTTTTGTTTTTTTTTTTTTTTTTTCCCTGTTGAATCATGTTACGACATAAGATATTTTTGTCACGCTAGCAATGAAAAATCTCGAAAAATTACCCAAAATGAACTTATTAGAGGAATACCAAAACTAGACATCTTACTTAAGAATTATTATACAATGATCATTATAAAATTTAACTTTAAACTCAATTTAAGCATAAAGAAGAGGAACTTGTTACCAATTTTGATGTCTCAAAAAATTATTGTATTTGTGAAATATCATGTCATTTAGGAGAAAGAGATTCAAATGCTTTATGATGCTCCCTAGAGGAGGGAGGTATTGAGAATGATAATTTCCACTTGGTGAGAGGACCATGAGAAATAATTGATGGAGAGGGAGAAAGGATAGATTGGTAAAAAGAGAATATGACGAGGAAGTGTACATTAAGAGAAAAGTGAGGGAGGGATGGCTCTTTTAATTCTAGTTCTTGCTTCAATAGTTTGTAATAATTACCATTCAACCCTATAGATGTAGTAGTTCAAGAATTCAAGATAAGATTAAACTAATTTTATTCAAATGTAAATAAATACTTTAATAATCCTATCATTTAATTAAAAATTAAGATAATACTAATAATTAAATAAAATAAAACTAAAATAAATTCCAAAATAATCCAAAATATAGAATTATTTGTGTGTGTATTGTGCGGTAAATAATTCAACTTTCCATCATGATGCGCTTTTTGGTTAAGGTTGACTATGAAAAGAATGATAATAATATGTAGATTACATTGGTCATTGGATTTATCATAATTTTCTCTTATCATTATCAATAGCCTTTGCCTAGTTGATTTGGATTCACTTTATAATCTTCATTATTTGTTTATTCATATTAATTGTTGCATGAAATGTTAAAACCATTTTAGGGAATGTTTGATTGCTGAAAATGAAATGCATAGTAAAACGGAATACAATGCAAAAAAAAAAAGTATTTGAACTATTTGGAGTTATTTGGATGAGTGTAAAATAAACACAGGTGATTGTTTTTTTTTGTTGGCTTGAAATAAAAGAAATGTAGTAAAACCATAGTGCTAGTGGCCGGAGGTGGTGTTAGAAGGTGTTTGGTGGCAACGATCAGTGGCAACAACAGAGTCTAGGGGTGTAGGTGAGTCAAGTTAACTCATGAGTCTGCTCGAGCTTGGCTTGATTAATGGCTCATGAGCTGAGCTCGATGAGTTAACGAGTCATGCTTGAGCTAACCTCAACTCTACTCGTAGCTCTTGAGTTGACTCTTTTAAAAAATGTTACTATAAAATACACTTAAAATATTAGAACTTAATAGTTCAAGTATAAGTCATTAAAAATATTTAAAAATTATATCTCACTTTCTTATATCAAGTGATTCTTTATTATTTTTCTTCTAATTTCTTATTCTTTTAATTATTTTATTTTAATAATTACTTGAATCATATCATTTTATCTTTTTATCATAAATGAGTTAGCTTTTGATTTGGCTTGAAGTTGTAAAATTAAGCTTGAACTTGAGCTCCAACTCGATTAATTAATCAAGCTCAAGCTAGGGGTAACCCGAGCGCAGCCCGATATGTTTACATCTCTAGTGGAGTTAGCTTGCAGTTTATTTTGGATTTCAATTGAAAACAGGTGAGTATAAAATACATTAAAAATGAACTATGGAGTGAAAAATAATTAACCTAAAATCTACTATGCATTCCTTTTTTTTTTCAAACCAAACCAAAATTTTCAGACTCCTGCATTTGGAATATTTTGCATTTATTTTTTTAGCAAACTAAATTACCCATCTTTTTACGCAACTTCTATTCATGTAACCTTTGGTCTACACTTGATATTAATTTGACATACCCATTTTTACCATTTTCTCTGCATGTGCAAAATACCTACATTTTAGTTGACATAATCTCTTCTAGTTGAAATTGAAACTTCAAACTGTTTACTCACTTGTTTGACCCTTGCCTTTAATACATCTATAAAATAAGATTATGGTATTTATGAGTGGGTAGGTAAATGCATTCCAAAGTGTAACAACTTGTAATCTGAAATTGTACTTTCCTTTTTATAATCCATTATTCTAAAGATTTTAATTAGAAGGCATGCTATATTAAAAAGAGATCATTTTAGTCACAACACTCTTATTTGCGTAGGCCTCTTTTGACACTTGTCATTCATTTTTCAATATTTTCATTCTATAAAACTTCTTCATTAAGTACTTTGTAACTTAGTTTAAAATTGTGCAATAAAAAGCTTTCCTCAAGGCCTTCATTAGCACAATTTTGAAAAAAAGAAATACCATAAGGTGTACGCCTTATGTTGTCTTTGGAGGTGTATGCCTCAATGGGTTTGAGGTGTGCCACAAGGTACACCTTGTGTAATTTGTAAGAGATGTAGGTCTCAAAAATTAGGGTTTAGATTATTTAAAATTTTTAATTTATAAATTTAATATACAAAACAAATTATATTTTATTATTTCTCTACATCTAAACCTAAAACAAACAAAATTGAGAACTAGAATTACACCGGTCCTCAACTCCTAGTCACATGCTGCACTCGCTCTTGTTGCCATAATTGTGAATTGCTAATGGCGCACCATGGCATAAAGGTCTCTTTGGAGCCATGACGCATAGCACGACATGACGTGCTATTTTGAACATGGCATAAACTATATAATAATTATAAAAAATAAACATGAAGTTGAAATATCATTAAATTGAAAGACAATTTATCATAATAATGAAAGGCAACCATAATAATGCATAAGTTCAAGTAAACAACACCTCAAATATCTTCTAATTCAAATTATTACAATCATTTTTTTAATGGATAATGTTTTATAAGAAAGATAATTAACTAGTTATTTTAGATTATTATGATATAAACTTCTTCGTTCAGACTTCGAAAAATGTTCTTCTCCCTCAATGCCTTTTTATTCTTGAATCGTTTCACCAATATGAAAAGAAAATTACACGTTGAGAAGAAATGAAATGCAAAAAAAAAAAAAAAAAAAAAAAAAATTAGAAAGCACCAAAGGTATAATCTGTTGGAGAGGAAGATTAGTCAATACCTATATAGCTATAGCGGTGAAATAAGTCGGACAATAGATCAACAGTGGCGAAATCACATGAAGGAAGAAAAAAGACAACGAAGAAAGCAGTTGCGGAATCACGTGATTGAAGAAACAGATGAGGAGGAAATAGTAGCGGTCTCACGTGATGGAAGAAACAAACAGACCAAAATTAGACGAAGGAGAGGGAAACGAAATCAGATGAACGGCTCTGACATACACTCGCACACCGTTGCTTCCTTTGTGTGCGTCGAAAAGCTCGGGAGTAGGCTTGTTTGTTCGTTACCCACGAACGTTCGGGGTTAGGGCAAAATATTTATAAAACTTAACTAATATTTTAATCATATTTTAAAATTAAATGTTATATTATCTTATAAATTTAAAATATAAATATTAAAAAAATATTTATATCTATAATAAAAAAATAGAGCGCTATTTTGCGCAATGTGCCATGCGCCATTGCGTGCACATGGTGCAAATAGCACGCGCCATTTTGAACATTTGTGCCGCGCCATTCATTTAGCGTTGTAGGTGCGCTGCGTCGTATGCCATAGCATGTGCTATTTTGCGCCATTGACATCTATGCTTGACGCTGCTTGCACTTGCAATTGCAATTGCGGAAGATGGAGAAAAGAATGTATCTTACTATATTTAGATTCTAATGAAGATTCACAAAGTGATGAAAATATGGGAGACTTTTGTATTCATAAATTATACTCTTAAGGACTTAGGCAAGTTATTTATGTTGAATTGAGAGAGTGAGTTTATTGTTATGATCTTACTTTGACTATCTATGATTTTATTTGATATCTTAATTTGATGTTAATGTGTTATTTGTTATTCTATATTTTGTATTAATTTAATAGTTTAATTTTGATGTTTGTGCCTCAAAATGGCTTGAGACTTGCGCTGTCTTATGGACAAAAAATGCTGCAATACTTGATTGCTCAATTTCAACCTTGCTTTGTAATATAAGTAACCTGGCTTTGTATTTACACTTGGGCTTGCATATGAGTTGGGCAGGTTATAATGTGGAACCACTTCTGCTTGATAATAAAAAAGTTAAAGCATGCACACCCTTGATTTCCCCTGATGTATTCTTTTTAAACAATCTTGCGTAGCTCTACAAACAACAACAACATCTGACTTTTTCTTTGGAGGAATATGTAATTACCCTGGACGGCATTGGATCTAGTATTACTATTATGAAAACATGATGGATAAATCAAATTTGTTTGTTTTCTTTATATTGATATTGTTAAATTTAGAGAACTGAAGAGGGAAAAAAATTAATTTTTTTATACAAAACTATCCCTATTTATAGATCTATGCAAGATATCATATTAAAAAAAATAAATAATTACAGAATAATGCATAATTTTCCTAATATAATCATTCTTAAATCAGCCATCCGAATATGGAAGGTGGTTGGCATGATCCTGGTGAGCCTCCCACGAATTCCATCATGGTCATAAGATCAAGAGCCATTTTTTATACAAAACTATCCCTATTTATAGATCTATGCAAGATATCATATTAAAGAAATAAATAATTACAGAATAATGCATAATTTTCCTAATATAATCATTCTTAAATAAGCCATCCGAATATGGAAGGAGGTCGGCATGATCCTGGTAAGCCTCCCACGAATTCCATCCTGGTCATAAGATCAAGAGCCAAGAGACGGTTTGCATGGTTGGGACCGTATTTGACACTCGCCCTCAAGATGGGGAGTACAAATGTCATTTCTCTCTTAGTAATCATTCCCATAAAGGTAGAGTTATCAAGTCCCTTTTTTTTTTTTTTTTTTTTAGGAGTTATTAAGTCCCTTGATGTATCATATAATCCTCCATTTGGTCATAACTTTGAGAGGAATTAGCTTCAGACATTGCGGCGGAAATTGATAGCAATGAAGTCTATATCAATCAAGCTTGCAAGGTTCATGGCAATAATGAAGGCTGCGTTAACAATACCCCTCAAGATATCAGAAATGGAAATAAAGGCTGGCGGTGGGACAATATGGAAAGTGGATAATACCCCTCAAGATATCAGAAATGGCAATAAAGGCTGGTGGTGGGACAATATGGAAAGTGGATTAATTATCCTTTGGGTTTGTCTCCCGCTCGGTCTCATGAAAAGGCCAACAGTGAAAGCATGACAGTACACAAAAAAAAAAAAAAAAAAAAAAAAAAAAAAAAAAAAAAAAAAAAATATATATATATATATATATATATATATATATATATATATATATATATATATATATATGATTTTAGGGTTGCGGCAAGCTTTAGGGACAGCAGCAAAAAAAAATTGTCTCAAGCAGCTTAGCACTCGACACGTAGATCTCATCCTTCCGAGGCTGTTTGATCGAGCTAGCCTTTGCCCCAATGCAAATCAGTCGTCCGCCTCCACTCGAATAGACTCCTATTCGATCGGCCCCATATAGGCGCACACAATGTTTCTACCCAAATGGATTTGACTCGATTTTTCTTGCTTAATCCCTTTGGTTTGTTTGCAGGAGGTCCTGCATTATACTTCTTTAACTTCTACTCAGTCTTCTTTGGATGTTGCACGCAGGAATGAATACCAAGCCTGATGTCGCGGTTCCCAAGAGGCCTTGGCCGCTGTCCAGACACACGATTTCTCATCTGTTCAGTTGCACGCACGCGAGAGGAGGCTTTCGCTCGGCTTCGCATCGGCTCTTCCCTAGATGCACGCAAGAGAACCCCTCAGTCTTGGATGCACGAAAGAAGCAGAATGACTAGTATTTCTTAGAATTCTAGGCAATGAAGTCCGGTGGGAGGACCAGTATTCCTCAGAATTCCAACAATGAATGCTAGCGGTGGGAACCAGTACTCGTTATAATTCAAGCAATGAAGGCCGGCCATGGAAACTTTTATTCCTCAAAATTCTACAATGAAGGTCGGTGATGAGAACTTATGACGACATGCATGTTGACTGGATTTCACGTAGATGCGGAGGACGCGATAAATTTTGAGGGCTCGATAAACGAGATGAATGCTATCTAGACGCACAGTCTCTCGTCCATACGCATGCTCTTGCTTGGCTCTTCTCGGTTTCGCCCAAGACACGCGAGAGGAGGCTACTGTGTGTAGCATGCTTCAAGGATGTACGATCCCTCTTGGTTCCGTTCCAGACACAAGGGAAAAATCTTTCGTCCACAGGCCTCTCTCGTTCCGTTTGGTCGTACACATGCAAGAGCAGTTTACGTGATGTTTTTCTCTCTCGATGGAACGCAGAGACCGCAGGGTTCTTGCTTGACTCTTTTAGATGAGACGCACGAGTCGTTCATCTCTCTTGATTGAACGTAGAGATCGCGGGATGAAGCACTCTCCCTTCTCTCAGTTGGATGTAAGCACGAACAAATAAGCCGGGAACCCGCTTCCTTTTGTTTTTGAAGGGAAGGCCCTATAGTAAAAAATACTCAGAATTCTATCCAAGAAGGCTCTAATTCCATTGTTAAATTCAGAGAATTAGAGAGGAAAAAGCTTTAATTTTATTTATATAAAAAACTGTCCCTTCTTATAGGTCTATTTAGGATATCATAATAAAGAAACAAATAATTACAAAATTATGTATAATTGTCCTAATATAATCCTTCCTAAATCAGCCACTGGAATATGGAAGGAGATCGGCGTGATCTAGGTTAGCCTCACACGGATCCCCATCCTGGCTATAGGATCAAGAGCCAAGGGACAACTAGGATGGCTGTGATTGTATTTGACAGATAGAATTAATGATTACTGCAAATCTAGGTTCCTTCTGTCTATTTGTTCATATTGATTATTTTTAGAAATTTGATATGCAAAACTTGCTATTTCCTAGGTGCTAATTTTACAATTGTTCTTCTAGCCTATCCATTAGATGTTGAGTTGTTGAGGGAACCCAGCAAGATATTGGAGTTTCTTGAGGTTTTGTTCCACCAATTAAAACCTACTATTATGCATTTCAATAGCCCACTTGAACTCTGTAGATTTAGAAATATCTTAAGCCTTTGATCATTTACATGTTCCACTACTTCAACACCTACCTTGATGATCCTTGGTTTTATATCTCTAGTTCAACTTGAAGAGAGAGGGAGGAAATATCTATTTTCAAATTTTTTTCTTTTGAATCTTAGTCACTTTGCCAAGAATCTAAAAATTTTAGATTGATTTTTTGCACATTCTAGTATGACTACATATTTTATAGTTATTTTGGCACATAGATATGATTTGACTTGACACATCCCAAGTGCATGTCAAAAGATCGAAAGATATTTCTTGTGCATTATATGAGTATTGCTTATTTTCTGTCTCCTAAAGGGTAGGGACCTCTTTGACCTTCCCCTTCTATTTTTTTTTTTTTTGGATTGGAGAGTATCAATTTTTCCCTTCTTGTTATTTGGTAAAACATATGCGGCAATATAACACTTCTTTTGTGGCCATAGTTTTTAACTTGCTTCCTTTTTCTGGAGGAAGTGTTGTTGTTGGTACTGAAGCCCTTGGACTCGGACAGTTTTCTGAATTTTGCAATCCAATTTTGTAGTTCTTGATAGGTATTTATTAAAGTCATGTAAAGGTTTTGGGTTATTTGTCCATCAATGTTTTTTATAAGGAGTTTAGCAATAAGATTTTCAATGAATATTTGATCACACCAATCGTTTAGATTCCACCATATTGTTATATATTTTTAGTGAAATCTCATCCCTCCTTTTTTTGAGGGTGAGATTTATGATTATTATCATTTAGGAGTAATTTGTGAATTATTTATGGAGCATCATTCCAAGTACTGAGACTTTTTTTAACAAAGCTATTAGGTAATTTAGTGTACCACTTGAAAACAATATTAGTTAGGTTGTAGACAAAACTAACATGGCAATAAGTTATCATTTTCTCCAGTGTTGCTATAATAAATTGGGTTATACACTATCTGGGATTTTTTTTACTTAGAACAAGAGTTGAATTTTGGCAAAACATATCTCATGGGATATTGTACTTAATTCGGTTGGATACATTCAACCTTTATCCAGGGCTGTCAAATACGGGTCATGGGTCGGGTTGGGGTCCAACCCGACTTCGACTCGCCAAATTTTGACACGACCCGAGTCTGGGTTCGGGTCACTTTTACGAACCCGACTTGGTTCGGGTCAACCCGACCCGACCTGGAATGCAATAAAAGAGCTTCAATTTTTTTTTACATCTTGATGGTTGATTTGCATCACAAAACAATTGGCAAGTAAAAAATTAAATACAAGCTCAATTTTTTTTTTACATAATACATAACACAGTACATTACAATTACTAAATTACATAACATAAATTACAACTTACAAAGTCTAAATTACAAACTCTATAATTTAAAATTACAAGCTCAAATTACAAGTTAGAAGTGCAAATTCATACTCTTCAGTCTTCAAGTTGAATTCACTGCAAAAGACAAAATGTCTTACAAGCTTAAAAAATCTTAAACATACATAATTCTAAATTTTGATTCATGAGACAGTGCAATTAAAAAGCTTTAATAAATAACTCAAATAAACCCTCCAACTCATTCAACAATTAATAAAAAGTGAGAAAATATTGAATATTTGATATTTCTAAATTCTAATTATTTATTAGACTATTACCATCTAAGGAGGCATTTAACAATTTGCGCTTTGGATTTAGCTTAATAGAGTTATAGAGTATTTGCTCTTCATCAAAGCCACCTGGTTGCAATAGTATATTGGATATACCCCAACGGCTCTCACTTTCAGTTTAGAGGGTTTCTTATCATAGCTTAAGCTTTATTAACAATCCACCGCCCATAGGCCACAACCCATAGAGATAGGCCAACTGGCCAACATGATAACATCATTGCAACTACAGCAGGTTAGCACTCAGCAACCATCACATAGTTTGGGAAAGCCATAACAGACTAACAAAGTTCGGGAAAATGGAAAACCTCAAAGAGTCAAAGGCACAAACAACAGGCCAACATGCAACAATAACAAAAATACCATAATAGAAATCAAAACGAGTGATAACTTATAAAAGCATCCAAGCATAAGTGAATAACAGCATAAGCCACAAGAAAATAACATAAAGTCATAAACAGTGAGAGGTGCAACAACCACAGATATTCAAATAACATTTCACTTAATTGTCTTTATGAACTCCATTAATAACAGAACTATCCCCAGATTCTCCTTGAACTTGCTCAACTGTTAAATTTAGAATATCCTCCGTCACAACTTCGTTCAGGATCATGTAACACTGCAGCAAAGAGAAATGTAAACTTGATTAAATACTTTTCTCTGGTAAAATATATTAATTTAAGGGTTGAATGATATTGCACCCCGATAGATATACAAACCAATCTTTTGTACAAACCAAAGCCCAACAATGTCATGTTTTAGTACATGTCGATACTGATCTAGAATTCTACTACTATTGTTGAAGGCACTTTCGGAGGCCACTATTGTTATGGGAATACACAATACGTCACGAGCCATTGCAGAAACCTCGAGGAACCTATAGTGATTGACTTTTCAAAAATGTAATATATCTAGCTCTATTCTCCTATCAAGTTTGGGTTCATCGAGATATATTTCCAATTCTAATTTTTTAAGCATAATGGCTTCATCTTGAAATGAGTCAAAATCCTGTTTGTGAAAGTTATGGTTGAAAGATAGAGTAACTATATATAATATATGGAAAAACAATTGCAAAAACACAAATACCTGAAGAAACTGTGACTTTATTACAATAGAGGAAGAGCTACTTGATACATTAGAATGTCTCGTAGTTGCACTTGATCCAACCACGGATTCAAGATTCCCACAACTTCTTGTGTAGTTTGCAAACAATGCGAACAATTTATCTTTTACTTTTTTAAGTTCATACACATAATCACCCTCATACAACCTCCTATAGCACCATTCAACGAATGCAAACTTGTATCGTGGATCAAGAATGATGTTATTTGCTAAAATCACACTAAAGTCCGACCAATACTTCTCAAATTTTGTTATCATCTCTAAAGCCATTCTTCTTAAATAGTCAAGGCCATCAAACAACTCATGTTTCAATGCTGCATAGGCTGTTGAAATGCATGAAAAATAAAGATTCGCTGTTTGGTATTTGGTGCCAGATATAACACATGTGATATCATAGAATGGAGCTAAAAAGGTAGATATAGCTTCAATCCTCTCCCATTTTGTACAAGTTGGACAAGATCTATAATTTGAATCAACCAACTGTAGGTGTAGAAAGGCTCTTTTGTAGTAGATAGCGCTATCAAGTATTATGAAAGTGGAGTTCCGCATTGTCAGAACATCTTGCCGTAAGCCCTTTATTGTTTCCAAACAACTTTGCTTAGCACAATCAAGAAACTTTTGTTTACTAGCCTGAGACCCTTTAACATATTTTATGCTGTCTCTTATCTTTGAAATTAAACTTTCAATCTCCTTCAAACCCTCCTGAACAATTAGATTAACAATGTTAGCAGTACACCTGATTTGAAAAAATTCTCCTTCACTTAGAAGAGCACCACACAAATTAAGTTGATTTCTTAAGAAGTCTACGCAAATATTGTTTGAAGAAGCACTGTCCAATGTGATACTGAAAAGTTTAGAGTCTATTTTCCATTCAACCAACAGAGATTGCAACTTCTCGAACACTGATATACCATCATGAGGAGGTGGCATGAAAGAAAAACTAATGACCTTCTTATGTAAATGCCAAGCATTATCAATAAAATGCACAGTTAAACAAATGAATCCATCATTGTTTATTGATGTCCATAGATCTGATGTAACAGAAACTCTGCTATTGCACTTAGTTATCTGTGACCGAATATGAGAAACTTCTTTGGTGAATAATTTCTTACAATCATTCCTAACGGTATTTCTAGAAAATAATTGCACATCTCGATGAAGATAGGTTAAAAGTGCTCTAACACCTACCCATTCGACACATTTGAAGGGCAAATCATGCATAATGATGCAAGCAGTAAATAAATTATGAAATTCAGCTGAATCAAACTTATAATCACTCATAGAAATGGATGAATTCGAGAAGGTTTTGCAATATAAGTTGGCCTATATCACGCATATCCCTTCTCTTGCAATTTTGCAAGTAGTGCCTTAAGTTTCCAGTCCCATTCTTGCTATCGCATAGATATAATGCACCACATTTCTTACATTTGCACATTTGTTTTACCATCTTTAGGGTTAGACAACATCTCAAAATGACCCCAAACCGCAGAAACAACCCTTCTACGCTTCGCTTCTTAACTATTATTGAACCATCATTACATGCATCATCAGATGGCTCAACCACTTTCAGCAATGCCCACTTGCTTGTTCTCATCCAAAAATAACTCAGGAATGATGTTTGAATCCTCCATCTAGTGAACCAATTAAACCACATTATGCAGAGCAAAAATAATGTATTACAAGTACAACAATTACAACAAGAAGAACAATTATTTCATGTTTAACAATCCCCACCGGTTACCACAGACATACAACAGCAAGAACAACAATAACAGCATGCTGCATGTGCTAAAATTATATAGCAATACTGGCTTATAGCAGCTAAAAGAAAAAACCCTAACTGAATTTTTTTCCATGTACAACAAATTTGTATAACCCTTTAACAACATAATTGTCAAATGTAAATTGAGAAACCCATAAAATATACAAAGCCCTAAAAATCAAACAGAAAAAATGAAAAAAAAATTGATGCCCCAACTGCATAGATGCATAGCAAAGTCCCAAAGCCCTCAAATTTCAATGCAAAAAAGCCTAAAACTGAAAAGTCAAAAGGCCCGAACCCTTAAGATAGGGGATACGAGGAGAAATCTCAAAACAACAAAATCGAAAGTGTGAATAACCCTAACATCTAAATGCCAAAACTCAGAATAATATAAATGATAATACTGTAGAGACGCAGAGGGATAGAGTGTGCACACAACAAACTACAGGATTAAGATAGAGGACGAGGATCCGATGAGTAGAACTGAAGGAGGAGAGGAATGCAACAGCCAGCAAGGTGGAACCCAGAGAGACAGAGACAAGAGTCACGAGACTGCGAAAAGTTGAAATGAAATGAATTAAGACTACCGCTATACGTCTAAATGCCAAATGGCTAAACTGCTAAACCTAAAATGACACGAACTGCTTGCCGCATCATGTCAATTTCGGGTCTAAAATGGGTTTTTGGGTTGACCCGAACCCGACCCAAAAATTGAAATGGGTCAAAATTCTCGAACTGAACCCGACCCGTTTCGGGTTCGTGTTGACCCTAACTCGAAATTTTCAGGTCGGGTTCGAGTCGGGTTTTCGGGTTGTGACAAATATTGACACCCCTACTTTTATCCATTAGAGCTTCAATAGTTGTAGGAGTGACGATTGAGTTGATCTTTATGTTATGTTTAAGTGACCACCTCGACTTTCTGTTGAGTGGTCTGTGTCACCTCTTGCGGAGATTGTTGACTAGTTCTTGAATTGAAACTCAAAGGAGCAGTTTGAGTTCTACTTGCTTTGAATGCCGGATTAGTAGGTCTCAAGGGATTTGTCTAGTGGAGCAATTATTTGTTGGCATCTAATTGCCCCAATTGTACTAAGCTAACCAAATAGGTCTTTCATATGAGGCTCATTTTATTTATGTAAGCAAGTAACTAATTGATCTCTTGGTATCTAACATGTAGTTGATATTGCATTTTTTGTTTCAATTGCTTTATACCTTCAGAAGGATCTTTAACTTCACTGCATCCCTCTTGTTATTGCAAGGGTTCATTTTTCTAGCAGCAGTTGATTTAAACGTTGTCCTTCCACTTGTGAGGTTGAGGCCATTGTTTTGGTCATAAAGCCTTTAGGCTTTAGGTAGGTTGATCATGTACATGGGCAATCATGCAAACAACCTCAACCACCAACTGATCTATGCTTTCGGAAGTCTCCATCATTGTTAATATAGTAATCTTCATCATTGTAGGAGGAATCTTCTCATCCAAATGGCTTTGTTGCATGTACCTTCAACATCGATTCATTTTTAGTTTAAGAGTGATTTTTCTAGTGGTTATAGGGGAAGAAGGTTCTTCTTCGAAAACATAAACTTCCTCCTTAGTATATTATGCTGTTTGCTCATGTTATACTATTGTTTAGAGGATGGTCTTTGGTCATGATTTTGGGATTGCCACTTTGGTGCTTGCCATCTAAGCAAGTTGCAGTAGGATTTGAAAACTTGGGCTACTTCGAAAGTCATATTTTCCAAGATTTTTTAGTTGCGGGTCTCTAAAAGTTCAACTTGGGTTTAACACCCGAATGCTCATCGTGGGACTCTGAATTTGCTTGATGGGGCTTTGGCCTATATGATATGATTGTCATGACCTTCTGGCAATGAATATATGGGGATTATAATGCCAAGGTGTTGCACTCTAATGCTCATTGAGCAATTTTCTTATAGTGGTTAGCATTATGTTTAGTTTGGATAATCTTTTTCAGCATTTAGATGTTGACGTATACATTTTTTAAATTTTGTAGCAGCGTTCTTGTAAGTATTTGTTCTCACGGGAGTGGGTAATTTGTGTAGTGGCCTCAACTACGAAGTTCTTGAGTTTCATACCTCTTTTACAATGGCTTTACAGGTTGGTTAGATTCACTCAACAACCATGATGACAATTATTCAATTGCGATTCAAGAATCCATTAAACTTCATGCATATTTGTTGATGAACAAGCATTCACTTATTGTGTCAGAACTAAAAATCAACAAAGGGAGGTGAGACATCATATTGAACCAATAATCAACAACAGGTGTGGTTTTTAGTGGAGGTCGGGCGAACTGAGGTTTAAGCCTTGAACGTTCGGGCGAGGCTTATGCCTTTTTCCACCGAGGCGTACGCCTCAAGGCATGAGGCGCCGAGGCGCATCGAGGTAACGTCTCGAAAGGGAGAAAGTTACCTTCACAATCAGCAAGCCAGCGAGCTCCCGTTGTGTCTTCTGATCAAAATGCCGTAATTTACGATCCGACAAGAAGGGAAAGTTGTCGAAGGAGCGAAGTCAACAACCACTAAGGAACCAAAGAAGCGACGCGCGCAATCTCTACACCTCCTGCGAAGCAACGAAGCCGAACAACAAGGACAAAAAGAGAAGATGAAAGGCAAACCCTAGACGTGACTAAGTTATTATTGATTAACTAATTAATATAATTTAAAATATTAATAATTAAGCAAGTTAATTAAACAATTAATAATATAATTAGTGCATAAATTAATTATATAATTTAATTTAATTTGACTAACTAGTAATATAATTATTATTTAAATATTAATATAATTTGCCTAATTAATATAAATTAAAATATATATATATTAAATATATAATTAATAATATTAATAATAATTACTGCGTAACTTGTACTTAACATGATTTATCATTTGACATACCAAACAGTTTTCAGGATTTAACCCTTTTAGAATTTACAGGATTTACTAAATCTTACTAAAGTTTATAAAATCAGGCTCTGTGTTATTCATTGGAATTTATTCCAGTAAATTACATATTATGAAAAGATTTTCCTTTTTAGATATAAACATCAACGATATTCTTTCAATCAAACAAATATTCAGTATAATTTTATACATAAACCCTCATGAAAATAATTGCTTGCTTCCTTTTCTTAGAACAAATCATCAAGTTCATAATTGACTTAATATTTTGTCAATTTTTATCATTATTTATAATTTTACATTAGCTTATTTTTATCGTTTTGAGGCTTACGCCTCGATCCGCCTCGAGGCTTACACCTCGTCTCGCAGACAAAACGCCTCGATTCTTGATTTCGCCTTTTAAAACATTGGTTTTTAGAGCTCGATTTGGCCAAATGTTGATATGAATGTGTGAAAGAATTTTTTTTTTGAAGATAATACCAAAATTATACATGTTTTTGCAAATGATGAACTAAACTCGAAGTTGATGGGTGTTAGTTGTCAGACTAATGGATGTCGAACTAGACATCACTAAGTAAATGAAAATAGGAACTAGGTATCTTGTTAATATATTTAAAAATAATCATGTAGTTGATTAATGAACGATCAATATTATTCTTTATGTTGTGTTTTATATCAACCTTCGAGAATTTGGCATTATGTTAAAATTGATAGCTCAAAGTTTTGTTTAGGAAGAAATATTATGCTAACATATTTGAGCTATCAATTTTTGTTTCAACAAATTCAAGTATTTGGCAATTAGACATGTTGCATCTTTCAAGGAATTCTTATAAGCGATCAATCTAAACAAAAGAACTCCTAGGATTATACAAGTTGTTAACTATTGGAATACAGTTGTTAACTTCTTAATAATAATGAACTTTTTAAGAATTATAACTAAATTGTTTAAATTACATTTTTTTTTCTTTGGCATTGTGTTAAAATGTCAAAGTTTGGTACCAAATTTGATATAGCATGTCTTAGGATTTATAGTTTTGAATACAGAGCTCACATGAAATGCAAAAAATCATGTAACAAATATGCAAAATTCACAAGACATCTATTAATCCAAAACAACTAGTGCCTGCCTTCGTGAGAATATAAAAAAATGCTGGAAATTAATGTAGATAAATATTCTATGGCATTCAGCTCCAAATAGACTATAATTAAGGATATAAAATAGCCACACTTATGATTGAAATTCACATTGGCCAAAATCTATATTATAAATAATTGGATTAGTTATGATCTCTTTTCCACCAATACTGAAAAGAATAATAGTGTAGAGTGAAAGAAAAAGAGAGAGGAAGAGGGATTCAACAGAAAAGCAAGTCTAATTCCTGTAAAAGGAGATAATATTTTCTGGAATTTTTTGTGCACCCTCAATCAAAGGATCAAATGAAAAACAACAATATCCTCCACAAAATGATATTTATTTATACCATTAATTATTTAATCTATATTATAAATATTTATAAATGGAAGAAGTAACAAATTATCAACAAATTGCTAATAAATTATTAGTTAGTTCCTAACAAATTTAATGATATTTACTAGAATAATAAATTGCTAACAGTTAAACCATATGTTATAATGGCATTTTCAAGTTTGGATGAATATTATGTGTTGTTTCATGTTGACATGTAATACTAAAAAAACAAGAAAAAAAAAGAAATCTCGTACCTGTTCAGCATCGCACAACCGTCGCATGTCGACATCCTGCAATATATGTTATTCGGATGTCCTATGCTATCATGCGCACGTCGACGCCTCTCCTCTTCACATGTTCAATGTCGCCTCCTGCATGACCTACCTTGTCGTTAAAAGGACGAACAAACGAGGCTTTCGATCTCTCTGTTTTTCCTTCATGCAAAAACCACGAACTCTCGCCTCTTTCCCTCTCTCCCATTTATCCTATGCTCCAGTCGAAGCTGATGCCGCGTAATTCATTCAAAGAGGCTGCTCAATTCGCTCTATCCGACGACACCCCTTTTGATTCCAATCCATCCCACGCAGGCCACGCGACCCGTCTCATCTGACGACGCTCCTTTTTGGATTCGAAATCACACCTCACCGTCTTTCTATTGGATCAGAAGGAGCAAAGATCGCGAGGGAGCTTGCCTGTCATGAAGGTAGACATTTCCTTCCGTTCATGTGTTTCTTCGACCAAAATAGGGATTCACGACAGAGAAGTGGAAAATTGAGTTAACTTGCTGTGAGATCAATCGGTTCCCTAAATCCTGTTAACATGATTTAGTTAAATCCTTCTCAAAATCTGCATAAATCCTGTTTAAATTCTACATAATTTTTGTATCCCGACAGCCTGTAGCAACAATCCGTCTCAAATCCTACATAAACTCTTTTCTAATGAAAGTTAATTATTAATTAGTTATAATTAATTAATATTAAATATAATTAATCATAATTAGTTATGATTAATTATTGTTAATCTTAATTAATTATAATTAATTAATTATTTTTAATTATAATTAATTTCTATTAATTATGAGTAATTATAATTTAATGATAAAAAAAAGGGAAATATGCCTCGAGTCTCATGCATTGCCTCGATCTACGTGCCACTGTCAACGTAGCCCTGACACAACCAACACAGACATCGACATCGACATCAGCACTGTCGACAACCTCTACGCAAAGGTATAAAGTTCCAAATCTCGCCCTCAACATGCGCGACGCGCCGAGCAACCACCTTTGCCTTTGCACGTTTTTCTTAGTGTGATAGAAGGGAACCCAATGCGACACCTGCGACGAGACGGGTAGGCTCTGTACACGTTTTTCTTAGTATGGCGGGGATAACTTTTATGGAGGGTACCACGACCGCGGTGTCTTCGCACACCTATCATCCACGTTTTTCTTAGCCTGGTGGGAAGTCCCAGCTCCTCAAATTTTTCCCAAACGGGGATATGATGGGGTGCTGTCAAAATTCAGAGTGAATATCCACGTGATTGAAATAACAGGGGACTTGATTCAAACTAAACAACAGGGCATGAATTTAAATAAAAACACGGGAGACTTGTATGACGAGTAGTAGATCAAATTTGAACAACAAGGGACAACAGATTTGAACTAAACAACAGGGAACTGAAGTCTAAATCCTAAAATGCTCAATTAAAATTAAAATGCAAATGTCAAATGTCAAATGATAAATTTAATGCATTCAAACAAGTTAAAGCGAACAAGCATGGAACTCGCTGTGGAAAACTTTCAAATATGATTGGCTTGCAAGTGGCATCAGTCAACTACGAAATGAACAAGTACTTCCCACATGTAACAACAAAAGGCATTATATGTAGGCAATAGTCATCTTGCAGATTAAAGTAGCTACCTTTCCAAGCAATAGCAAAAGGTCTATTTTGCATGCAGTAGACCAAATAAAGATGACAGCCGACAACAGGCGACGAATGTAATAATGCCTTGAAGTTGACATCAATAACTTGCGTACAATCCTCCGCTACAAGCAAGTACACTAGGCCACCTGTGAATGGCGAGGGTGGATATGATGCAAATACAAGTAACATGCAACAAACACTAGGGTGTCCATGCAACCGACAACAACAATTCCCTACAAGTACATTTAACCATGTAAGTAGCAATGAGTGACATGCAGTGAATTGTCAATTAAGGCGCGCGTTTGCAAAGTTCAAGGCAAATACAGCTTGAGCGTAAATTAATATCATTCAAATGCAAACAAATGCACACTAAAAATCTCTGTAGATGTTGGTGAGAGATTTGATAACCCCTCTGCAAATACATCTGAAGAAGTTGTATTAACTTCAAGTATATGCAAGCTGCCATTCAGCAAGTACACTTATCCCTTGCAAATGGAAGGGATAGATGTGCAGTGGACCAATTGCCCACCAATTTACATAAAAGGGATGTAGCTGGGATTGCAGTGTCATTTGGCAATTAATTCTAATATGTAATGGATGCTATAACTTCTCTCCGAGCAATGTCCGCTAGCCCGTAGTCAACAACAATAATTCCCTACAGTCAACATCAATATCTTGCATATCACTGCAAATTAGTACACCTGTGAATGGTGAGGGTAAATATGATGCAAGTGCACTAGTTTTTCTATAAGCACATCCAGGAGATTGCAGTGGACACACAACTATCCAGCAGATGCACTTGTGTCCTGCAATTAAGAGGGACATATGTGCACTATTTACTTGCCAGCCCACATGTGCTAGAAGCATCTAGTAATGAAAGCAGTGCTGTTTGACAACTGATGTTAGCATGTAGATGAATATACAAACTTCCTTGTAGTCAATAGTAAATATCTGACGATTAATGATGAATGCGTACAACAGTGCTCCCTACGGACACCTACAATGTTTGGTATAAAGGTAACCACAAATATCTGCATGCTGCAAGAAACCTTTTGATTTTACATCGGAAGAAGGCCCCAATTGCGACATTAATCATACCAAGTTGAATGATTTTATAAGTGATTCTGTAGAATTAAAAAAAAAAAATAGCTAAAGAAAAAAAAGATGTCTCATTCGATCATCTCTTTAGAAATAATTGAGGTTACCGAAATATGCCACGCTATTTGGGCGAAGTCCCCTCAACTCAGCACCTTACATATACACCATAAATCTATAAACGGGCCCCTCGAATACATATTCTGATACCGTGGAAGAAGTTTCTATGTACCATGTGCATATCAGATATTAGGATGTCACCGAGACATCGAAGATGACTTTGCACTCTGTCATGTCCATACTTCGAGGAGATAACCTCATCATAAGCCAAAAAAGCCTAACGGTGCACCAAAGGAGCCTTTGATCTCATCAAATGAGGATACATCATCTATCACAAAATGACATCATGTCGTTTAGATGTCCTTATCTAGTCTAAACAAGGATCGGTTGATTTATGGATTTGATTTCTAAAAAAATGAGAAAAGGGATCTTACACCAGAACAATGAAGTACTTCATGGAAGTTAGGTGACAACGCTACGATTCACTTGTAAGAAAAGACGGAGATTTGCTAATAAAATTTACAGGCCGCTCAAGCGCAACATCGTGCCACCGAATCTGCATTTTGTACAAGCAGACATAATGCGTCAGTAAAGTCCACAATAAAATCCCGCGTGTTTGGTAATAATAATCACCCATGCAGCCAGCTGCATTTAAAAAATGCAAAACACCCATTTGCACTGCATGCAAATATTTAAAAATGCTCCTCATACATGCATTGCAACACACATCATAACTCATTTAAACATACCATCCGATATAGAGAGATGCATTCAATTGTAACAAATGTATTGCATTTACATACTAATATGTTGCATTTGCACGTATCATAACTTGAAGAATATGCTATACGTGTATGTCATCCAACATTGCAAGTATATTCCAAAGTGACGTCCTGCATAAGTAGAGGTTTTACTCCAGTATGTCATTTGACACTGTAATTGCACTTCAAAAATCATCCTTCTGCATACGCATAGGGTTTCACTCTAGTGTGTCATTCGACACCACAAATGTATTTAAAAAATCGTATTATGGCCATACGCGAATGGATTGTGTGAAATGCATTCAATGACATATGCTCTCGTGGGCTCGACGAGCATGTTGTAGGTACACATGTGACGTTTGAGAATGTCGCGCAGGTTAAGAAATGAATTTAGATCCGAATCCGATACTCTATCAACAAATAGATATAGTTGACAAAATTCAATCAACTAAATATAACAACCCATGAATTCCTCGATGATGACCGTGTTGAATGTAAATCTCAACTGGAGGGGATTATATATTTTCACATGCCTTCAAACTTCCATAAAATACAAATATTTTCAAATGACATATAACTCACCTTGATGATGCCCATGCTGACAAAAAAATTTCAACCGGAGAGAACCACAAGCATTTAAAAATGCCTCTAAATGCCCATAAAAATCCAAAATTTTAATAATCACCCAAAGAACAAGATAATTAAAATAAAATAAATTGTTAGACACTTAAAGCAAACACTCATCTACCTTGCAACAATTTGTCGGGGTGGACAATCTGAAAATGACTTCAGCTCATAAAGAGCTAATATCTAGTCAAGAATATCACTAGGATTCATTCTCAATCTGTATCTTGCCACTAAGGAAATGACATGTGTCGTCTAATCGGTGGTTTCGCTGCCAAATGGCATCACACCAATGGTTTTGCTGCTAAATGACACATTGGGTAAACGGTTATGACTGGGGGGCCCTTTGAACTGGGTGGTTTGCCGCCAAATGACAATTATATTACGGTCATGGCTAGAGCCCGCATGCTCCCCAATGGTATTAAATACTTGAGATATGAATTAATATGATGTGCTCGATAGGGCACAAAGCCCACTGTTAGCTAAGGTGGATTCAAATTGGTCTCCTTAGAAAAATATTCACCCTAGGCCTATAAGGTAACCTTGGACGACGCAAACCAAGGCTGCCGACAAGGATCCTTCTATCATGTTGGATCGACTATCTCCTCTGACTAAGTAAACTTGGGACCACGAAGCCTCGGGATGACGGAACCATGGGATCTTGATGGGGCTCATCATGACTCCCCCCACCATCCTCTTTAAGTGCAAGATGGTGAAATTTCGGATTTTAAATATCAAATTTTCAAATACCAAACCATTCAGCTATTATATGTCGGATATCACATATCTACTTAAATATCGAAAGTTCTCTCTTGTGGTTGGGAGGGGTAATTAACTATATGAGCTTGCGCCTATAGGAAACTAGAACTCAGATCATAAAGTCCTCGCAAAATGTCAAAGAAATCTTTGAGTAGTATCTTATTTCAAACCTAATTTGCCTTCTGAAAAATTTCCCCGGAACTTAATCTATTCAAACTTCTCCAAAAGCAGAGGGGAGGCTGGGGCACGAATTTTTGGAGCCCACATTTCACCTTTTCCATGAGGTGTTCTACTGTGTCCAAATAAATATATTTGTGACAACGTTTTGATACAACTTGAGAATTTTTTTTTCCAACTGTGAAATAGTGAATCAGATTTTATGTAGTATGTGAGATGGTTGCATCTCGTATTGAATTGACCACTCTATTCATGTGTTTCGTCTTTCTTTAGCTCCTGTCAGTTTATTCCGTTCAGTCTCTTTGGTGCCATCTTCATTATATATAATCAAATCATTTATACCTTTCCGTTTGCTTAGGTATGAAGGACAACGAGATATGCTATATAATCAGACCTATAATCTTGACCAAGTTTCCTTCGCTGCAGAAGGACTTAAAGATGCTCAGCAAACTGTATGTTGTACCTTTGGACAATATTTCTAGTATTTAATACCATTTACCTAATATCTATCTGCATGTGGTCTTTCAGATGACTGCATTAAAAACTGCTAATAAGGAGCTGAAAGGAATGATGAAAAAACTGTCAAAATTCAGGACATAGATGTATGGATTACCTTCTTTATCCCAAAAAAAAAATCTGATACTGAGGCTTATAGACTGACAATCCAAACTGGTTTTCTGATCTTGATAACTTGAAAATTTTCTGCTGGTCTTTGTTCTTCAGAGCATGCAAGATGAGATGATGGAACTGATGGACGTAAGCACAGAGATACAAGAATCTCTTGGTAGAAGTTATAATGTTCCTGATGATATTGATGAGGAAGAACTCATGGGAGGTATAGTAAAGACCTTTTTTTTTTCAATTTGGCATTAGTTTTACAATTTGTAGATGATTAATTTCAATAATTATAAAATTTTTTCATGCATTCAACAGGTTTCTCAATTAATTAACCTGTTATTTTATTTCAAATCGATCTTGATTGCAGAGCTTGATGCCTTGGAAGCTGACATGGGCACGGAATCTGAATCTTCAGTTCCATCTTACCTTCAACCAGATAAGGAACCTGATCTTGATGCAGAACTCAACTTGCCTGCAGCACCAATGGGACATGTGCCTGGCCGGCAGAATGTTCAGGTAACAAATCTCATTGGCAGAATGCCTGCAAATGCGAACCAAGTTTATTTAATTGCTTAAACTATATGAATCTTTCTGGTATAATTTGAGGGAGTTATTGATAGAGAGAAGATAGGTGGTGGGATATAGGAAAAGGGTAGAAAATAAGAAGGTAAGCCAGTCTTCACCAAAATATTTGGTTTTGACAAGGTCATCAATCGAAGTCAATAGAATAAGCCACCAAGCAGATTCCAACTCCTCAAGAAGATAACTTTTTGAATTTATTTTTAAATCACGTAATATTTCATCATTGCACTGTTTTCATCCATATAAGTAGTTACATTAAGAATTTAAAGGTAACCACAAGATGAACCTTCCAACATCATCTGCAGAACCAATAATACGTCTCTTTGAATTGGAAATGTGTCCTTCTATGTCATGCTTGAATCCCTGAATTTAAGCTTGTCTTTTGATCTCCTATGGCCGGTTGAATGAATTAAATCTCATGCAATCTCAAATTTTTTGAATAATATCAAGAGTCATTACAATAAAAGTAGTCATTTTTCTAAAATGATGGTCGTCCACCTAGCTCTTGATTTGGTCAAATTCTCATTGATTTTGGGAAGGTGAATACCATGAATCACATGGTATGAAGCTTCTAGATTGACTCGACTTTTAGCCTTCCAAGGTCTGCCTAATCATTCAAGTTAGCTTGAACCTCAAA